>CM031584.1:10369147-10705810 GCA_018467065.1 Ephestia elutella
GTAGCGATAGGTTTCATTGTGATACGTTCTATTAGCTTTAAGGATGCTAAAAACTTCGTTATCAAACCAAATTAAAGAATATTTGCTTCTCATTGCGGCAGTCATATCGATCAATTCAGCTGGTCAAACAAAATGTTGATTCGACAAGCTCAACATAGCCTATATTTGCTCGTGTTATGCGTCAAAGTTTGGTGCATTTCAGGAAAGAAAAGGAAGAGCGAGAATAAAGCAGGCAGTGACAGCAGACTCCGCGGCGGCGGCGGTGGCGACGGCGACGATTGCCGCAGCCAGCGCGGCGTCCTTGCCGTGGTAATCGGCCGAGTCACGCGAGCGAGGTCGATAGCGGCCGCCGGCCAGCCTCACCTCCACTATTCAGCACGCCACCGCCGCCTCCACGCGCCCGGACACGGAAGGCGAGCGCGTGCACCGCGACACCTACCAGCCCACCGGCGGTCCGTCCTCGCTCGCCTCGGATCCTCACAGCCTACAGCAGTCACGTTGCACAATTTATCACTAAAGCATCCTTGTGGTGCGGAGCGCGAGCTGGCGCGGTGGTCGCGCGTTACGTAAAGGGCGCGACGTTGCGCGTGTTAGCGCGTGTGGCGCGCTCGCGGGCGCTCAGCGGGATCGCGCGCGGAGTGCCGCCACACAGTTATGTAACGCGCCGCCACCGTCGCGGCCGCCCGGACAGGAAAATCGAAAAGCGAGGGAGGCACAAGCGCGCAGCCGCATCGATACCGCCCCCGCGCCCGCGCCCCGCGCCGCAGAGAACAACACCCACCACCCGCAACTGATAATACAGCAACAACGACAGACAGTTATGGACGTAATCCGCTTCCGCTTTCAACGGTCATCGGCACCTACCACGACCCTACGGAACCCAAGCGCAAATGGGCGTTGCATGACCAAATAAGTCACCACACCAGTAGCGGCGGCAGTTCGCAGTTAGCAGATCACTCTCTAGAGATCCCTTAAGTTAGGCTAATTCACCTGATGATTAAAAGACCTTCTTTAGGAAGCGAAACCGCTGCCAGTGATACTGGGGAGCTGCCTGCCCCTTGTCAAGCAGCAGCGGTGGTATATCTTCCTGTGGAATGTTTCTCCCCCTAGTCCCAGGGCCCGTATACGTATGATTGCAGCCTCATCGATCGCATCGATCATTGCACACGATATTTGGCGTTAAAAAGTAATATTATTGTCCTACCTAAGGGAGCACAGCACTTCCGAAAAGCGTCAAAGGTCCAGGACCCCAATATCCTAATGTGGCCAGGGTCTCCAATCAAAGACGATCCTGGTAGAGCCAACCTGTGGCACTGGCCACTGACTCGGTAGGCTGGCAGATGGGAGTGTTTTGCTTGTCTAGATACGAAGATGAAGATGAGAACTGACGATGATATAGTATCTGCTTTGCGCTGACCATGCATGACCAGATTCAGGAACGCATATATATGTTGATAACCACAAGTAATTGCTAACAAAGCTCGGCGTATATAGACAGTAAGGCTTATGATCATACACATACAGCAGGAAAGCTGACGAGTGAAACAGCTTATTCATTCGTGAGCATATTATGAGCCATGATTATAAGAAAAGTAACTGTCGGCAATAAATTTGATATCAGCCAATTACCTAATTTTCAGCACTTTAAGAACAGCTCATCACACCATCTTCCTGTTTAAACTCAATTTGTTAGTTAGAACAAGTGGTTAAACCGAGTGGGGTTTAACCGTGCCTTTATGAATAAACAGGAAAAACTTATCACGTGCTTAGTCAG
Organism: Ephestia elutella; assembly: GCA_018467065.1. NCBI lineage: Eukaryota > Metazoa > Arthropoda > Insecta > Lepidoptera > Pyralidae > Ephestia > Ephestia elutella. Next base: position 10,370,922 of record CM031584.1, read on the forward strand.
TGTTATATTTGGTTATTGCTCTAGATTGATCTTGATTGATTGCACCAAATTCTCCATATAAACTCACGGAAATTTCCTTCGGCACTTTTCGGTACTTTATATGAGAATTCGGTACCGAGATACGGTACCAACCGGTAACAAGCTTTTTTTTTATAACTCCGATTTTTAATCCGACCATTCTGGTATCAGATGCAGTGAATGTGATACTAAATAGGATCTACATATACTTACTCTACATAATAACAACATTAAATATGTACAGTTCGCTGCCACAGATACCTCATAGCGCAGTAAATAGAGCGAACCTTCCTTAGGGGTTACTTACGTGCGGTCCAGTAACTCAAAAAAAATATATTATTGTTTAGGATGGTTGTAAGTATTTAAAGTCAAATAAGGCACAACTGAATAGCTTTTGCACTCGCCATTAATTGAAAAAAAACACCACTTTGTTCGGTTTTTTCGCTTATACGCTTTATTTGACATTTTGTATTATATCTCATTGTAATTTGATTTTGTTGTATGATGTAATTTAAGTACCTATGTTTTATAATGTAATTTTATTTTCAACACAAAGAAATAAATGAATATGAATATGAATATATAAATATATTTTCGTTTAAGTGTATTTCTTTGCCAGAAAAGTGTTCTGCACAAGCGTTGTAGAAAATTAAATTTGCCGTTAGGTTACATTTTGTTTCTTCAGGACTGACAGTTTCTGAGAAAAAATTTTCTTTGTCTTAAAAAAAAATCTTATTTCTCAAACATTCGTCAATCTTTTTTTTCATTTAGAACGATGTTAATCCAGTCAGCGACCTATTCTAGGAGAAAAAGTAGCAGAACAAACATCGTAGGGAATTTAATTACCTGCAAAACGCAATTGCATATTTCTTAACCAACCCTGCAAGGTGGAGAGTAAAACTAAATGATAAAACAACGGAAATTGTTTTTTGCCATAATATTTTACTTTTTACTAACTGAGCTCCTCGCTCCCATGGAAATTTCTGATACAAAGTACCTTATGTGCTAGTCCTGATATTTTTCTACTAGTATGCTACCAAATTTAATCGAAATTCGTCTATTAGATTTTGTGTGATTAAGCAAACAAATATCACATCCAAAACTTTCCCCATTTATAGTGTGATTCATTGCAGGTGAGTAACCGGAATTAGATCAGACACTGTAAAAGTGTTCGTGGACATTATCAAGTACAGATATTAGATAACATTTGCTTCATCAGCAATAAAGATTAGAAACCTGAAAGGAAGTAGAAACCTGATTTTAAAATAAAAAAGTTTGGATGTGATATTTCTTGCTCAACTATAAAAATTCTACTGGACGGATTTCGATAAAATTTGGTATGCTAGTAGAAAAATATCAGGGCAAGCACATAAGGTACTTTTTATCCCAATATTCCTATGGAAGTAAAGCCTCTGGATGCAGCTGGTAGACAATAAAATATGATACCAAAAACCTTAATATTTTAACTTTTACTTTTACCCCTAAAAAAATTACATGTGTTTTGTAGGTAATTAAATTTCTCTCCAAATTTTATTCCAATATATATTTTCCTAGAGTAGGCCATAAATGAACTACAGCGCTCTGAAGTAAAAAGTTTGACAAATTTCCAAATGCGATCAAAAATGCGATTTTTTTAAAGTGCACATCTCCATAACTATTAGTCCTAGAAACAAAATATAAAATGTACATTGTACATTACAGGAAATTTATTTTTTACAACATTGTGTAAAACTCTAATGTAGCTAAAAATGCATCTAAACGAAGGTGAGAGCGCAAATCTTAATAAAGTAGCAATTTTTTTTTATTTTTCCACCATATGGCGGGCGTGGAAGGGGGGGAGGAACATTAAAGTGCTTCTTGCATTTTAAACACTTACTAACCATCCTAAATAACATATCAAAAATTCTGAACTATTGAACTATTTGTAAGTAAACCCTACCTTTTGCTCTATTTTGGTCTTTATTTAATGAACTATGGACGGATTTGTATTAAATTTGGTATACTAGTAGAAAAATACCAGAAATAGTACATAGGTTACTTTATATCCTGAAATTCCCATGGGAGCGAAGACCCGAGGCGCAGTTAGCAGAAAAGAAAATATTATAACAAAAAAAGCAATATTCCGTAGTTTTAATATCGAGTTTTACTCCCCATTCTGCAGGGTTGGTTAAGAAAAATGCAAATGCGTTTTGTAGGTAATTAAATTCCCTACAAATTTTGTTCCAATACCTATTCTCCTAAAATATGCCATAACTAGATTACAGCGTTCTGAAGTAAAAAGTTTGACAAATTTCCGAAAAAGAATATTTTTTTATTTTTTTTATGACCACACATCTCGGTAACTCTCAGTCCTAGATACAAAATGTAAAATGTTTATAATAGGAAATTTAATTATCTACAAGATTTTGTAGAACACTTTCCTAGCAAAAAATGCATCTAAAAACGAAAATATGAGCCTAAATCTGAAGAAAGTTTTTTTTTAGTTTTTTTAAGATAACTGCGGGCGCGGAAACTTGGCAATTGTGCCCTTTTTATTTTGAATACTCACAATAATCCTACACAACATTTCAAAAAATCTCAATTACTGGACCGTATGTAAGTCGATTCTCGTCTATTTACTGCGCTATCAGCTAGTTGTCGATTATTACTATAAGTAAAACCATAGAAATACTTTTTTTTATAGATAAACCTATTATTTACAATTAATAACATATATTTTAAAAATAACAATTTGATTAATTGATTGATTAAAACTCGTCTAACTAGTAGTAAATTTACTGCCTTTCTCTTTTCAGGAAAAAATAAAACATATAAATGAAGAAGCCTGTCTGCCGTTGTATCTGCATATATATTGATTGACATTCCTTTTTAGACCTAAAAAACAAGCTTTTAAATCACTAAAATGACTTCACACACGTTATTTTAGTTTTTAAAATAAAAATAAAAAATTACTAAAACCATATTTTCTGCCTATAATTTATCTGAAATGCGGAAAACAATTGCTTCTAATCAAGGTGCACGACTTCTAGTCAAACACAAATCAGAGAACCTAAGGTGGTTGCAGGCCAAGCTACCTTAACTTTTAAGGCTCATTTAGAAGGTGCAAGTTTCTTGGACATACAATAGCAATAATTACAGTGCAACAATCGACTATCAATAATTGCAAGCAACTGTTTAGACCATGCGAGTAATTTATTGCTTCAATTAGGCATGAAACTTGCATAGTCCAAATGGGCCTTAATTCAGTGCTGTGGAAAGATCGAACTGCTTCCGTGCGAACGAACCTTCCACCGCACTGAGCCGGTATCCATTGCTTGTGCCTTTAGAACAACCCGCCTGAAACTAGGGCACTCGGTCGTAGAGACATCTAGCGATAATTTGCAATACTCCTTGCATACGAAGCATTTGTGGGCTCTCGTTGGTTCAACTTCACGTAATTTAAACGCTGTAGTACGAGCTGCCCTGAATCTTTGCTTGTCGGAATAAAAAGCAGCATCAGACACGAACTAATGTATTTCCAACGTACCATGAAAGCTCCTGGTGGCGCTACTAATCCTACTAATATAATAAGTGCAAAAGTGTGAACGTATATGAATTTGGATGTTGTTAATCAACTCCGATCCTGCGGAACCGGAAGGATTTACCTCGTAAAACATGAACTTATGGCTATCATAAAAAAAATTTTTTGCAGTTGGTTCCTAAGAGCGCGTAAAATTTTAAAAACTAGCTAAGTGAGGTCTACCATTGATATATTTTAATTTTATAAAAGTTAAACCAGCCAAAAAATAGAAAGAATTTACGTTACTTTCTAAATTATACCACTTGAGATTTTTAATTATACTTTATTTCCACCAAAATACAAAATCTGATTTCCCTAAAAACACACCTGGCATGTGGAATGGTATGGAACTAAACAGAATGGAATGAATATTTGTTAATTAAAACTGTTCCATCTACTGATTATATAAATATGTATTGTAACAAAAATAACAACCAATTATTATAATCTACAAGAATAAACAATTAGGTATCTCTAATTAAAAATAAGGTCACCGCATCAAGATAAGTGAGCCTATATATTGCCATATTCAAATCACAAACTATAATAGTTATCATTATCATTAATACTAAATATAGTTAGTACAAAATGAATATAAATACTCTAAAATGATTTAAATGCTTAACTATAAATGTGACAATAACCCTAATATGCTGCCCAACTGTTCTTGTAACTGCTGCCTTTCTTTTCCATTGTCTATGACAAGGTCCCAGTCAGAGAAATCATCAAGATCGCATTCTGATGAGACATCGTCCACACCGGCTGTAAATTGGAACCCACGGGTCTTCCTCGTCTGCTCGTCAGCTATTATCCTTATAGTTCTTATAAGATCCCCATACGTATCTTTGAACCAAGAAATATCTGTTTTACGCCTTATATCACTCACTATCCAAATGGGACGATCAGCAGCTGAAACATGTAATTATTTTATAAGTAGACTACATAAGAATTTATTTTTAATGCTATTTATAAATAGGTTTGGCAGTTATATTATTTCAGCTTTAAAAAGAGATGCACTAAAACAAAAATTGTTTATTTTACAATACACTGAACATGTAAAAATTTAAGTAGATAATTACTTATATTAAATTTAAAACTTATTTTTACCATTGTAGCATGCTTGCCTACAAAAGCAGCCATAATCTTTGTCTCTCATCTCTTCACTCCACCGTATCATGTCTAATCGGTGCTGTTCTTTGTACTCACTGTCACCTAGCAATTCATTCAAATTCAAATTTTTCTCCTTGGCCCAATGACTTTTTATTGGCTGAGATATTTTTACTATTTCACATCTATCCGATAACCTGGAAACATAAAATCAAATCAATAATAAAAATTATAATCTTACATTTGTACAACAAATAGTTACTATTTATTTTAAATATTTAAATTCTTATGGAGACAGTAGATAACACTCGAAAAACTTTTTAAAATGTTTAAGATGCAGAGAAATATTCATGATAAGTTTACTTACAGCTTTTGAAGATTATCAGTTAAATAATCCTTTCCAGATTTCCTTTTACCACTGAATAGGAGAATTATTCGAGGAGGCATTTTGAGAAGCAACTTATTCCCTGGACGAGCAAGTAGAACGTCTACTTCAAATCATAACTTGAATATTTAGTGATTGGTATTACATTAACCTTGATAGATAACAAATACTTAATTTCAATAATGTAATAAGCAGGCAGAGTTAGTTTTCTGTTTAGTTAGATTAATAAAATAAAAACATAAACATAGCGTACATAGCGATCGCCGCTTAGCTTCCCGATTTAATGAATTTGTTTGACAGGACAACAGACTGTCTGTATGACATTGACATGACAATGACTGTGACTATATCTATACTTTTAAATTCAGTAAAGTTCAAAGAATTGGTAAAGTTAGATTAAAGCGAATGACTAACGATAAAAATCCTGAAAACTATTCTAGGTTTACAGCAAACTCCTATAATCCAAGGATTTCAGAAACTAAGATTACAATATTTTACGTCCATTGTGTATTGGTGTGTAATAAATAGTTCACAACCATTTGCTAGATGGCGTTACCATCTTTCTGGCAATCTGGAGTTATTTAAAATAACCACAAGATGTCACTACAGGCCTTTAATGCTTGCTATTATTTATTTTTTTATATGAAAGAAAAGAAAAGAAAAAGTAAAAATGTATAGTCCAGTAAAACACTAAAACACTAAAATATTAACTACACTTCATGCCTATTAAGTATATTTTTTGTCCAAGGACAAAAAGCCGAGATTCGATTGTAAATTGAAGCCACTAAAATAAAATGAGTGGCCTACATATAAAGGAAGGTAGGTAATGTTGTACCACAGAATACATAATAGTATAAGTAGTTGTACCTAGTCAACTAACATAGCATCATATTTAAATACCAGTTCCTAGTACTCTCACCAATACCTACTGTTCAGTAGATAGGCAGTATGGAAGGTAGGTATAATCTACCGTACTTATCCCGTTCCACCCGCCAGAGGATTCGGTCCCCTACCACAGGTCCCTTCCATATAGGTTCCATGTCATATCCATTCTATACATTTAATTAGTTTATAGAAGTAGAAGTTATGGAGACATGAATGAGTAGTGCTACCAGCTAAATCGCTGGTTTGGGGCGAACGAGCGAATAAGCTTGTTTATTCAAAATCTCAGCTTTCACAGCTCAATAACAACAGTATTTTAATGGGCAAAAAATCACCCCTAGAATCTAGTTAAATTCTCTGGCGTGTCATGCACGGGGCTACGACTCACCCCTCAATTAAATTGGGGGAACTCCTATATAGGGTTACCATCAGTCCGGATTTGCCCGGACATTTATACTTTTATCCAGGCTTTAGTCGGCTTTTTAGTTACGATTTTTATAATTGACTATTCAAGCGTCTACATGAATTAACAAAGGAACGTTGGTTGTAATGCATTGTATTATAAATAAATGTAGCAACGTTTGCAAGGTTTGCACTCGTATTTTGTGAATATAATTTGCAGGCTTCTGTTGAAGTGTTGTCAGGACTTTTCATTTGTAAATGGTAACCCTACTCTTCTTCTTGTACCTACTTTATAGTCCTTTCCCGCTATACCACTATCTTCTATCTAGTACTATCCCGCAGAGGTACACTTAGCACCAGCAGTCACTAGTTACAGATTACAGGGTAGAGATTATAATAATTAAGTAGGTAAGTAAGTGCATATTGTAAGGTTGGCAATAAAACCTGAGTTTAGTAAGAGGTACCTATCTGTACTAAGTATAAAATTTATGAACATATTGTTCACTACTAAACCGATATCCGTGACTAAGTGAATGAATACCCCATATTCGATATGCGCTGTAATAGTATCGCCCACGCCGCGTTATTATACTCGCTATAACATATAACTATAAATAAATTCGTGCCGACACGAAAAAAATGGCGTTATTTGAATGCCGGCCGATAATTTAAATGTAGCAACAACCGCCTTTAGTTAATTGACTTAAAAATGCTTATCAATATTCCATATTCATATGAAGAATATGAGCACAAGAAGGATCAATGTAAATTAGGCTTTAAAGTGACTACGTTAAGACAATATTGAACTGTAAACTGATAAACTTGGGTCTTTTTGGATCGGAGCGCAAGTTCGAAGCACGATGCACGCTCACGACTTTCTGAACAACTCCGGACATGACATTCCACGTTTCGTTGTAGATTAGAACGAGACGGACAGAGAACCACCCACTGAAAAAAACGAGACAACAAACCACCGAAGCAGTCCACGTGGACTCCTTAATATCAACACAGGAGCAACGACCAATAGAAAACGGTACCGCTAATGTATTTCTCACCTCCGCACTCACACCAAGGACAGCTGCCATTTTTGAATTATTTACAGGATTCTCGACTTTATATAGTACGTGTAGAGTTTTAAATCTGGTGTTGCGGTGACACGAAGCTTTAAGTTCAAAAAGTCTTACAAAAAGAGTCAGTTGTGATTTTAGTTCTTATGTGTTGTTCGTTAGAGTGCGTATTGGTTTGCAGAGTGTCCTGCGGTTCTTGAATTTAAAACGATTCCCAAGAACACGGGCGCAAGTTGGTGAAGGTTGGAGGAGGCCGCGGTGCAAACTGCATCGTCACAGCACCCCCGCCCCGCCCTGCCCGCGCTTCCACCCCTTTATTATAGCGAGTGTCGGTGTGTGAGTGTGTTCTGTTCCGAGTCAACTGTTGTGCTGAGGCACGACGTTTTCATAGCGGAGAGGAGAGGTGCAGGCAGCATGCAGCCGCTGCATTCAGCGCTCGCAATATTTTGCCCCAATATGCTGCTTTTTATTTCGTGGGCGTTTGACCGAACGAACAAAGGATCTCCGATTTAGGTCATGAATTCCGTAACTTGCGTTTATATGCCATCTGGATATTGTTACGCAAAGATATTTAAATGTTATGTATAGGTAGGTAAATTTCAGTTGACAGATTAGAATTATCTTCAGTCTTGACGAGTATCAACGATGTACTTACCCACTTACCATAAATCGCTTATACCTACATATATATGCTTCTTGCTAAGTATTTCCTTATTTTATCAGTTCAGGTGCAAAACTAACGTATGTAATAATAGATAAGATATATTCTGAACGAGTTTAGAATAAAACAATATAAGGTATCACAAGGGTATCACCGACATAGAGCTAATATCTTAATATTTTACCACACTCTATCCATTAACAACTTTAAATAGTCATCATTAGGAGAAATATGGAGCTTGTGGTAGATTCTGCGAAAACGACCCTTGCAAGAAGTAGCTACCTGGAAATCAGAACCAAAACAAATCAACGAAACGTTGCATGTAGATACAAATCTCCGTTACTGAGCGCGGTTCTACATTATACCTAACTAGCTTTTTCCCGCGGCTTCGCCCGCGTGAATTTCCTACAGGAACAGTGCTTTTTCCCGGAATGTCCTTCTCCGTACTTCTAATTATGTGTATGCAAAATTTCAGGAAGATTGGTTGAGGAGATCAAGCGTGAAGAGGTAACAAACAAACAAACTCACTTTCGCATTTATAATATTAGTTAGGATTAATTAGGATTATTTCCCTTGAATGGTTAACTAACCTTTAGTAAAGTAAGCCTGGTGTGCACGGGTAGAGTAAACGGTACAGTAGTCTGTTATAGTACTAACTTTACCAATGTTAACAGTACACTTATTGCGGTAGAGTGAAGTATGAATTGCATGAATAGCCTCTACCAATATTCCATGCCCAAACTACTAGACCCCTCCTTTTTTTCACGCATCTATCTTTTTTTCAGTTCTTGACATTATTTTTAAAGACATTGATCCTCTTGGCATGGCTTTCCTCTCTTCCGCTACATTCATGTGCTGAATTATTCAGAAGTGACCTGCCTAAGTGCCCAATCCTACTTAGACAGGCTTCACTGCTTATTCGTTCAACACCGTCTTTAGTGACAGCTAGAGCCATAGAAATCAGAATGTGGAGAGTCTCATTGATTGTTTGTTTGATTTGAACGCCCTAATCTCTAGAACTACCAGTCTGATTTGAATAACCACATTTATTTATGCAGTACTTAATTCAATTGTTAATATTAAAAGTAAATTAATTAAAAAAAGTAAAGTAATTAATTAAGAAAACATTAAGTTTATTTGTATTGTATTTAGGGTGGTATACTTTTCTATGTAGCCCACTGTACACTACTTAACTAGTAAGGTACCTACCTACCTACACCTACTTTAATACGCGGAGCCATCTCCATCAAGTCTATCATAAAATTCATAAATCATAACCCGAGCATGGCAATATAATAAGTGGTCAATTTACATAATCAAACAAACAAATAGCGGTGAGCTCCCCGCCCCCGCCCGTCACTGCCATTGCACGGGAAATTGCATGGAACACTGCAACTGCAACGCGACACTTGTGTAACCGATTGTACTGTGACTGTGAATCGTACAGGCGATAACTGAAGCGTTATTGGAATTTTGGAATCATAATATTTTTATCGAAATCTAAGTTGATATTGAATATATCAGGAACTTATTTGATTTTTTTTTATAAGTAAGTAAATCTAATGCCCAACATATGTAGGTATTTTAGCAACAAACATGACAATGAATGCCTGGTTGAGTCTAGCCAGCTAAATTAGTTAGTTAGCCCCCTTCCTCATTAGCATAGATAAGCGAATACGTATACACTTCGTGGTACAGAAATAAGTTCATCATATTTGTAATGTTACCTTTTAGGTATCGTACTAAATCCTACTAAAATATAAAGAAAGTTTGGAAGTTTGTTACTTAATCACACAAAATCTACTGCACGGATTTCGATGAAATTTGTTACCTGGGTAGAAGAATATCAGGAATAGCACATAGGGTACTTTTTGTCCCGAAATTCCCCCTAGGGCGCGGCTGGTCTTTTATTATTCGATGTGAACTTAATTTAGAAATTGCTTTTTAGGAATAATAGCTAACTCAAAAAGTACCCAAAGGGTTCCTATTTTCCAAAGTCGGTTGAAAGGTGTGGTTAATATCTTTTATTAAAGGCATATTTCTAGCCCCAGTGGCTATAAGTTCGGCCTGCGACTGCACTCGCGCCAACTGGTCTCCTTTTATTACACTATTATGTTTTATTGTCAGACTGTTTGTCACCCTTGGTACGCTGCGAAAACACTTGGATAAAAATATATTTTTATCTTCACCATTGCAAAAGAAGGGGACGATTTTTTTCCACCTATTCAATTCAGTTACCCTCTTACCTACCTCCTTGCTTTACGGCACTTAAATACCGTTCATTTGACATTTAACATTTTATTTTTTTACAGTACCAAGAAGCAAAGAACGACAGATAACAAATTGATACTTTATAGTTGCTTTATAGACACAGTAATAAAAATAAAATAATTCTTTACTTTATATCATTTATCAAAACATTTAATCGCACCATAAGGTTTTCCACATCTTATCGTAACATAATCCAACGTCTGGTCGCATCACTCATGTCCGGAATAAACTACTTCATAAATATTTTGTCGACAGCGTTAATCCGTGTTCGAGGCGATAACGAACGCGGCTATCGGCTACCATACGCTATCAATATCATCTCGTCCGACACCGGACCCGTCCGGACCGGGCCGGACCGTTATTCAACACAAACAAAAAGGGAATAAATGCCGGAATAAAATACTTTTAATTTCCCCGGGCGCCGCTAATCGGAGCGTCGATGGAGGGCGCCAAATCGCCCTTTTTATTTTACTGTATGAACGCAAATCCGGCGGGAAATCGGCGCTGGGCTTGGGAGACTATTTTCTAATGTTATATCTCAGTAAATTATTTCGCTATTATAAAAAAACAAAATCCATTATTTTTCGGCCTGAAATAAGTATCTACCTTAAGCTTAGTAGGTATAAATATATTTATTTTCTTATTTATGTCATCATACATCTTGCATCGGTTGAAATTAAAAAAAAATATAGGAGGTTTTTGTTACATTAAAGATGCAAGACCATTTCTTGGTTCAGGGTGTTTGATTTTTTTTTACCTTATTTTGAGACGACCCAGCTTTGAAATACTACTATAAATATAAATATATACGGACAAATATATACGGGCAAATTACACATATTGAGTTAGCCCCAAAGTAAGTTCGAGACTTGTGTTATGGGATACTAACTCAACGATACTATATGTTATAACAAATACATACTCGTATATAGATAAACATCCAAGACCCAGGCCAATCTGAAAAAGATCATTTTCCATCTTGACCTGACCGGGGATCGAACCCGGGACCTCCGGTGTGACAGTGCGGCGTGATGACCGTTGGGCCACGGAGGTCGTCAAAGACAACTTTAAACAAATAATATCCCTTACGAGACTTAAGACGGAGCCAAAGAGTCGCGAGACTTGAAGCCACTCGAAGACCACGTTTAGCTGGATAGTGAACTTATTGATGGAACTGCGATTCAGGATAGTGACAGGTTGGTAATAAAATACTACTAATTTATTCTAATATTACGATAATTCGAAGCGGTAAAAATTCACAAGCAGAATTCAAAAATCGTCTCCTAGGCAGCGCAGCGGTACGGTCACGCGCTTGGAATTAGCGACCCCCGCCCCTGCCCCGCTGCCCGCACTTGACCCGCTGAGGTGTCACCGAGCACGTTACCTACCCGCAAAAAATGGGGGGTTCTAACGCTAGTGCGCCCATCGCAAGCCCCGGGGAATGGGGCACGGATTTCGTTTTTTAATTTTTTATGATCACTGTATCGATAACTTTTCGATTTGAGTGGACTGCCTTTTCGGGAATCAATAAATACCTTCACTGAGTTTTAATTTGGGTATTATCTACCTATAAGTTTGGGTAGGTGGTAGGTATTGTAATGCGTATTAAAGGGTAGGTGGTAGGTATTGTAATGCGTATTAAATAATAATCACCTTATGTGTTTTATAGACCGAGAGGTCACGGGAATTTTCGTAACGATCAGGGAAACGGATAGACTTGCTTTTATGGGTTGTCTGTGGTTGTAGAGTAGTCCCCTAATGTGAATGATGTCGGTCTGCCGGCTCTCAGTGGTAGCTTCTTCGAGCTATAGGGCCAGGAAGGTGCTTCATTGTTGCGAAAAAAAAACGATCTGAGGAATGGTTAGTTTTAGTACATATTCAAAGTATGGCATCTCCGCGTGTGAAACAAGTTGGTCTGCCGGCTGTCAGTGGTTGCATTTTAGAGCTATGAGGCGCGCAAGTCACTGCATAGTTACAAAAAAATAACGATAAGAGAAATGGTTAGTTTTAGTACCAATTGGAAGAATGGTGTATCCACAGATGAAACGAGTTGGTCTGCCGGCTGTCAGTGGTTGTATTTCAGAGCTATCATCGTTCACGTAAGTCGCTTATTTGAGGAAAAAGTCTAAAAAAACATTGAAAAGCGGGAAAATAGGCGAGTTTTTCTAGTTCATGCCAGCCGCTGTCGTATCTGCGTATGTTTGACCCAACCTCAAACTTGCGCCGCGCACCACCGCACTGTGGGGAAAAAAATCGCCTCTAGATAAAAAAAGGTTTTCTTCAGAAAATCTACGTCGATTTTGGTAAAAACTGATTATGTATTTCATTTTTGATCTTAATAAGAAGACTTTTTATTAATACTTTTTTTGCTAACATTGCATTCTTTTAATAGGTACCAAAACTGACCATTTCTCTTACCGTTTTGTTTTCGTAACTAAGCAGTGACTTTTGCGCCTCATAGCTCTGAAATGCAACCACTGACAGCCGGCAGACCAACTTGTTTCACATGCGGAGTTGCCATACATTGAATATGTACTAAAACTAACCATTCCTCAGATCGTTTTCTATTTTTTGCAACAATGAAGCTCCTTCTAGCCTTAATAGCTCAAAGTGGCAACCACTGATAGCCGGCAGACCAACTTGTTTCACCTGTGGAGACACCATTCTTTCAATAAGAACTAAAACTGACCATTTCTTTTACCGTTTTATTTCGTAACGATGCAGTGACTTTCGCGCCTCATAGCTCTGAAATGCAACCACTGACAGCCGGCAGACCAACTTGTTTTACATGCGGAGATACCATACTTTGAATACGTACTAAAACTAACCATTCCTCAGATCGTTTTCTATTTTTACAACAATGGAGCTCCTTCTAGCCTTTATAGCTCAAAGTGGCAACCACTGACAGCCGGCAGACCAACTTTTTTCACATACGGAGATGCCATACTTTGAATAAATACTAAAACTAACCATTTCTCTGATCGTTTTTTTTTCGCTACAATGCAGCCCCTTTCAGCCCCTATAGCTCAAAGTGGCAACCACTGATAGCCGGCAGACCAACTTGTTTCACATACGGAGATGCCATACTTTGAATATGTACTAAAACTAACCATTTCTCTGAGCATTTTTTTCGCAACAATGATTCCAGACCTCGCAGTGGTAACCACTGAAAGCCGGCAGACAGACTCGTTAACCTGTGGAGACACCATTTTTCCAATAGGTACTAAAACTGACCATTTCTCTTACGGTTTTTTTTTCGTAACTATGCAGTAACTTTCGCGCCTCATAGTTCTGTAATGCAACCACTGATAGCCGGCAGACCAACTTGTTTCACATGCGGAGATCCCATGCTTTGAATATGTACTAAAACTAACCATTTCTCAGATCGTTTTCTATTTTTTGCAACAATGAAGCTCCTTCCAGGCCCTAGGTATAGCTCAAAGTGGCAACCACTGACAGCCGGCGGACCAACTTGTTTCACATGCGGAGATGCCATATTTTGAATATGTACTAAAACTAACCATTTCTCTGATATTTTTTTTTTAAACAATGAAGCCCCTTCCAGGCCCTAGGTATAGCTCGAAGTGGCAACCACTGAAGGCCGGCAGACCAACTGGTTTCACCTGTGGAGACAACATTCTTTCAATAGGTTCTAAAACTGACCATTTCTTTTACCGTTTTTTTTCGTAACTATGCAGTGACTTTCGCGCCTCATAGCTCTGAAATGCAACCACTAACAGCCGGCAGACCAACTTGTTTCACATGCGGAGATACCATACTTTGAATATGTACTAAAACTAACCATTCCTCAGATCGTTTTCTATTTTTTGCAATAATGAAGCTCCTTCTAGCCTTTATAGCTCAAAGTGGCAACCACTGACAGCCGGCAGACCAACTTTTTTCACATACGAGATGCCATACTTTGAATACATACTAAAACTAACCATTCCTCGGATCGTTTTCTATTTTTTGCAACAATGAAGCTCCTTCTAGCCTTTATAGCTCAAAGTGGCAACCACTGACAGCCGGTAGACCAACTTTTTTCACATACGGAGATGCCATACTTTGAATATATACTAAAACTAACCATTTCTCTGATCGTTTTTTTTTTTCGTTACAATGAAGCCCCTTTCAGCCCCTATAGCTCGAAGTGGCAACCACTGAAGGCCGGCAGACCAACTGGTATCACCTGTGGAGACAACATTCTTTCAATAGGTACTAAAACTGACCATTTCTTTTACCGTTTTTTTTCGTAATTATGCAGTGACTTTCGCGCCTCATAGCTCTGAAATGCAACCACTGACAGCCGGCAGACCAACTTGTTTCACATGCGGAGATACCATACTTTGAATATGTACTAAAACTAACCATTTCTCTAAGCCTTTTTTTTTGCAACAATAAAGCCCCTTCCAGGCCCTAGGTATAGCTCGAAGTGGCAACCACTGAAGGCCGGCAGACCAACTTGTTTCACCCGTGGAGACACCATTCTTTCAATAAGTACTAAAACTGACCATTTTTTTTTCGTTTTTTTTCGTAACTATGCAGTGACTTTCGCGCCTCATAGCTCTGAAATGCAACCACAGACAGCCGGCAGACCAACTTGTTTCACATGCGGAGATACCATAATTTGAATATGTACTAAAACTAACTACTTATTCCTCAGATCGTTTTCTATTTTTTGCAACAATGAAGCTCCTTCTAGCCTTTATAGCTCAAAGTGGCAACCACTGACAGCCGGCAGACCAACTTTTTTCACATACGGAGATGCCATACTTTGAATATATACTAAAACTAACCATTTCTCAGATCGTTTTCTATTTTTTGCAACAATGAAGCTCCTTCCAGGCCCTAGGTATAGCTCAAACTGGCAACCACTGACTGCCGGCGGACCAACTTGTTTCACATGCGGAGATGCCATATTTTGAATATGTACTAAAACTAACCATTTCTCTGATATTTTTTTTTTAAACAATGAAGACCCTTCCAGGCCCTAGGTATAGCTCGAAGTGGCAACCTCTGAAGGCCGGCAGACCAATTGGTTTCACCTGTGGAGACAACATTCTTTCAATAGGTACTAAAACTGACCATTTCTTTTACCGTTTTTTTTTCGTAACTATGCAGTGACTTTCGCGCCTCATAGCTCTGAAATGCAAACGCTGACAGCCGGCAGACCAACTTGTTTCACATACGGAGATGTCATACTTTGAATATACCTATACTAAAACTAACCATTCCTCGGATCGTTTTCTATTTTTTGCAACAATGAAGCTCCTTCTAGCCTTTATAGCTCAAAGTGGCAACCACTGACAGCCGGCAGACCAACTTTTTTCACATTGAGCTATAAAGGCTAGAAGGAGCTTCGTTGTTGCAAAAAATAGAAAACGATCTGAGGAATGGTTAGTTTTAGTACATATTCAAAGTATGGTATCTCCGCATGTGAAACAAGTTGGTCTGGCGGCTGTCAGTGGTTGCATTTCAGGGCTATGAGGCGCGAAAGTCACTGCATAGTTACGAAATAAAACGGTAAAAGAAATGGTCAGTTTTAGTACCTATTGAAAGAATGGTGTCTCCACAGGTGAAACAAGTTGGTCTGCCGGCCTTCAGTGTTTGCCACTTCGAGCTATACCTAGGGCCTAGAAAATTGCCTTGAGAAAATGGCCTTCATTGTTGCAAAAAAAAAAATTATCAGAGAAATGGTTAGTTTTAGTACATATTCAAACTATGGCATCTCCGCATGTGAAACAAGTTGGTCTGCCGGCTGTCAGTGGTTGCATTTCAGAGCGATGATGCGCGAAAGTCACTGCATAGTTACGAAAAAAAACGGTTAGAGAAATGGTCAGTTTTAGTATCTATTGAAAGAATGGTGTCTCCACAGGTGAAACAAGTTGGTCTGCCGGCCTTCAGTGGTTGCCACTTCGAGCTATACCTAGGGCCTGGAATGTCTTCATTGTTGAAAAAAAAAATATCAGAGAAATGGTTAGTTTTAGTACATATTCAAAATATGGCATTTCCTCATGTGAAACAAGTTGGTCTGCCGGCTATCAGTGGTTGCCACTTTGAGCTATTAAGGCTAGAAGGAGCTTCATTGTTGCAAAAAATAGAAAACGATCTAAGGAATGGTTAGTTTTAGTACATATTCAAAGTATGGCATCTCTGTATGTGAAACAAGTTGGTCTGCCGGCTGTCAGTGGTTGCATTTCAGAGCTATGAAGCGCGAAAGTCACTGCTTAGTTACGAAAAAAAAAACGGTAAAAGAAATGGTCAGTTTTAATACCTATTAAAAGAATGCAATGTTAGCAAAAATAGTATTAATAAAAAGTCTTCTTATTAAGATCAAAAATGAAATACTTAATCAGTTTTTACCAAAATCGACGTAGATTTTCTGAACAAAACCTTTTTTTCTCTAGAGACGATTTTTTTCCCCACAGTGCGGTGGTGCGCGGCGCAAGTTTGAGGTTGGGTCAAACATACGCAGATACGACAGCGGCTGGCATGAAATAGAAAAATTCGCCTATTTTCCTGCTTTTCAATGTTTTTTTTAGACTTTTTCCTCAAATAAGCGACTTACGTGAACGATGATAGCTCTGAAATACAACCACTGCCAGCCGGCAGACCAACTCGTTTCATCTGTGGATACACCATTCTTCCAATTGGTACTAAAACTAACCATTTCTCTTATCGTTTTTTTTTTTGTAACTATGCAGTGACTTGGGCGCCTCATAGCTCTGAAATGCAACCACTGACAGCCGGCAGACCAACTTGTTTCACATGCGGAGATGCCATACTTTGAATATGTACTAAAACTAACCATTACTCAGATCGTTTTTTTTTCGCAACAATTAAGCACATTCCAGGCCCTATAGCTCGAAGAAGCTATCACTGAGAGCCGGCAGACCGACATCATTCACATTAGGGGACTACTCTACAACCCATAAAAGCAAGTCTATCCGTTTCCCTGATCGTTACGAAAATTCCCGTGACCGCTTAGACTTTATAACTTCGTACAGCAAACACGTTATTTAGAAGGATACTTTATCTTCTCTTGAATATCAGTTCTTGACTGTTCTTTTGACAAATTCCATCAAACCAATAATCTTTTCTTTTTTATTTGAACTAGTAGTTCGCCGCGAACTCAGACCTCGCGATTATTACTCGCGTTTTTACACGACTGACCAAAAAGGAGTGTTATGTTTTCAGGGTTCATGTATGTATGTATGTAAGTTTCTTTATTCCACCATAAGTCCTGAACGGCTTAACAGATTTTGATGTGAGAGGTATTTTTAGATTCCTTGCATTCCTCCGAGTGACATAGGCTATATGACGTCATCATAAAAACAAAATGGCGGATTATATATGCGATAAATAGCAGACCAAAAAAATTAAATTTGATCAATCTTATCGAGTAGGGTATCAAATTGAAGGGCTTTGAAAGGCGATTTCAAAAATGTATATAACTTATATTGTATGTACTTTTTGTGTAAAAACTTGTCAGTCGTGTTTTTTATTTTTAATAATTATTGATATACTCTGATTTCGATTTTTCTAACATAATTCAGTTCCCTAAATAAAATCTAGATAGCGTTATCCAAAGTTAGAACACGCTATGGTTTCGTTTGCTAGATAATCGCGGACGTTTTTATTAATATTTCAAAAACTACTGAACCGATTTTGATATTTCCTACATGCCTACCAAATTTCATCAAAATCCGACCATCGGTTCAGCAGTTATCGCGGTACAAACATACATACATACAAACAATGTGTTTCGCCCCCAACTCGATTTAGAGACCTTCGCTCGCTTCGCTCGCTCGGTCAATAACGAACATCCAATCTAAGGAGATTGGATAGCCCATGTTACAGTATTATCGTGGTAAATAATATCCAGGGCATTCATAGAATAGGAATAATTCAATACCCAATAGTACCTACGAGCCCAAATATTTAGTTCTTCCTCAAATATATAGTTTACATATATATATACCTAAGTACCTATACCAACAAAATGGTTGGTTTCCTCTTATGTAGCATTTTCCTGTTTTTGACAAGTGCAATATGCGTAAGCCTAATTAATTTGATACAATCCAGGTATCAAATTAATTAGGCTTACGCATACTAGTCGTTCGCTGCGAACGTAGACCTCGCGACTATTAAAATACAATATTTATTTTCACAAAAAATTAAATATCTCAAAAACGGATGGACCGATTTTGATGCCCAACGAACTTGAAAATTCTGTTAACCATCCCTACATATATTCCAACTTTCATCAAAATCGGAACAACGGTTCGAGAGTTATCGCGGAACAAACATACATACATACATACATACATACATACATACATACATACATACATACATACATACATATATACATACATACATACATACATACATACAAACAATGTGTTTTTCGCTCCAACTTCGTATCGATAAAATATTAACAAGTAATACTACGTACGATGTACTTATTATTCTATTAAAATTCTTTAATACCTAACCTAGGCGAGTAGTACCTAATAATTAATAAAGACTTATGAAGAAGCTAAAGAGATTTATGTTGTATTATTTTATTTATCTTTTCTGTTCTATTGAGTAAACCTGTAAAAATAGAAAAAGTTTGGAGAAAGTAAATAAATAAATGTTTGTTTATATAAATGAGTTAATCTCTGGTTCTACTATACTAGCGCGATGATTAGAAAAAAATCACTTTGTACTTATATATCATAGCCACATAGGTATAGAAAGAAGGTTACATACATCAAACATAGAAGTACATCTTATGGCTGAGATTATTATGATGATGATGATAGCCAAAAAATACAACGAAAACTGATGCCAGGGGTGCACCACGCGCCAATGCCTACAGGACACCACATCAAACAAATTGATAGATGTGATCTGAGCATATGACAAAGGTCCTCAAAATAGAAATGGCATTCTAAAAATATTCTGGGCGATTCTGTATTTTTTCATCGTTGAGTCAAAACAAATTAATTTAAATAAATCAAACTCCAGCGGTTTATTTAATAATGCGAATTTCAATCCATACTCCGCTGTAGTCTTGCTTAATTGCTTCAGAGCAGAAAGCTCAAATATTTGAAATTTAACACAAAAAGAAAAAAATGTGTACCTGAGCATTCGTTTGCATTGTTTGCCTTACAAAGAGCAATAAAAGTTTATTTTGACTCTCGAAAAAATGTTTTGTATTACTTCTTTGTGCGGGGCTCAATGGAATCAAAGGACGGAATCGGCTTTTATTAAGTTAAGCCACACGTACACGTCAGATAAGAAAATCTTAGTTACAGCAAGATAAATGCAGCATCTAGAGATAATATGACTGATCAAGATTTGTGATGTTTCAGTGTTATAATTCAATACTTAGGATTTACTGCAAGGCAGTTCAGTTCTCTAGTGCTTCTAGGCTACGATTAAAAAGAACCAAGTTGTATTATCCATTCTTACATAATCATAACAATTGGCACTTGACAGATGAAGTAATTACTACTATTAGACGAGACATTTCTGAGAAAATGTTGCGACAGACAACTGGAGTCGTTACTCAGAACGAGAGATAAACACGTGACGAATAGAGCACAGACGTTGGAGTCGAGGCGAGTTTTCATCTTCCCCCCGAGAGATGTCGCTAGTCGTGCTAGTGTTTCGCGCGGTAAGGCCGCCTGTAAAAATACGTGCGGGTATTTCCTGTCCCCGGCACAGGAGGCGCGGGGGCGATAAATAACTCAGTTTGCGGCTGGGAGGGATTGCGGGGGTGGGCGGGGGGCGCGTTATTTGTAGGGCTCGCGTGTGAATTATTCGTGGGTTCACGCGCGCTGTTTGCCGCCGTCTTGCGGAGAGCTACGTCGACCCTCGTTAATGAAATTTCATATCGCTCTCGCGGCGCTCTATTGTCGGCGGTACTCTGCGCTGCCCGCGTTCTATGACGATTGTTACACTTGACTGTAACCCGGCCTATTATGTCGCTTCATCATATAGAGTTTGATGTGCAGATATTTGGAAATGAACAACCTATTAAATATTACACAACATCAACAATAAAGATCTCACTCAATAGCTCCAAAAGGGGAAGTAGACGATGTTACATACCCTATGTGAAATACTAAATTTTATTTTACATACCTATGAAAACTATATTTCTAACTAAAACAAAAATACCCTCGTCCTGTTTTAAAATAATCTAGAACGATGAAGATTTAAAAAAATCCTACTACATTTATCAGGGATTCCCTAAACTGACGTGACATCCTAAATATTCAATGTGAAATAGTAAGGTTAGTGGTCTGCTTTTGGTTCAGCCCAGAACAAATAATGTGACTAATGAGAGAAATTTGGCGGTTTTGCATTGATTATGGAATAGTATTAGTTTTTTTTAATTTGTATCTTTTTGTATTTCGCCAATTAATAAATTATAACAATACACATGCAGTAAAACAACGAACTAATACTTATACCAATTAATTCGACCTACTTAAAGTCCCGATAGAAAAATTGCCTGAAAGATTTTTCTTGATAATGGGAAACGATGGGTGGGATACTTGAAGACATAATATACCTCTCTTTTTTGAGCAGTTATGAAAATAATCGTTAATTAAAGTAGGTGTTATTTATGGGATCTACTGACCCTTGATGTAACATAAAGTAAGGTTTTAGGTAACTTCTGTATCTGTAACTTTAAAAAAATTGAATCTACTGCGTAAAATTGGATTAATGGTGTGCCTCTGGGAGCCTTGCCTGATGCAGTTGTCAAAGTCAAAGTCATTTTTTTTTATTGAAACTTGAAGGGTCTTTTTCACGTCGATAACTAATTATTTAATCATAATATATTATGTCTCAAAGCTACAAACTACTAGCATTTCGGAACGACCACTGCTGAGAAGAAATGCCGAAAGAAACTCATGAAACAGTCTTGGTCGCCTATATAGCATGGCACGCCTAGTTGTTAGTCTGAAAAACAAACAACACATCTACTTATCTTACATAATAAAATAACTTTATGACAACAATAACTTAAGAGGTCATTCTTCGAAACTGTATTGCCACACCAGCAAAGAGGAAACCGAGGTGAAATTTTCTATCGAACCGTGTGGTTTGAGACTAGAAGAACTGTCAGTGCAGTGAGTTCCTAATTTTAAAGAAATAAATAAATTTTGATAACACCTGTATTTTTTATTTATTTGAACGCGCTAATCTCTACAACTACTTACCAATAAAGACAAAAACAAAAAACCAAATTAATAAATAAATAAAATAATACTTATGTCGTCGCTGCTCCTTGTGTCAACAGTTTTAAGAACTGATTAGACAAAATCTCCAAACTTCAAGATGTTAAAAAAAAAACTAGTGTGTTAAAAGATAAATCCTAACTATCCTAACTAATATTATAAATGCAAAAGTGAGTTTGTTGGTTTGTTACCTCTTCACGCTTTATCTACTGAACCAATCTTCCTGAAATTTCTCATACACATAGCTGGAAGTACGGTGAAGGACATAGGGTACCTTTCATCCCGGGAAAAAGCAATGTACCCTTGGGAAATTCACGCAGGCGAAGCCGCGGGCAAAAGCTAGTAAATAATAAATCTTTTTCTCTCTGCATCACCTCTTGATTGACTGGTAGAAAAGGCTTACGTTAAGTACCTACATGTTTTTTTAATGAAGATAAATAAAGAAATATTAAGTTAATAATGTATTAACTGAGACTATAGGTACTCTACACAGAAACACAATAATAGCGAAACCGAAGAAAATGTAGACATCATGACTAGTTACTTTGTTACAAGCTAACTAAAAATATTTCCAAGTAACATGACATGTACAGCGTTTATTTACACAAATTGTGAAGTAAAATGTCGTATTATAATTGCACAAGCGTGTATGGGTTGAAAAACAGGCCAAGCGCGAATGAAACAAACAACTAAAAGTTCCGTACTTATTACGTAGTCTTGTATATTCTCCTTGGGTATGTCATTTGTAACCTTAGCAAAAATATTGACAATCATCTCGGCTACAAGGAGATTTTATACGCCTGTATTTATTTTTAAACATTTTTAAAACTTTATTGCACAAAATTATAAAAAAAATGTACAAAGGTGGTAACGCCATATGGCATTCTCTACCAGTCAAGTCGACCATTAGACCAAACAGTAGCAAGCTGGTATACGATAAAGTGCAACCTGTACGCCTATTCTCATTGAGAGTATATCACTTGTGATATAGATATTTAGTTAAGAAATGGCTTTACTTATTTTTTCTTAAAAGTCATCCTACCCTCTTCCTCCCTTTAAACTCCTGGTCACTATATGTGGAAACCACTATAAGTACAACGTAATGAAGTGCATGATGCCGAGCAGCCAAGCTGATATGTAGGTATGGTAATCACACACATCACAGATATCTCTAAGTATAATTAAATTAGTGCAGGTATCGTCTTGACTTGAAACCTAGGTATTCCTTTGCCGATAAGCTTAATTACTTAAATATACCATCAGGTCATTATCAAGTCAGTATACTCATTCACAAAGTAGGTAATCACAGGTCCTAAAAGAAATACAAATTCAGAGGTAGGCTATCCTATAGATCTTTCTTTTGAATACGGAACCCATAAAAAACATAAATGATATTAAGTTATACCGTAGATAAAATCAGTTTCCATTAATGGAATGTTTTCCCATAAAAAACATAAATGATATTAAGTTATACCGTAGATAAAATCAGTTTCCATTAATGGAATGGATGTATAGAATCGATTAGTCGAGAAACTGCGTGAAATTGACACAGATTCATAATTTGATGAGAGTCAGAGGTGTCGGTCATCGCGCATATAAAACATTTATTGTTATTTTCATACTGTAACATCACAAGAGCTTTTACCATTACAAGTTTATTGTCGTGGGCTCGGCTTATCTTTCAGTATAAAGACCTACATAGGTACCTACTTGGACATATTCATTCAACAAGCTGTTTAGTTCTTTATGAAAGAGACGGCATCTACTTAACTTTCTTAATTAAAGTTAGATGGGCTAAATCATGTTCTAAGATGGTCGACCAGATATTTCTGACGTCTTAAAATATTGGTTGACTTTTTTAGAAATCAAGAATTCGATTTTTATTAGATTATAAATTTAACCCACGAAATGGAATATGTACACTCTAAAAAATGAAGACCAACAAAGAACGCTTTTCTCTTAGTTGACGTTAAGTTAATTACAACAATTATGATCATGTATAAATCAAAAAACGCTGATTTCTTAAAACAATAAGTCTACCTATGATTGAAATAATAAAGTAGGTATTTTTATTAATCTTAACAATGATATACGTTGCATCTATTAATTAACTTTTTGGTTTAATTAAGATTCGTAGGTTGATTTAATCATTAACAATTCTATTAAAACAGACAAGTTATTTATCGCTATGAACATTTTAATAGTTAATTTGATTTATTTGTCTTTGTCGATTTGCATAAGATTTGGTGTTTCAATCAATGAACTTTGTAATATTTAGAACAACTAAGATATAACATTCAATCCCACTATGATCAAGTTATTATATTTATTACTTGGCATTGTTGGATTAATCATAAAACTAATATTCCATTATAGTAAGAATTCATTGTTATATCGATTTTCATAATAATTGAATCTACGCGAAACTCTCGCGGCGGTAGAGAGGTGCGGGGGCGCGGCGAGGTCGCGAGGGGCGCGAGGGGCGCGGCGCATGACATGAAGTGCGTAGTGCAGTAGGGTATGACTGTAGAAACTAAAACGTAGTGATTATATGCTCTTTGGTAAAAACCTGTTTATTTTGGTGCGGTGCGGCAGCGGTCGTAGAGAGACCTGGCTGACAGAAAAAAGATTTCAGCAAGATTCAGTAAATTATTACAATTAAAGTGAACTCTAGGTATTAAATACTGTGTATCTCCGTGGTGTATACGTTATTTGCATTCATGTGCGATGGAGGAAGTGTCTGAACTATTGAAGACTTGATACCCGAATTCACCAGTAAGTACCTACTTACATTATCTCATTTCTACATATAAGTGATATGGACGGTTTTTTAGACTAGCTGATATGACACGATGAGGGCGAGGGTGCCGCTGCGCTGGCGCTGGCTGCGCCGCCGCCGGCCGCCCTGGCTGGCGGCGCGTGGCGGCG
The DNA here is from genome assembly GCA_018467065.1 of Ephestia elutella. Classification (NCBI taxonomy): domain Eukaryota; kingdom Metazoa; phylum Arthropoda; class Insecta; order Lepidoptera; family Pyralidae; genus Ephestia; species Ephestia elutella. The sequence continues at coordinate 10,395,442 of CM031584.1, forward strand.
GCGGCGGCGGTTGTTTCGAAGGCTAATTTCATATCATGTTGCATGCCGTGTTAAATGGTTCATATGTAACGTACCCCTAAGTTTTATCGGCCATCTGATCCATTCCTGCACGAACTGATCACACTTAGCAATTGTAAGTAAATATAATGAAGTAGCGGTTTTATGTATATTTTTTACCCACGACGGCACGGAAAAGGTATTTGTGCGTTTAGGGTGAGAGATGTTTGTTAGTTTGTATGTTTGCCTATTTGTTAGTGCATATTAATGTTGCCATTTATATCCAAGATTAATATTCCGATTTTGATGTGGTTTACAGAAATGGGTTTGAGATTGAATGGTGCTGATTTTTAGATAGATATATGTTAATGTGGTAACTCGCAAGGGGACGCTGCTGTCAATATTAGTTTGCGCAAACCAATGATGCCATCTGTCCAAAACTACTTTTCCGATTTTGATGATGTTTTCTTTAATAGGTTTTCTTTTGGTTAGTGACTGTACTTAGATGGGTGTTAAAGTGGTAGCTTACTAGATAGCATTGCAGAAAAAAAACTTTTCCTTAGTTAAAATGACACTCATTATATAGAGTTAAATTATGCATCGTTTGATTTGTGTACCTAAAGGAGTTCTTCAAAGAAAGTATTTAGATCTTAACTAGCCTTATTTTTTTTTTAGCGGCCGATGAGGAAGCTACGAATATAGCTGGATTTCTCGAAGCTACGAAACAGACTGCTGATGAACACTGCTGCGGTCCGCCAATAGAAGAAGAAGCGAGGTTCGGATGCAGGTCAAAATTGGAATGGCATGGGTTCCATATAGTTTCAATACTTTTTAAATCCATTATTCCGCGACGCCGCCTTACTAAAATCTGAGTCCAAGGGGATGGTTCAGACCACCCGTAATTTTTGTTCACGGGCCAGTTCTTTAACCTATACATAGGTGTTATTTTTAAAATGAAAACTATAATTTGAGTATTTTTAATATATACGAGTATTTTCAATAAATAAATAACATATTATAATTATTTTTTGTTTTATTAATTTAGACTTTATCAGGAACCTACTTACTGAAAATCAACTACTGATTGTTATTATATTATACTTATTGGAGAGTTTCACTTTGATAAATTTCATGTGCTGGTTTTTTATAAGTGGCGTGCTGAATAATACTGGTCCTCTTACTCTACTCAAACTCGAGACACTACTCTTAAATAATAAGGTATACATTTAATTTAGATCTTGTGTACTATGGATGTTTTTCTCATTTACCAAGTAATTTCTTTCAGATCTACTTTTTTGGAGATTGATCTAGATCGGTTTAGCTTCACAAACACGGCAGAAAGCCAGTTTGATGTTAAACCAGTCTAGACCAATCCTCAAAAAGCTAGATCTGAAAGAAATGTCTTAGTATATGAGACAAAGTAAGTCATAGTACCATTGAACAAGAACATGGTATCGTACTGAACAAGCTTTCTTAGTTGAAAAGATTAATCAAAATAATCTGTTTAATTACTAATAAGGTTCAAAGTGACTAAAATCTTAGTAAAGTCGAATATGGTGCATTAGCCAACATAATTATGTTCTTAGTTGAAAAGATTAAACAAAATTATCAGTTTAATACTCTATAAGATTCAAATTGACCAATATCTTAGTTCTTTCTAATAAGGAGCATAAGTCTATGTAATCATTTTCATAGTTGAACCTATTTGGATCAAATACTCAATGCGGTTGAATTGACTTCCTTGTATTAGTTGGTACTATTACTTTGCATAATAATAATAATTAAGCGTTTAGTTGATCTTACTAAGATCAAATAGGTAATATAATTATTTTTCATGTAAATATTGAATAACACCTTAATTGGCTCAGTTACTTAGCAATAGTTAGAGCAATCGGAATTACCCTATTTTGTGTATCTAAGTTCTTGTTAGGCTCGTATGGAATCAAGATGCTTGATTAAAGTTATCAAGATATTGATAGGATCAACCTTATTTTTTTTAGAGTGTAGGCCTATACCTACTTATTTATCAACTATGACTACTATTTATTCATGACGACTGCAACTTTTATTGGAAATAAAATGGCAGGTTAGGCACTTGTAGATAAGTACCTACTTAGTGCTCCTGCTCATTGGACTAAAGTAGGTACCTACCTCTTATCTACAGGGAGATATTAAATTGAATAGTTGAATGAAACTCGAAAGTGGTCATGTTATTACTCCGCGGTGGGTAAGTAAGTTATGTAGTTGACTACATTTGTATGTAGGTACATTTTATATCTTTAGTGTGTGTAGTGTAGTCGTGGTCGTGGCTGACACCTGAGCAAACGTCTGGAGGAGGCAAACAAATTACATTGTTTTGCCTATTTGCCGATACCACGGACGCACTCTATGACGAATTTTTGTGAAAACACCACGACAACACCATTTTTGTTTTGTTAAAATGACGCTGCCTGTTATTTGTCTGACAAACATTTTAATAGCAAAGCCATGTCGGCACTTGTACTACCTATAAGAACTTGTTAGGTATGTTACGAAACGTACTGAATAACTTAGGTACATTAAGTTGAATTGGTACACCTACCTACCTAAATTGTATAAGAACTTGTTCATTTTACAACATCCATATGGTACATCTTAGGTTTCTGATGAGATAAAAGGCCTTTATAACAAAAGCACCCATGGTGATAAGTAGATATAGGGAAGCTTAGCCTACCTAATACACAAAAAAAAACTTTTTTTTCTTTTTTACTTTATTAGATTACCATTAAATTACCTACCTATATATATTCTATCTTGGTGTAAATAGATAATTTTATGATAATTTCGACCAAAAATGTTTGCTGGGTAAGTAATCCGAACTATAATAGGGGAACGGCGGCACATTCCGTACAGCGGGCGATACCGTACATCGCATTTGACAGTGAGCGAGTGACGAGAGAATAAGTCTGTCCTTGTCTAGAGGCCGCGAGATGATGGGCGATGTCAGCCCCCGCCGCTCACGCCAGTGACGCCACAGCTTTCGCGAGCAGAATATGTGTCACATTTTCGCACCATTTTTTATTAAAAGTGAGGTGAATTATTTACGCAGTAAGTACTATATTTTATAATGTATTGTATTATTTATTTAACTACGTGTTACGATATTGATTTATACCCCTATTTGCATTATTTTTCATTTAAAAATGATAAGTAGTTATTTGTTATTAAATATTTTTTACAAAATGGCGGCGTCGGGTGCGTTCGTACACTTTTGTACGGTATCAGCCGCAAGTACGGTATTAACCGCAAGTGATTTTTTCATTTGATATAATATTATTCAATTTTAATTAATTTATTATTAAGCAAAAATAATCTTTCTTTCAGATGCCACGTGGGAAGAAACTTGCCTGGTCTCCTCGCAAAATGAGGCTGGCTTTAGAAGAGATAAAAGCTGGAGGCAAATTACGTAAGACGGCTGAAAAATATGGGGTTCCAGTCATGACTCTCCACGATCACGTGAAAAAGGGCTCAAATTATAGACCAAGACTGGGTGGGAAGCCTGTGTTTACTTCCGAACAAGAAGCGGAGATCCGAACTGATCTGATTAATATGGCTAAAAAGTTTTATGGGTTAACACCAGCAACACTACGAAGAGTTGTTTATCGGTATGCTGAGATAAATAAAATTCGACACCCATTTAACCCAGAAAAGAGAGAAGCCGGAAAAGATTGGTTTTATGGATTCCTTAAGCGTAACCCAGACGTAAGCATCAGGGTACCTGAAGCAACTAGTGTAAGCAGAATCACTGCTTTCAACCAGTCTGAAATGGAACTGTTTTTCAGTAACTTGATCACCTTACTTGAAAAATATTCGTTTCCCCCGAACAGAATATACAATGTTGACGAAACAGGGTTTACCACTGTCCATAAGCCAGGCAAGATACTTGCGCCCAAAGGTCAGAAACAAGTTGGCGCTGCTACAAGTTGGGAACGGGGCAAGAACGTGACAGTCTGTTGCAGTATGAGCGCTACAGGCCATTTCATTCCACCGTTATTCATTTTCCCACGGCTTCGTATGGCATCTGCTTTGGAAAGAGGTGGTCCCCCTGCTTCAATGTACCGGTGCTCAAAATCGGGATGGATGACTGAAGAGCTTTTTTTGGATTGGCTGAAGCACTTTGTTGCTCACACTAAGCCAACTGTAGATGACGGTGTACTGCTGATTTTGGACAATCATTCGAGCCACATCTCGCTGGATATCTACGAATTTTGCCGTAAAAATGGCGTGGTGATGATTTCACTGCCGCCTCATACGTCTCACCGAACTCAGCCACTTGATCTGACATTTTTCGGACCACTGAAGCATCAATATAACAAAGAGTGTGATCTGTACATGAAAACTAACAATTATGAAAAGCTCGCGCCTCATGACATAGCACCTCTTTTCAGCAAAGCATATTTGCGAACTGCCACTCCAGAAAAAGCAGTCAATGGATTTGCAGCTGCTGGAATTTGGCCTGTAAATCCTGACAAATTCAAGGATCTATACGCTGGGACTACAGAAGATACGCCTACACAGGAGGCTCGACAGGAAATGACTACAGAAGAGACGCCTACACAGGCGGCTCGACAGGAAATACCTACAAAGGAGGCCACCATTGATGAGCCAATGCCCTCAACTAGTGGAACTTCGATGCCCTGTGTTTCCAATATTGATGATGAAGAAAACTTGGTTCCATTTATTGAATGTTTGGACTATTCCCTACCTCAGAACGAAGGATCTCAAAATAAAAATACGGAAAAGGGAAAAGGAAAAGGGAAAAGCCGAAAACAACATTCCCAAATCCTGACATCAACGCCCGTGAAAGTAGACTTAGAAATAAAGAAAACGTTAAAAACTATGAAAACAGAAAAAATGAAAGAAAAACTGAAAAAGAAATCAAATTTAAAGAGGAAGAATACTGCAGAAGTAAAGAAAATTAAAGAGAAAAGAAAGCTGTTAACCAAGAGGAAAATTTTAAATAGCTCGAGCTCTGACGATGAGTCACTGAAGCTTGGCGATAGCGATGACAATGATGATATGTTTTATGCAGAAGGAGAAACGGGTGTTACAAACGAGCTTTGTCTGATTTGTGGAGAATTCGGCAAAGACAAAGAGCTCTGGTATCGTTGCATAATGTGCGGGCAATGGGTTCACGCATTGTGCAGCGACAAAGATGTACCTGAGGGTTACATATGTGGATTTTGTTGCACCTAAGTACCAATTCATGAGTGTATCAACACCATACGGTATCACCCGCAGGTGTAAGGTGATACCGTACTTTCAACTTTTTTTTAACTTAATAAACATTGTACTTCCAAGTATCGGGTTTAATTTTTAGTTTGAACATTGAATAGTTCACTATTTTTTCTAAAGAACACGCTTGGAATAAATGTTATATCTCTGTTAATTATTGAGTAACATAAGTTCTTTGTTAGGTGTACGGTAACCCCCTCCGCTCCCCTAATAGGTATAGGTAAGTATTATTAATGCGAAAGTGAGTTTGTTTGTTTGTTGGTTTGTTTGTATGTTTGTTACCTCTTCACGCTTTATCTACTGAACCAATCTTCCTGAAATTTCGCATACACATAGCTGGAAGTACGAAGGACGTGGAAAATTCACGCGGGCGAAGCCGCGGGCGAAAGATAGTAACTAATAAATTAAGTACTGAGATCATTCCAAAGTTATATTCTCTACCAATATGTTAATCAACATTTTACTAGCCCTTTGCTTTTAACTACTTTGTGCCTTTGCCTTTGAGTAGGTACCTACCAAACTGTTACCTAGTTAAACATACCATCTAGGTACCTATAAATAAAGCCTAAAGCATGAACTTGAAACAAACTGCAGACAAATAGCTATGGACATTATTATGGTCGTAGCGTCTGGCGGCCGGCGAGTAGGTCAGTGGCTCAGAGCGCTGTAGCTGGCTGTAGCTCCAGCTAATCATTTTAATTCAATTTGCGTGACATTTCCGCGCTCGTTGTTTACGTTACACCGGCTGGCCGTGCCTGCCACTCGCCACTCCACCTCGCCTCGATTAAGGACAAATCAATAAGGCAGTCGATAGCGAGCGAGTTTAATAGAGTGAGCGAGTCGAGTCGAGCGCCCTCATTACCCCCGCAATTAGCGCACGGCGCGCTCCCGCCGACGACGACGCACCCCGCGCGAAAAACGAATAAAAAGAGCTGCCCTCAAAATGGCCGCCGCCTCTCCCCCGACCACCCGCCGACCCCCGCGCCGCTTCGTGATTGCATCCCCGCAGCTCTTATAAATATGGCCGTATTCCTCCCGCCTTTACTGATTGCCCGTATACCCCCCGGCCTCCCCCCGCGACCGCGCCGCCGGCGTCTGAATAGATAAACGAGTCCACGTGGACTGCCGCGCTTATAAAAATCGCCTCGGCCAATCGGACCGTCCCAGAGCTCCTTCGCGACCAATCGTGGCCCAGAAACGCGTGTAACTCCGCCCTTAATAAGCGATCTTGGCATTTGGGCCAATGGCGGGAGCGTATTCGACGAGTTCTACTCACCGACGACGAAGCAGTCCACGTTGACTCACGCACACAGGGACGCGCGTATAATGCCTCGAGTGGAAATAGCTATGACGGCGAAATGTGCGACAGCGAAAAAATAAAATGCGGTCGGTCGGTGCGGCGGCGGAGCGAGCGAGCGAGTGGGTGTAAACAGGGGATATTTCGGTGCGGCTCGTTCATTATTATTGAATGCGCGGCGCTAATGGCAACTCCGCGGTCCTTCCTGCGTCTCGCGACCTCGCGGGGTCGCCGGTCGGCGCGACTTGCGACATTACCCGGCTTACCGCCGCGACAACCATGTCGGGGGCCAGAGGTCCAGCCAGTTAGCCTGTGCCTAGTTTCCACTGCCAACATATTAAACTAGATACCTACTCGTAGCTATTCAAATCTATTACACTAGCACGAGATCGTAAGAAACTCTAGGCAATTAGTTGTCATAGATAGGTGTGGAAACCGTAGTCGAGCGAGCGAGCTTCTCGTTATCTTCGGGTGAGTAACCCTAGCGTCGCTCCTAGTTATTTGACGAGTCGTAGATATTGCGAAAGAAAAAGGGGAGGTGGTGTTCGTGTTGGTATGAGGTGCAAAGAAAAAGAAACAAGAAGCATATGCCTGCATCGGATAAGGCCGGTAGCCGTGTCGTGCCACACCGCGACACGTAACTTACACTTGACATTTGCAGACAAATCCTGGACGGAGCGATACAATCTCAGCTCAGTGAAGCGACGCTATCTTTTTTGTTTGTTTGCCTCTACTTAAGTGAGTCATTTTTTTTTCTTAATTTACGCTTTAAATACTGTATCTGCCTAATTATTTAGATTTACCATTTTTTTTTCTCAAATACTTTAGGCTATAGCGAAGTACCTACTAAGGTATTGTACCTATTTATCTAACTATACCTACTTATATTATTATCTTTTTGATAATAATTAAACGTAGATACAATAAAGTACATTTACAAGTATCCGTAAGATAAGTAAGTAGGGATTAAGTAGGTACCTAAGGTTGAAATAAGCTGGTATTTACCCTATTTCAATAATTCAAATTAAGATAAGTAAGTAAGTACCAATCTGTCTCGAGTTAAGTGATGTAGTAAGTATGTAGTTACATTAATTTATCTACGTACTTACTAGCCCACCCATGCCAATAAGTGACGCATCCTCATCAATACTCCGCAGTTCACAATAGAGGCATTTGGAAGATTGGCACTCAACTTGGAGCTAACAAAAAAAAAAAATATATATATTTAGTTATTGTTGTATAGTTATTGTCCAGCTTTTAATAGCTTTACTCTCCCACTGCGAAATTTAGCCTTTTACTATCTACATTTAAGATACTTATTTAATGATATATTTTATGAGAAAATCAAAGAGAAAATTAATATCTTTACAGAAAAACTAACGATATTCTATTTATTAGCTAAGTTACGTAAGCAAAATATCCCAGTCTGTCATTCTTAAAATCCTGATTGTTTGTGATAATGATTACTAATAAAGCTATTTAAGGCATAATATTTCGATGTTTAAAAGGCATAACCTATGAGAATTCACAAATGCACCATCAGCAAAACAATTCGCATTTAGGTCAACGAGGAAGCTAATGTTCTCAGCCACTAAGGAAAAATGATGGCTGCTCGTATCGGCAAATGCAGTTTTGATGGCGGCGAATGTGGACAATCACCGGCTACTCCCAGCTTTGTCCGCGCTGTGCTGGCTAATGTGGGGGCGTGAAATCGTTTGAAATATGCTTCCACTGATGCTACAAAAGCGTTCTTAGAAATGTACGTATTGGTATTATGACAACATTAGAGAGTAGAGAAACATAGAGAGGAAATGTTTCTTTCTTTAGAGATCATGGATATTAAATAATTCTTGGAAATAGATAAAGAATAAAGATGTTTAAATACATATGTATATAGAATCACGTCTGTATCCCTTACGGGGTAAGAGTGCCAAGAGTCGTGAGACTCGAAAGCCACCTTAGCTGAATAGTGGTAGGTAGGTAGATAAAGTTGATTAAGTCAAAAACTAAGGATCCGTAAAAAATCAAGAAAAACGATTACAAAAAATCTGAATACTAGTAGCTACCTAGGTAGGTACCTACCTACTCAATTTCAGTAATTTGTCCATACAACACGTTGTGCAACGTCAAAGTTCAAATCAAATAAAAGGCACCAATCACACCGTACATCATCATTTCGATACAGCAAGATTACGACGGACACGATAATGATCTCTTAATTAATAGCGAAGCCACTCTCTCGCACCTCTACCAAATTTAAATGGTATTAATTCAACGCTGCCACTCCATCGACGCTTCGCCGGTTTAATCAAATTACGCCAGGTTCGAGCCGGCAATGTAACACGATTTTGAATTAAGTGGTTGCGGAGTAGAGGCGAGGCGTGTGGTGCCGGGTACAATGATGTGTCAATCGGTGAATAGGCCGTAAGTGCGATATTTACGCTTATTGTTGGCATGTATGCATATGGCAGAGGCATGCCTATTCTATTTGTCCCTCTGATTCTGGCCCTCACTGGGGGACAAGTGGACAACGAGAGAAAAAGGCAGCAATATCCAGCAGACTTCAGCAGAGAGAGACAACCACAGAAATCTGAAGCAATATTTAAGAAATAATTTATACTAGCTTTTGCCCGCGGCTTCGCCCGCGTGAATTTCCCACGGGAACAGTGCTTTTTCCCGGGATAAAAAGTAGCCTATGTGCTATTCCAGGTCATTATCTACCTCTGTACCAAATTTCATCGAAATCCGTCCAGTAGATTTTGCGTGATTGAGTAACAAACATCCTCACAAACTCACAAACTCACATCCAAACTTTCGCATTTATAATATTAGTATGGATTCATACTAAACACTGACTTAGATTACGTAGTAAAGTAAATACTATGTTAGGTACCTATACAAACAATCGCCAACTTCAGCGGCACTTACGGTACCTGAAATACCTATCTATACCTTACCTACACTATATATACCTATATAGACATGAGATATAAGTTATTTACAGACTTATCAATTCCTGACAAGTCACAACACTCACCAAAAGTTGGTAAAATATTTATAATAAACTTCTATTTTTTATTAGTTATGTCCACCCACACCCCTGTTTCAGGAATGTGAGGTAGATGCTGTGGTCAGGTCACGTATGTTCTAGAAACTCCGGATGGACAGACGTGTCGTGGAGGAACAAGCAGTATTGGAACGTATACTACTTTGTATACGAGAAACGACGTTATGTTGTGACAAACCTCGCCATCTTCACTTAGATCTTTTACTGTGTACCTAGTTACTCTTTCTTATTCACCAATTTTTTTTCTTAATTTTAACTTTCGCCAGACGCGATCACGCGACTAGGAGAGTAGGGGGACAAGAGAGAGAACTTTTCTAAAAAAATAAATGCTTGGTGAACTAATTAAACATGCATCCAGAATAGTTAATCTATTTGTAATTATAATTATCTTGCTTGATATTAGCAATTGACGGTAGGTAGGTACGGATAATTTACGTATTATCATTATCACCTACAAATTGTTCATAATTCACACACACTCTCGCAAATACATAAGTATCTCAACGTTTATCTAAATCGAGATCGCGTGCAATCCGAATGCAGCCATTAAATATTAATTCTGTGGCAAAAAGTCGGGTCCGCGAGAACCGAGCCTTCTGGGAATCCAAGTGACTTTCGAGAATAGCCGCTTTTTGCGCGACGCGACACAATGCCCGGTTATACAACTAATTGTTCGCGCCGGCTAATTACGAACGCTTTATTTATTTTGTACAAGTGTAAGCAGGGCCGGATCAGTTATAAAAGCTTTTTGGGCTGTAGCCTAGGGTCCCGTAGATTGAAAGACAATAGACAATTATCAACTATTTCCCTATATTCCTTAATTTTAAATCTAGGCCACAGTCTAGCCTTTCAGAGAACTCAAGTATTTTTTCAAACATGTATTGTATGACTTTCTTTTTGTTTTTGCCACAATCAAAAGCCCCACGTGTTTTGCGTTTCATTATTGCCGGCGCTGGCGCCGCCGTCGCTGCCGCCGGCCGGTGCCACCTGTCCTAATCCGGCACTGGCTGTACGGACGATGCTATGTTGCATTGCATGGAGATAACGACACGACGCGACGCCACGACACAACGGTAGCCGTATCGGTTGTTGTTTTATTGACCCTCGCTTTCCATTAAATAGGTACTAATTAATCACTTGACATTTCATTGTGACCTCTCGTTGTAAGTTCAATTCTTTTTATTAGCTTTTTAATTGACTAAAGACAAATGCTCTCTCTGACGACGACGAGCGCTCCGAATAAAACCGGCAGCTATAATGTGATGTTGTTAGAATACATTCTTTACGATGAGTGCTATCTAGCATAAATATCACTCAAATTAACGAATATAATCTTGATAAAAGCGTTTATTACACTGGAGTGTGTAAATTAGAATGGAGTCGGAACATCGGCTCGATTAAACCGCCTACCTAATTAATTAACGCTTATCTCTCGGCAGGCGATCGACAACGCAATGAGATCGTAAAAATGTTGATGTAGATACAGGTAGAGCTTGTGACTGTCACTACAAGACCGACACTATTGAGGCCGTCTATTCTATTCCCTTTGTCTTCCATACTCATTATGATCATGAGGGAATCCATACTAATATTATAAATGCGAAAGTTTGGATGTGAGTTTGTGAATTTGTGAGTTTGTGAGGATGTTTGTTACTCAATCACGCAAAATCTACTGGACGGATTTCGATGAAATTTGGTACAGAGGTAGATAATGACCTGGAATAGCACATAGGCTACTTTTTATCCCGGGAAAAAGCACTGTTCCCGTGGGAAATTCACGCGGGCGAAGCCGCGGGCAAAAGCTAGTATTTAATATTCCTCGCTTAATTTTTGTCTGGGCTGATTTATTATCCCTATTTTTACCATTACGTTAAAATGACATTAGATCTCAATCTTGAAAAAAGGGCTACTTAGTTAATTGGATGTGAAAAATTCAACAACCATTTAGTTTCCGCCCTGGTAAACAACAGGAAAATTGCATGTAGCATTATCCCCCATTAAGGAACAGGAGACAACGGGAATAAACGGCTGTGACTACGAGACCGACACCACCGCGCGGCGATGTCGCATCGATGTCGCGGCGATATCGTCCGATTGTTATTTATCCGTTATCACCCGACGATCGCTCGACCGCCTGCGCGGGAGGTGGTAGGAGTTGTATCTTTGATCTCGATACAAATAAATAATTCACGATAATAGGCAACTCCAGATGCCGGCTTTTTACTGCGATTACTGAGTTATGAGATAAACTGTTACCTAGGTAGATACCTAACTAGGTAAGTACCTCCACTTTTTATTTTTATCTAGAAGTTCTAGAATATAACTATGTAGGTATATGTATTTGTTGTGTACAAAAATTAATAAATAAATAAATATATACATATGTATATATGTATATAACTTAATCTGTTTATAAGGGACAGGTATTACTATAACCTATGTTAAAATGTAGGTATATTACCTACGTTCACAAATTTTAACTAAAATCAGTTAATAAACATAGCGAAACAGGATAATGTAAAAAATTGCTGTCAAAGAAAAACATATTTTGAAGTTCAATACAAACTTATCTCCACACCAAGGTGCCATTACATTAGCTTTGCTTCTGATTGATACCTCTTTGTTGCAATACTCGTTCTTTAAACGAAACCCATTAAAATTGTACACACAAAAACGATTCTCAGGGCTTTGAAGTAGGCAGGTAGACGACATAAATACCACATTCATTGTGAGGCGTCCCCACACCGCCTCGACATGTGGGCTCCGGCCAGCAAAACGATTCAAAATAAAAATTAAAAAGAAAAAACTACACGGGAACGAGACAAAACGCGTCGACGACGTTTTGTTTCCTCTCGTTTGGCTTCCCATGAAACTATTTGTAGTCCAACTATGACTGGCATTGTCATGTCATGTGCCGCAAATTACTTGCATTTTAGCTTATTGCTCTTCCACTACCACTGATGATGCCGCGCTGGCGACGCAAACTACGCAATCTACTGAATTATTACCCGTTTACGCTGCTAATGACACAGAAACGTTGGTTGTATTGTAGTTAGTACATACGAGTATTTTGTGTGATTCAACCTCATATTCTTATTAATTAGACCTAAAATGGCTGGGCTGATCCTCATGATTTCAGTTTTATATATGATATCATTAATGTACCTACTCCGGTCGGTTAGTGGCTGATATAACTACAAAAATGGTCAATAAGAAAAAGACATGGACGTCTGCCCGTTTCAATAGGCACTCGAGTCCAACGATAGCAGGCCGTCGGCTGCTACCATTTCTGATTAATATCTCTCGGCGAACCGGAATGCAATTTACAATAAAAACCCAAGCGTATATGCGCTTGGAATGCATTGAATAAACATAAAACGCAGCCTACGCGCCTTACGAGCGTAATACGGGGGCTTTGTGGAGAAAAATGTTTTAAACATTAACTTTTTGTAGGGAAATATGCACACAAACCCACTGTGGGCATTGTAAGCTAATAATAAGGGTAACAATGGATTAATTAACCACTCGGCTGGCTATTTACCATTGTAAGCTGTTTTAATCATCTGCTTTATTATTTTATTTATTCAAAAGTAAATGTCAATAGTTGCATGCCATGGATATTAAAAATTACAGATTTACGATGATTGAGGAGAAGTATCCAAATAATTGAATAACTTGAAAAGTTTATTGCGAATTTTGTCAGTTATTTTAATTTATTTAACGTTTCATGTTTCATGTCGACAATTTTGTTAAACAAATCTTTTTACATCACATAATCATTTTACTTATTTTATAGGTGGCTAGACTACCTACCTATTTATTAATTTAGTAGATAGGTAGAGGCTGTCAAACAAATTCATTAGCATTTAGCTTGTCGTTATCAATGTAAATAGTGTACTTAATTAATAAAATCATAGATGTAAATAGGTGCTTAGTGCTTACCGGATACTATAAAAAGCAATAATGGGACCAAACGCTGACCTGATTTATAGTCATTTTATATGGCAATGTCTTTCTATACATCTATAATAAAAAAATAAATAAATAAAAAAATAAATAAAAAAAAATCTATGATCTCGGTCAAAAATGTACAGAAACACATATCTAAAAAAATGTTATAAAGCCTTTTGAATTCACGGTTTCAAAGTCTCCTAATGTCCTTATTTGTGCAAATGAGAATAACATAGGTAGTTTCATTGTTACAATGTCAGTGTGGTATTTTGTAGTCAGGTAAACAAATGACAATGTTTAGAATAATGAAAGAACTGACCAATAAAAATACCACAAAAACCCCACAATAACCATAAAAATAATAACGAGAGATTAGTATTAGCACATAGCATAACATAATATATACTATCCACGGATGCTATCTTTTGTAGATACCTATGTCTACAAGATAAATAGAGCGCTAAGCTAAAAGAATGGGTTGAGTGAATACTCAACTAATTTAAAAAAACAAAAAATACATTACAATTTAAAAAATAATAGAGACTACGGTTGTTTTTAAGTAAGTATACAATGAAGTAAGTTGTTATTTATTTCAAGGCCGTATTATTCTGAAATTAACAAAAATAACACGGGATGGATCTATAAAAATTTCTCATCAAATTGGATTTAGGAATTTTCAGAATCAATTGATTGGAAAGATCCTCTTGCTTGTTGTGGTGTATAGGATGTGGACTTTGTAGATTGATCTAAGTAGGTATAGGTACCTACCTAACTACACGTTGGTAAACTGAATACGGATAGAAGCTATTTAGGATCGTTTATTAGGGTAGCAAGTTCATCCGGACGACAAAGTATAAAGACTTTTGCTCGTGGTTTCGCCCGTCTAAATATGATTCCTGAAGATTATAATATTCTATTACAAAATACACACACATCAGGATTAAAATTGGGATTAAACGTTAAAGTTCGTTCATTCAACTGGATGTAAATCAAGGAACCGGATAGAATCACAAAGTCATGAAAGTTTATAACAAGTCAAATTGGATAAGTACTTTCTTAAATCTAAACAAAAATAAAAAAAGTTGTTTACATAAATTAAATAGCTGGTGCTAAGGAAAAATAATAGTAACCCTATACCTACCTAACGGATCAGACACTGTTTTTTATGTCAAAATAAAAGTTTTAACTTAGAGCAATTAAACATTATTTAAAACTTAAAACTAGGTTAGGACCTAACCTAGTTTTAAGTTTTGAATAATGTGGAGAAGTTTTGTGGCATAATTAGTGCGTCGTCGTTCGATTGCTCTAAGTTAGAACTATTTATTTTGACATAAAAAACAGTGTCTGATTTGAAATGACTTGAGAATAATAAATATTATTATTTTGATGAATTAACCTCTTTCAAAAATTTCTGAAAATTCGGAATTTTATCCTAAGCGACTTATTTGTAGTTGCAACTTTACGTCTGTGTAGTTTCGTAAGTAGGTATCTAATTAAATCTATACATATAATAAAACAGTAAAAATATTTTGTCTGTACATTTAGTATTTTTGACTGAAATGGATAGAGGGACACTTAAAAAGAATAATAGAAAGCAAAAATATTTTTTTTGAATTTCTTGTCTGTCTGTCTGTCTGTCTTTCTGTCTGTCTGTCTGTCTGTCTGTATGTATGTACGCGTTTCACGCAAAAACTACTGGACGGATTTGAATGAAACTTTTTTTGTTGTATAGCTATTAAGCCTGGGCAACATATAGGCTATAATTTATTTTGAAAACTGGAACACCTGATGAAGAACCTTAATAGAACAGCTAAACTATAAGAAATATGGAAATGGTGCCTTAACAAAAGTCGATCAACCTGATAAGCATTTTCTGATGACGTATAAAAATTTGAGATCTGGAACATCTGATGAAGAACTGCAAGAGACCAGCTACACTATAACATATTTGGAAATGGCGCCTTATTAAAAGTCGTTCAACCTGATGAGCATTTTCTGCTGACGTATAAAAATTGAAGATCTGGAACATCTGATGAAAAGCTCCAAGAGAGATTTTTCATCTAAGCGAAACTCACGCGGGCGAAGCCGCGGGCGACAGCTAGTATGTATATATAAATTAACGTTACGACCAATGCAGGTCGTGTCGTTTTTATTTATATATATTTATGTCATATCTTTGACCATATCGCTTCCTCAGGAAAATTCCTGAACGCAACTATTACATCTCCAATTTGGGTAGTATTCTCATTTCATGCGAAGATAGGAAGATAATCTACCGAACAAAAAATTCAAGTGGAGAAAATATGTACCCACGGCAGGCAGCAGCGGTGCGAGGGGTCGGAAGGGTAGCTGCGGGGCGCGGGGAGGGATACCCCCTCCTCCGAGCGCGCCAGTTCGTTTGCAGCGTTCGAGTGTAGAGCGCGTGTTTCGTGATAAAAAATTCTAGTGACTCGCGTGTGACTGACCGCGTGGATTCGTGCCTTTACTATTGTGTTGTTGTTGTGTCTTGAGTGGAGTGAGTGCTGTGTCTTGTTTTACCTAGTGTTTCTGACGATGACCGCGTGTGTTTGACGTGAGGATGTATCCAAGTGCGGGCGCAATGAACGCCGCCGCCGCCGCTGCAGCCGTGGCGGCCGCCAGGCATCCGGTTAGCGACACTTCCTTCATTGCTTACTTTGCTTATCATACTTGACATGACAATCGTTTATTTCACACGTGGTGATTTTAAGTGGTATTTGATGAAAATGATCAACTGTTTCTATTGCTTGTATTTAGTTCACGCTCCCAAAAGTGCCAAAACTGTAAAATCGATCGGTACATTAACGCTGTCCATTTGGTTACAATGCAGTAGGTATTCGCGAGCTAAAACTAACTAATCATATGTTAAACGTATGACCTATAAATTTAAAAAGTAATAATAAGGAAAACATACATTACCTATACGCTCCGCGTTTCAGCTCAGCACCGTGAAAGGCGCAAATAAACCCTTAAGAACTAGGTAGGTAGGAGGTACCTATTTGCAATAGGTCCCTTTTTTTTCCATAGCTATTTGTGGCCCACTGCTGGGCAAAAGCCTAGGTCATAAAGTCCCTTACCTGCCTTTTATTATTAGTAACTGTAGGCCAGTAGGCACCTTGTTTTGTAGGTGTGTCCGTAGATGTAGAGAGAGAGCTAGGGACAAGTTGCCTGTTTCAAAGACATTGTGAGATCGTTAAATTATCTGCTAAGTAAGAATATATTTTAAGTAGATAGGTACATAATTAAAAAGTACTTTTCCTATCCGATACAGAGGTTTAACAGAATATACACAACAGGTATCTGTGTACAATAGTGTAACACAAAAACTAGAAATTAAATCGTGTATAAAATTTGGAATGAAACGGACCATGTGTCTTTGAAACCGCAACGTATGAGCCAGATCTTGTAAATTGATCCTTATCACCTAGCAATTAGGTTGGTTTTCAAATGCCGCCTGCTTATAGAAGGTCGCTTTATACCGCAAACCGCAGCACATCTGTCACTGCATTTTCCGACGGGAGAACTAACCACAGTTTAAGAATCAATTAAAATAGTACGCAGTACGTAAATATTTCTTTGCCTTTTTCACAAATTAATTCGTGAATAAAATTAAGTTTTTTATTTTTAAAGGTATAAAAAAAAGTTTAAATTTTACGGAAAATTAAAAGAACGGAACCCTCGCCGCTATGTTGCACTTGACTGGCTTTTGTTTTTTTTTTCTTTAGCGTGGTTTTTACATGACATGTCAATCCGACAACAATATAACACAGGTCAAAAGTTCCAAACTTTGTTTCGTTTGACTAAAATGCAAAACAAACGGTAGATATGTTAATTACGATAACATGTTGTCACTTTTTGCGTGGTAGGTACGACGTATCTTGTGTATATTATGTATGTATATCACATATACATGTGTATCCACTCATCTGCTACTTGTCATGCTAATATTTCTGCCTGTAGTACAAGTAAGGAATAAGCTATCGCTTGTCTTAGGGTCATCTGTTAATTAGGTAACTGGGTTTTTGAACCAGGTGTCAAATATTGACCAAGCATTTTTTAGGTACTAGCTTTCGCCCGCGTGAATTTCCCACGGGAACAGTGCTTTTTCCCGGGATAAAAGGTACCCTATGTCCTTCTCCGTACTTCCAGCTATGTGTATGCAAAATTTCAGGAAGATTGGTTCAGTACATGAAGCGTGAAGAGGTAACAAACAAACTCACTTTCGCTTTTATAATATTAGTTAGGATTATTTTGTCATCCAAACTAATATTATAAATGTGAAAGTGAGTTTGTTTGTTACCTCTTCACGCTTAATCTACTGAACTAATCTTCCTGAAATTGTATTCACATAGTTAAAAGTACGGAGAAGGACATAGGGTACCTTTCAT
Organism: Ephestia elutella; assembly: GCA_018467065.1. Taxonomy (NCBI): domain Eukaryota; kingdom Metazoa; phylum Arthropoda; class Insecta; order Lepidoptera; family Pyralidae; genus Ephestia; species Ephestia elutella. Next base: position 10,413,434 of record CM031584.1, read on the forward strand.
CCCGGAAAAAGCACTGTTCCCGTGGGAAATTCACGCGGGCTAAGCCGCGGCCTAAAGCTGATATTGCATAAACCGAGTTTAATTCATTTTGGTAGGTACCTTCGAAATTAAAATAGTTGATGAAATGTTTAGAAAATACTTTTTCGCACGTCTACATTGAGATAGTGTTATATTTCCCACGCATAAACTTAAATTCTGAGTTTATTGTTGACTTTGTAGACAGACAGTGTGTAAACCCCTAACCTCACAATGCTTACCATTGAAACGTCATACTCATGCGCGTAACATCTTCACAGCTCCGGCAATACAATTTTGATTGATGTACCTCACATGTTTCATTCACGTTAAAGAAACTATACGTGGTACATCTTGATGTATTGATATAATGAAGCGGAACACGGCAGGAAATATTATGAACATAAAAAAAAATTAAGAAAGAAAACATTATCTTTCATCGAAACTCGTTATGTTTTAAAAATTCCAACAATCAAAAACAACATGACAATCGCCAAAAACATATTTATGTGCCGCAGGCGCCGCGGCTCACTTACGACACGACAAAGAAAAGTAGGGGTGGGGGGCGGTGGTGTTAACGTAATTATGCCTATTTGCCTGTTTGCTCAAAATCCGTGTCACGTCCTACTCGGTCAATATTTGACGGAAGGTGATACCGCTATGAACAAATGAGTTGGCGGCCATATCGGCGCGTCATCCTCGGTATTTACGATTTCTTCAAACACTACAGACTTTGCTTTGACTAGGCAGGATCTGTTATGATTACGCCAGTCATCTGAAGAATTTGTAGACAAAATTTTGTGTTCTGTGACACTTAAGTAAACAAAGTTTAAATTAAGTACGGTCGCTGTGGGCATGTTTGCCAATGTGCATCGTAACGTGCATAATGTGCATCGTAACGTGCATAATGTGCATTCATTTTATGTATGAAACTATAAAATGAAAAATGACATACTGAAAACTTGCTCTCGAGGTCATGGCGCGTCTGAAGTGTCATTATTATTCGTACATTTTTATCAGATAAATGAATCTTCCCAAGGCTGAGCAACAAACTGATCCCATTATAAGTTTACACAAGAAATGTACACATGGTGTAACTACATTGCTAACGATTGTGTTTAAGTAACCGCGTTATCAGCGGAAATGTATCTCGTCAAATGGGATTATCAGGTTTGATAAGTGAAGTGCCTTGAGTCAATGTTCACCCAAAATAATTCCTCACATTCGCGAGATAGCACTATCAGTTAACAAACACGGCATTTCGAGTAGGCAAACAATGCTTCGTCATAATCAAGATGCTATCGGAGTGCCTTGCACTAGTCAGTGCCACCCACACACATCGATTCAATGAGGGTTATCGTGTTTCCTCTCACTAGGTGGCGCTAGTGGCGAGTGAGGTCTGTCAGATAGATACTGTCATCAGTTGTCAAATTTTAATGACAGTATTGTATCGTCTGACAGTGACAGACGTCATTCGCCAGTAGCGCCAAAGTAAATGAAGAAACGAAACTATAACCCTCTTTCATTGGCTTCGATGATTTGATTTATATAAGCAATGTCTTTTTACTCCATCTTTTATTCTCCTTCTTGAGGTCAACTTCGGCCTAATCCTTTAGGATTATAGAGCTTAGTAATAATTTGTCACAGATAAATGATTATATTATCAGCCCATTTCTAATTCAATGATTCAGCCATAAAAGTAGGAAGCGCGCGCGCACGCCCCCAGGCAGCCATTTCTATGTATTCAGCTAACCTACTTTTGTAAAAGACCTAGGTAGGTACCTAATATGTTTTAAATAGAGGTAGGTAAGACTAATATGCGTTTGTAATCAAAATAAGTAGGTAGGTAATTCGATTGGTATCCGGTCTCTTTCGCAACAACCTAATTAATTTGCATTCGGCATAATCTGATACCATTAGTTGATATGTATCAGCTGTTTTAATTGTTTTTACTGATTAAATTAGAATTTGTACTTGATGCCCACACGATACAGGCTTAGCCTGTCACAGAATTAATATTAGTACTAGCCTAGTGTGGGATCGCTTGTTACTGTTTCTGCATACTTAAATCCTTTTTGATGAATAAAGATTTATTATTATTATATTTGTATGATGATGATAAAAGATGCTAATGTGATATGACGACACATTTCGACGAGTTATTTACATTTATAAATATTCAAAAGCTCCTAATAGCAAACGTGTTCTTGTGTGTTAATAAATAAAGATCTATAAAAGTAAAAAAAAAATGATTTGTTTGTAGTCTTCGTTTTTATAAAAAATAACATCAATTTGCAGCCAAAAATATTTTCGTATATAGCTGTATATAGTTGGATATTCGGTTCGTAGAACTAGAACGGCCGACGACGTCAAAAGACCACATACCAAACCAACATATTGGGCGGCTCATGGTGTCATGTTTCTGAGAAAATAAAATCAGCTTTCTGATCCCTGCACTGCGCTACCATATTAGTTTACTAACATTTTTTTCTTCGACACAAAAGGCTATAAAAACTGTTCATTTGCTGGCTCTTGTGAACTCTAAATTAATATCAGTAGAGTAGAAATCAGCTCGGGGCAATGAAGCGTCGTCGAGGCGTTTCGTTACAAAGCCAATCTTGGCGCTCAAATATTTGTCTATGCTTGTTTGGTTTGTAAGTGCGAATGGTGTTTAGATGTTTACAGAGCCGCTGACTGAACTTGTGTGTGCTCTCTGAGGAACGGGCAAGCCTCTAATATTACTAATAAATAAGTGACATCGACTCACTTTTACAAAATCACTAGCCAAATTTCATCAGTGGCACACTTTCGTTGGTTCTCTCACCGGTTCTAGTAACAAAACATAAAGGGTCACAATTTTTATGTGTTTTGTATAGAATGTCATAAATCGTAATATATTTTTACATTAAGATAAATATGACAAACAAACATAAAGACCGGTAGTAAGGTAGATGTTCGAAAATAAAAATAATTCATTCAATCGTTTCCAAATTCCAATAAAACGACTCGCTTAGTCCCTATCCTACACAGGTAGACGTGGGTAGAGCAGACAGACTTATTCAATAATTTGAAATAAGAATACATATTCCTTTTTATATCCGTTTAAACGCATTTTGTTTTTGTGACTGGTCGCTGTTGGATGCGGGCCTTTCATCCGGCCCTCTACACAATACTGCCACTCAAAAACTTCTTCATTGTATTTTAATTTGACCTTTTCGGCGATAATTTATGGGATGTTTTTTTCTGTAGAGGGAATCGTTTACTCGTCTAATATTGCCATGGATTTTTTTCAGTCATCGAATTCCCGTTGGGCTGGAATAATCACTACTTAGTTTAAATTTTAGAAAAGATCATTGATATTGTTTTTTATTACGTACTTTCGTATCAGTATCAAGTAGGTCATTTTGAAATATGTAGCCGAATTATTTCCATTTTCTATTTTTTTCTTTCTACCTCTTCAAAAACATAATAACTTTTTAGTCTGATTACATTAAACTTATTTTAAGAATCCAATTAAAGGTGAAAACACACATGGCGCAACTTGTCTTGCTTGCTGCAGATCGTCTTTTTGATTCGAAGCCGTGCCACACGCGCGCTTGTCCGTGGTGCCGCGCCCGCCGCCGCGGGCTGCTACTGTCCACTTTTTGTTCTTGCTTTTTCGATGTAATTTAATCTGAAATTTTCAATTATCTTTTTACCAAGTGGACAAATCATTCTGTTCGAATGTTGGATATCCAAATTTAGATCCGTCCGTAATTATAGCACCTAACTTATGAGAAGACGTGAAGGATCTTGTATGATTGTATCACACTCGCATAAACTCTAGACGGAGTTTGATGTTTTCCTCACAGTTCATTAAACTCTCCATATGGTATAAATTATTTTGTAATCCAGATTTATTTTCCCGTAGTAATCGCAAAGGAGTTTTATTACACACCTTATGTTGCGGTGTTGTGTACATGCGTGATCTGATTAAACCACATCCACGTCTGCCTATTACAAACCATTATCTGCTCTCTGCTATTACGCTATCATAAAGTGCAGCCTATTACAGAAAGCATGAGACATCGTGCTTAACCGCAAGCCTATCTCCGATGGTTGGTTACATTCACTAAATTCCGGCCACAGTTTTCTCGAGCCCGATTGTCCGCAGCTCCATTTACAACGTCTACACGCCGCGCCAGTTCCTTTTACGCTTTTATTTACGCTCCTTTTATTATTTTTAAAGTCCGTTTGTTCCTCGCGCCGGCTCCGAGCGCGGTTGTTTATTTTTTGCCGCCGCCGGCCTCCCGGCGACCGTGTGTTGTTGTGTCCCTCGCTTTATTTTTATTTTCGTGCTTCTTATTATGAAGTTAGTTTTTTTATTTTATTATTACATGCTCGCGTGTTCGTGTTACTTTATTTTTGTGTTAAGAGGCGAGCGGTTGATTTTTTTTTATTAATCGAGCCTCACACCGAATTATGGTCATTAAAGGATAATTTGTATTAAGGTAATTTGGGATGCGTGTAATTTTTGTTTCGTGATAGGAATGTTTTTGTGGTCAGGTCGAGATTGATGAGATCTTGCGTGTCGTGTTAAACATTGCCAAAAAGGGTTAAAATGCCCTATTTTCATACACACACACACACATTTCGCCGTTTACGTGGTTGTTTTTGGGTAGTTTCTAAACGGAGTTCCTATTATGGTTCAATCTTGTACGTCAGCTTCTTTTCGTCATAAACAAAATGTAGATTGTTTTATCACTCCCTTGCCTAGTTATTTTATTTTATCCAAAATGTACAAATTTGTGACCAGCGTGTTTGTTTGCAGGGTCCGCCGCAGCCCGGCCAACCTATCAAATTTACAGTCGGCGAGTCCTGTGATAGGATAAAAGAGGAGTTTAACTTTCTACAAGCACAATATCACAAGTTAGTATACATTCAATAATTTATCATAATCTATCTAAAATTAATACACCAAATGTAGGTTAAATAATTCATGATCTAACACTTTGCTTGGCTTGTTATCGGTATCAAATTCTCATATAAAGCACCGGTACTTTCCGGGAGTTAATAAGGAAAATTGGTACCGGTAACCGATATTGGTACCTGTTGGTGAGGACAGTACGAGACACAAAAGAAGTTTAACTGCTATAGGTAGCAGTTTGTTGTCCCGTAGAGTTAAAAAAGCTTATTTGTCTTGTGTGTCAATTACTAAATTTATTCAAAATATACGATGAACTTATTTATTTTTATTTCCAATACAATAAAGCAAAGATAAACATGCGTAAAAGTGTTTGCGAGAGTTCTTTTAAAAGATTAGCCAAATGAAAGAAAAATCCATTATATCAAAGTACCTTTAAAGGGAGATCATTGGGGATCACCGCTGTCGCCGGGAATCATCGGATCAGACCCTACCTGTCCCTTTGAGCCCTTACAATCTCACCCTTTGTGACCCTTTCTGTTATCTCAAAAAATAAAAGGTACTTCTTTGTTTACTTTTTGTATATATTTACGCTCTTAAATGCCACTCGATTACAAATAGATTTCTGAAGTAGATTTGAGATTTACTGGCGCACACTGCTATTACATATATTTTCATTCTTATTTTCTAGTGTGTTATTAGATAACACTGGTATGGTAACAGATGTTTCTCAAGTCTGTATTCTAAATGCATCTAATATGACATTATAATACTATCTATATACATATATATAAATTATTTTCTTTTAAGTATGCAATATATTACTGTTTGTATAATATACCTATCTAAGAAACTGTGTAGCTATTAATATAAATATAAAGTTTCCATCAGAAAATACAATGTTCTGTTTAGTAGGCACTAACCAGTTTTATAGCCTTCATTCATGTACATAACTTTAGAGTCGACAAATAAAATAAAAGTATAAAAATGTAACCATAAACAATTGGTATTATTACGCTATAACTTATAATGTAACAATTTTTTTCTCGTTACTTACATTTTGTATTTTTCTCCTAATAATGGTATAGTAAACCTACCTACTATTATGTATTTATTTTCTATAATGTATATAGAAAATACATAATAGTATACGAACTTTTTACGATATATGAGCATGATTCATGGTTTTATCGAAAGAATGCTAATAAATAATTTCATTACAATATTAATGTTTGGATAATCTAATTCAAATATAAAATCACTTAAATAAAGAATTCTATGAATAAAATACAATTTCTTCTGCCGTCAGCGTGGGTTCCCAGAATACCAGCACACATTAAATACCCATTTATCTTCAAAGCTTCAAATAGCAGAATAAAATAGTAGATTTTACAACAAGTGCACAAAACGAATCATTTTTATCCGAGACTTTTAGCAGCCCGAGCCGAAGGCGAGGGCTGATAGTAATGTCGAGGATAAAAATCGTTTTGTGGACGAGTTATAAACTCTGCTTTTCACTTCGATTGCGAGGAAATAAATCAAATTGAAGAAATTAATAAACGCACGAAAAAACAAGAGCTGTTTCCCGCCGCTTTATTTTTTTAATCTTACGACATTGATAGGCTTGGGCTGCAGACCTATACAGCCTACTATTAAATTAATTTTGTAATAATATTTTTCTTAAATTAATTTAATAACCTACCGTACTTCAATTTAAATTTTAATATCTTTTATGTCTTAAAAAACACATAAGGCAAATAAATTAAAAGTAAATATTATAAAATAACAAATTCTATCCATGAACTTTTTATCGTGTTTGGCTGTATGGCTCATTTTCTTTGCCTTAATATAGATACATTTATGAGTAGATACGTTAATGCCCTTGTGCACAAAATTCGATTTTGTGCAGCCTATATCCTGCACAAATAAGCACTTTCCGAGCATGAGAAGTGAAAAAATCTTTAAATGAATATCTAAAAGTATACCTAACTTGATTTTCTTTTTGTTGCAGTTTAAAATTAGAATGCGAAAAATTGGCTAGTGAAAAAATTGAAATACAAAGGCATTATGTTATGGTGAGTAACTTAATTGATACTTAGACAAACAAATGTAGTCGGGCTGACGTCAATTTATCAGACTATGATCGGAGGGGCAACTAATTTAACGGATGGATAGAGATGTTATCAAATGTTACATTCGTTCTGGCGTGTAAAATCAATAAAATATGTTTCTTTGTCCGGCGCCCGCATGGCAACTATTATTTTTCTGTTTGATTGAGTCGGTCATTTGGTGCACCCTCCGATCATAATGTAGTTTCGTGCTGCGACATCAAACTATTATCGATCAAAGCTGTTGGATGTGTAATAAATATTGTCATCAGCCTCTATATTTGTTTGTAGATTGTTGAACTATTAATCATTTGTTTCACAGCTATAAAATTAGCAAAGCGCAGCATGTGTTAAAAAAAGCATACTGTCGACGAAACGTATGGTATATTTTGGCAAGCTTTAATCCTCAAATGTTGGTCCATTCAGATATGAATCACGATTAAGTGTAGCCAAATCGCTCGCAATTTATTTTAATACGCTCGAGAGGAAATATTCTCTGAGAATTTTTATGTGTCGGAAACACTTCTGGCGGGTTTCCAGCATGCCGCTGCGGATGTTTGGTCACTCGCCTCGCCTGCTACAATTTGAGGAAGCCAATCTGTGCCAAGCTTTCCGTGTCACAGTTGGATTGTAACGTTTTCACACATGTCGTAATCGATTCAGCTAATGCGTGTCTTTTATGTTTCAGTACTATGAAATGTCATATGGCCTCAATGTGGAAATGCACAAGCAGGTATGTACTTCTCATTTATTTTATTTTAATGTTTTAAAAATAACGTGTCTACTAAATTAAGTACCTACGCATCTTTTTCATTTGTACTTAGTTAAGTCTAATCGTCCATTATCTGTAATTACTAGTACTAGACATACGATATCTAGGTACTCTTAATTTTAAAAATTGTCTATTTATTTCATAGAGTGCTTTTTAATAACAGAAAGTTTCCGTTTTATATAACAAATAAAATTTCACACTCCAGATGCATACGATACGAATGTTTAAATGGCGTAATATTGCAGAGTGGTGGGTGGTTTATTTTATTAGTTTGAACGAATTTGCCTGGACATGGAAGCGTAAAAGTAAAAAAAAAGTTGCTACGATTTTTTTACACAACTTGAGTTGTGGCTTGTGGCCTGTGGCGCGTTTGGGTTTAGGCTTTGTTTACTTGTACAGAGGTTAAGATTTATGTTTAGATATTTTAAAAACATTCTTCATTTTTTCTTTACTCCAAAATGTTATTTTGTTTAATCCGTGAAATCAAATATAGCCATTTCTTAGATAGTTTTCGTTTACAAAATTTCCTATGTATACAAACTCACTTTTATTTTTAAGCTTGTCAACAAACCGCGTTGTTGACATTTCGGTTTTTAATTTCCACGAATGTTTTGCAAAGTTATTTTTCGTTCCCCTAATTTCGCGTTTCGCTCGGAAAATAATAATTTGTCTGACAATCACAGACGCGGCGCGGTTATATTAATGTTGTGATGGCGTTTATTATGATCGCAATATTGCCGGGGGAACCGACTCCCCTAAGTAAGCACTACAATGGAGACCTTTATCTCTCTATGAGTTATTGATGCTTAGGATTTACAAAAAGGGAGATTTGCGCAGGGCTGTCACCTGTCACTGAATCTCTATTCTATTTACGATGTTTTTACTTTTATTTAGCCGCTAATGTTTAATCGTCTGCCGTCCGGATTTTCTGTTGCTGAATATTTTCAAAATTTCATGTGAATTCTGCGTAAAATGATTTCATTTAGTTGGGTTTTCATTTAGTTCACAGAATGGCATACAACACTGTACTTTGTGACTTTAAGTACATCAAATTGTAATAACTGTTGGTTGTATTCTCGGAAACTTCAATTTCAAGCTGGGAAAATTTATATTCAATTTAGTAATTGAAACAGTTGACATCCTTCACTGCTGCAAAATTGCTGTTGCAACGAGTATAATATTAGGACGGCAGGGGTCCGCAGCCGGGGGCTAGCCGCGGGGGTTCCGTAGTAATCTGTTGATTTTACGCTCGCCGTCCTGCCTGCCACGCTCGAACCCCACTTTTAATAATAGCCCTACTTTAACACGTCCTCATAACGGAACCAAAATCAATTTAAAACGCTGAACACTCTTATAAGAGAAACACCCATTCGTTTCACACATCAATAATTCTCGCTCGGCTTTTTAATGGGCATTTCTGGTCTTTGATCAAATGTTACTGGTAAAATCGCTCATACTTATGTACAGTCAGTTGTAGAAATCTGACCCTCTATCTCACCGAATCCTATCTCTGCGTGTTAGGTTTCTCTCACATGTACCCCAATAGTCCCAAAGCCATAGCGGAGTCTGTAAAAAACCACAAGTAAAGAAGTAAAAACAAAATTAGTTCCCTAATTGCTTCGTAACGTTTTTTGTATTACTTTAAAATGCTCGCGAAAATGATAAAGCTGAACGAACCGGAGATGGCAGCGAGCGGTATTTGTTTAGGGTCTAGTAAACTGGCAACGAGGGTGATTACGAAGGGTTGGCATTGTTTGGCACTGCGGCGGACAGATGGCGGGCTCCACCAGCTCAATGCTTGAATGCGCTATTTAGCGTACACTGCCGCGCTTCATTGTAATGGATTATTACATTAGCACTTAACACGCTCAGTCGAGCGAGAACCAGAATACCCCTCGGAGTTTGTTAAGCTTTTGTGGCGTTGCATGCAAGCGTAATGGCATAAAAACATGTTTCCACATTTTTTTCAACAGAATTACTTATTTTTCTGTGATCCGCTGCGTGACCAGTCTCAGGTTAAATTAAACACTCAATAAAGAAAGATTGAAATCATTTTCTGGAGTGGAAAATCGGGATACACTTTTTCGTTTTATTTAATTTGTCGTACTGGTGACGTTTCAAGGTCGTGTGAGACCCTAGCGCATTGACGTTGTGACAGCCTTTTTTGTCGACCCTACAAAGTGGAGCATTCGGTCTACGTGCTCGGGCATAAAGTTTATTTTAAAACTTCAGTTGAATTTTCCCGGCGATGACGGTCGTGACCGCTCCGCGCGGCGCGGCGTGACCGCGCCTAACGCGTGTTTTCCGCTCTTTCTGACGACGACTAATTGCTTAGGTTTTCTTTTGTTAGTCGCGGAGCCGAGCGAAGTCGGACCGTGCCGAATCGCACCTACTTATGGCGTGAATTGATTGTTTCGTCTTTGTGTTGCTGTATCGACACGGAGACGTATTGTTCTGAGCTCCGAGCTATTATTCACGCCCGAGCTGACTTTCACGCTGCCGATTATTGCAACGGTTTCCGTATTGAGGGCCTCTGACTCGAATCGTTTTGTAAATTGCGATCATAATTAAATGTAGAATATAAACAGTGATAAAGGGTATTTATGTGAGCGTGCGTTGGCTGAAGAGCTATAAATTTACAGCCGAGTGGTTTCATGAAGTGTCACGAATGTAGACAATAGGGTTGTGTGTGCGGGTGAGAGCGCGGCGGGACGTCGATAAAATACTTTGTCGAGGTTTACGAGTGCTGACACCCTGCAGAGCTCTCTTCCCCCTCTGTCACTCGCTTGTTATGAAATATCAACGACTACTAGACGCTTCGCTGGGCACATAGATAATAGCATAGAATAATAGACACATTTCATTGTGTATACTCTAGTTCGCTACGGATAAGTAACTTGTTTTTCCACAAATTTGTGAAGTGATAAAAAAATCTTTTTGTCACATTTACAGTCGGTAATGTCGTTTATCTGTTTATCAGGGATTAGGTCTATATCGCACGGATTACCTATGTAGTAAAATAAAAATTTAATATTACAATGAAGGTTTAATTAAATATATTTTAGTATATAGTAACCGTACAACAATACGTTGATTATGTCATGTAAATCCAATGTAAAATTTATTGAAAAATACATAATTCCAACCGCAAAAAATGTTTTTCTACAAAACAGTTGTTACTTGGTAACAAACAAAAGTTAACACAATAATGTATACAATTAATATAATAGGGGGCAAAAATCCCGCGCTATACTTTGCCCGTATAATTTAATAATTTCGGGTTTATTGCGATTCCGTCCACAGCCCTCGCCCTTGATGCGCTCTCAAATTATTCATACGGGGCGGAGGGCTGTTTACCCTTGCGTTAGGGTGCGTCCACACCCGCCGGCGCTGATAAAAACATTGCACGTGCCCGATCCGCTTACCCGTGTTTATGATCAAACGGGGGAGTGGTGCAATGCCCTAATCCTGTTTGTCTTATGCCGCGACATTTGCTCCACAGTTTTTAATTAGCAAGCCAGCTCCACATTATTGTTCTCTCTCTCTCTCTCTCTCAGCCGAAAGACGTCCACTGCTGGACAAAGGCCTCCCTTTATTGTTCACGGATGTAAAATTAATTAAGCAGAAGTTACCAATGATTGAACGAAAATTAAAAATCTGTTTTCTAATTGATTTTACAGATTGCTGATTGTTTTATTATCGACATTTTCTTGTTGGTACTCATTTCTAATTGCAAAGAGATTTTTAACGGTTTCAAACGGTGGTAACGATTCAATATATGTCCAATTTTTCCTAGTAGAATTTAATTCTAATAAGCTAAAATTTATTTTGAAAACTTTTTTTAGTCCAGAGCTCGATTATTATCTGATTTGATATTAATTAACTCATCGTAATTATATTTGTTTACTGCGCATGCCTTAGCTATTTATCTAGGATATCATTACCAACCACGAGACGCCTCTTTATAAATAACAACTTAATACCGGTGTGCGCGCAAGGAACCGGCTATGTAATCAATATGAGGCATGTTTAGCGAGGCGAGGCGAGCAGCATGTGTTATCAAATTATAGCTGTTGAGTGTCCACATCAACGTGCAGGTAGTCGTTAAGGGTCCCGCATAATGGCCGCTATCTGCTTCATCTACAGCCGGTTACTCTGTGAATTGTCTGAACGCAACAACTCACAATGAACGCTCGGCGCCCCTCACTTTAAAAGCGAAATTATCTTTCCATCTACAGGGTGCGCGGCAGATGGCGCTTGCAATAAAACCACTAAACGCGATATCGCTCGCTCGCTGCCCCTCCGCTTTATTATTTGATCGGGGAGCCAAATTAAAGGATTTGCCGTGCCAACCCTCACCGGCGACCCTCGCCCGACAATCACCTCTGTATTAAGTCTAATTGTGTTTTCAAATTCGGCCCCTATTATGCCAGGGGACGATGTACACCATGTGAAAAACAGGAGCCGTGTCGCTTTATTAAATTCGCTGGTTATACAGCGTGTTCTTAGAAGCGTAAACTCGCTTTCTTCCTGAATGTTCATACATTAATCAGATATGTTGAACATGTAATTCAATGTTCGTGCGCATTAAGTTATCCCGTGTAATGAGGCCGTGAACACTCGTGACTAATAAACACAGTTTTATTGCCCGCAGCCTTTAAAGTAAACCACGCCATGTAACAACGTAATAATGTGTGCACCACTCACTCGACATTCGTGCGCTATCGCCTATCGCGCTGATACACATTAATCTCGCTATCTCCTTACTCATGTTGTTTGTGATAGATCATTGGATTTCACTTCGGATTTCGATTGATGGATTATTTTTTATCTCGAACTAAATGTAGCATGTCACGCACTTCTTTCAATGCCAGAAACATCCTCCTGTTTTATTGTATCTTGTCGAGTGCCTACTTGAATCTCAAGTATGACATTTTCCTTACGTAATATATTCAGAGCATGTGTGTATTGCAGCACTGTAATTTAAAAGAGGGTCTAGAGTTCTAGACTCGTTAAGTATGTACTTAATGAGACGTCTCAGCTGCAGAAGTGAACAGCCTGTAATCCGTTGGCAGGGGCAGCTCCCTGCGCGTTTAACTTTATTCTACTCTATTTCAGTTCGTTTATGTCGCCCCTTGCGACCGTATTCGCCGAAGCACCGTGCGAAACTAATTACATCGAATACGCTAGACGGGCCGTCTTAATTGCACTGATTGAGACACGGATATTGATTCCGAAACAATTTGCTTTCATGCCTCGGGCGGGAACATGCTTCGGGCCGTGGTCGCCCGTGAAACGGTTCATGAATAATGGACGCCTTGTCCGCTCCTTGACTCTTCATTTAAAACAGACGATTTCTATTCGGCTCGTAAACTACACGCTATGACTCATTCATTTCCCATTCACAGTAATAGGCCGTAAAACTGCTGCCCGGTCGGCGCGGCGTTGGAATATTAAGGAGCGGTGTATTTGCTTCACTCATTAAAACAAATTAAATAACCAGGCTAAATTTACATAGAAAGGAGCTCTGTTTGTTTCGGTTTAGGTGTGTGAGTAGATAGTATATCATTAAATCTCGCTAACATTATAACGGAACGGTAACAGTTGTACGGCGGCGGGTAGTCTGTGCAAATACAGTGAAACAATGCAAACAAGGCGAAGGGGTAAAGTACAAATAGGAGGGTGGCGACCCTCGGAGCTATTGACGGTGAAACCCTCGCAATCTGACAGTTGCCCCGCAATACACTTTGCCAGCCATTCAAGTGCATTTTATGATTTTTTAACTTTACTTGAAATTGTAATGTTCACACACGCCGAGGGAATATTTTTAATATTGAGATGGAGCTAAATGTACTATAAAAATCATTAAATCACATTGCTTTTCTAAACATTAAACGTACTAAATATAAATTCTTGTACATTTAACAATAACAGTTGGATAAGCGTAAAATCCTTTATCAGGCTATAAAAATTATCATAAATGTTTACAGTTGTACTTGTATAAGACAAAACATTGACATACAATTTAACTTTATCAAAGTTGGAAAGCCAGAGTTCAATTTTAAAAATAAATCAATGTTATTTACTGTACTTATCTATGAATACACTTTTGATTAAATCATTGACACCCACTAACAAGTACATTATAAATTAATTACTTATTTGTATTGTATCTAAGGAGTTCTTTGGAAATAGTTCTTTTTCCACTGACCTGAAAAAGTGGAATCTAAATCTTGTGTGTGGTATTAAGTTTGGGATAAAGTAGTTTGTGCTCATGCCCTTTTTCTGACGGGGAATCGAACCTGCGACCTCGATTGAAGCCTACAACCGACCGAGCTACGGAAGATACCTCAAGATAAATACAAGGCATAGGTAATTAGGTATGTATGCATAATTCAATTGGTCAAGTACGTGTTGGTCCACGCGCAATGTAGGATTCCGAAGGTATCTACCCTGTAGAATTGCAGCCACATTATGAACTCCCAGTTAAAATATTGAAAAACATAATTAATTATATGAAAATTTAATCCCGGATAATATAACAATGGGGGTATTATTTGTAGCAGTCGCGTTATAAATAGCAAACTGCATGATGCCGCTGCACGTGACGTCTGTCTGTAGGCAGCCGTGTGTGAACCTTCCTAGAGGGGGTATTAACATTCGAGGGGTGGCAAATTGGAGTTTAGGGAGATATCAAAAGAAATCTAACGAAATGACGGACAACAATGAAATTATATTCCATTTATTATCGTCTTTGTGAGTCGCAACTTTTGTGTGTTTTTCTATTCTCGTGCAATTTGATTTATTGTATGACATAACGTGTGTAGCAGAAGATTTGATTTTGGAATGTCGTACGATGCGTACGAGTACATTCGTAACATGGTCAATATGGTCATGGACAAATGGTCGAATGACGAGATAATTTTCTTATAATGCTATCTAATTTTTGTAAGTTGTTTTTCATTACAACTAGAAGTGAAGTGAAAATGTTATCAATATCGCTATAGATTTTATTTAGCCTATATCTATGTTTAGTACTTGCTTAGTACCCGCAAAATAAGTGCTCAGTGCGCCTAAATTTGTCTTGAGGTAGGGCACATATTATTTATCTAGGGTTTAGTGAATCAAGTCCGATCCAATTCCAAAGAAACACCTTTATATGCAGAAAGTCATACAACGTGGCACATGCTTTTTTACTCTTTAGTTATGTGTTTTTACTTGTTCATTAGTTAAACACACGCTGATATTACGTGTTCCAGTCGCCGTTTACCAAGCGGCGTGTGGCGAGGCAACGCCACAACAAGTAGCGTGTGGCGTCGCATGTTATTCCAACATTTTCAACACAACCGATATAGAACGCCACACGCTAGCTAGTGGTATTCGCTAATGACTAATTCAACGCGCCAGCAAATCGCTCTCAATGTAGGAATGTAACAACTGACGTAAGATTGGTATCACACTATACGCCCACTTGTCCAATTAGTTCTCATTTACGCGATGGTATAGTATAATGAAAGTGTAATTAACAGTTACATAAACATGTTTATTTGTTGCATGAACATCACTCCGAGATAGCCGTGTGAATTACCTATAATTAAATTTTAATACGTTAATGTTTTATCATAATTAGGTATACAGCATTCAATTGTTTATTGTATACAATTTAGTTTTCTCTCTTTGTTGTAATATAATAATAATAATATAATTTTATTTCGGAAAAGTCCATAGAAATGTTATGAATATATAGCGTATCGCGGAACGACTACTGCTGAGAAGAAGTGCCGAAAGAACAAATTATTGGTCGTTTCCCACTTTATAAAGCTATTCACATAACTCCAGCAGATAATAATATTACTTTTTAATCTGACTCCAGCATTTAATTAAAAAGGTTAAAGTTAATTCGATGTACCTATCACGAGTAAAGAAAGTACAGGTTACTGGTGTCGTGTAGTGAGGGTGAGAAAGGGGTGAAAGGTGCGGGGGTCGCGGGTGCGGTGGCTGCGGCCGCGGTCCGCCGCAACCGCAGCGTTGCGGCCGCGCGGTCGACTGGCCGCCTCCCTTCTCGCTTAAACTCACTCCAAATAATTCAACACTGCTCAAATTAAAACAAAATTAAAATAACACACTTTATAAATACGGCTTTAAATGATAAACGATTTGTTGTCGAGACGGACGATTATCTTCGATGTTATTTATCATTTTAAGTACGTAATTAGCAGCATTAGCTCACAGCATTAATAAGGATTATTAGTTGAAATAATTATATCTTAATCTCCGGTGCAATTATATATAAGTAGGTTATTATGGTTTGCCTTGATGAAAATAGATTTAAAGTCACGAAATTATAAACAAGATAATAATTACGTTATTCATTATAATACAGTGAAATAAGATTGGCTAATCTATGGTCCATTTATCCATAATAGTCCTATTATGTAAACAATCTTCACAGTACTTTTTGTTGAATTTTGTTGAAAATAAATCAAATATTAGTTCAAACCTAAACATTCTAAAGTTAAAACATTTATTAACCACGAAAGTAATTTCCTAAAAAGTCTATTTTAATTTATATAGTTGTGAAATCATAAAAAGACATGGTAAGATTGTTTACATAATAGGACAATTATGAATAAATGGACTTTAAGTAAAATAGAACCCAGCAAATTACACTTTTTGAGCTGTAAATGATCGATGTCTATCAATAGACATCAAGATATTATGTTGATAGTTGATAGACATATTTTTATTGATCCGATAAATTACACATGTAGACGCTCAAGGAAGAGTGAACATTTTTCGCTGAAATGTAGAAATGTAATAGGTATGGTCCATTTATTCATAATTGTCCTATTATGTAAACAATCTTCACAGTACTTTTTGTTGAATTTTGTTGAAAATAAATCAAATATTAGTTTAAACCTTTCAACCTCAAACATTCTAAAGTTTTCACAAACACTTATTAACCACGAAAGTAATTTTCTAAAAAGTATATTTTAATTTATATTGTTGTAAAATCATAAAAAGACATGGTAAGATTGTTTAAATAATAGGACAATTATGAAAAAATGGACTTTAAGTGAATTTGAATGATATCTTAAAATATGGAATTGGATGAAATAATAAAAGGTGAACCTCATGAGGTGGCCGATACTCGTAGATATACCAACACGAACAAGCTGCGTAAACACGCTGAGCAAACTGTACTCTGCGCTACCCTCGCTCCAACAGTAGCGTTGACACAGAAAAATAAAGTCACAGTTTCGTGCAATATCCATATATTGCTACATATCTTAAAATAATGCCAAAAGAAAAATGCCTTTATAAATATTTTTTAAGTGTGAAATTTCACCAAATTTAGGTCTATCTGTTTAATGCCCGTATAATCAGCGGCTGCTGTTGTACCTATAAGCTTGCCTTTTTCAGAAATATTTACACAGAATGCGCCTTTGAGTTGATTATAACGTGGATACCACTGATACTTGCATCATTACACGAATTTTATAAATTATTGTATGTACAGTACTCGGCTTACTCATAAAACCCTCTCCAATTATTTTCTTAGAAAGCACGAGTTGCTAATAACAATAAAGACAGTTTTATAGGATATAATAATTTTTATCACATACGGACGGTGTCAGCGCATTGAGTAAATACAAAATTAATACTATGATATGACTGTTATAGGCCATTTATACGAATGATCTCACGATTCGATAAATCGCTTTCGTAGCTAGTAGCTATCTATTGTCTTCGATCAAAGTAAATTCGTTACGTCGATTGAGAAGCACAGATAAAACATGCCGGCAGTCGACAACGCCTTTGTAGATAGTACAGAAGAATAACGTATGATATAACCTGTAAAATAAACTTGAATTTAACTAGGAAAACAGGCATCCGACGACGCCTAGAGTGTCACGTCACTGAAAATAAATTTCACGCCCTTTTTGAAAATGTGGTAGCCTCAAAAAACTTTTTCGTTGCAAAAACTTACTGAATAAGAAGCGTTGAACTTATTAACTCGTCTATTTTGTTTATTATTGAAATTCAATTTTTAGAAAAGCTATAAAGTCATAGAATGAGGTTGATCGTTTGCGGGTTGTCGACCATCCTCTCTCAGCGGACATTTTGTTTATTCATAAATTGTAAAGTTGTATGCATAATTTTCAAGCTCAGTCTTGATTTGTAGTAAAACATTCTATCTTATTATCTAGACAAGACAAATTAAACGCTTAGGAAATCAAATAATATATCGAATTAATACTAGTTTTTATTCCATACTTTATCTATTTTGTGCCTGTGCCGACGAGATAGTAAACAGAGCTCTACAAACGGTCTCTGTAAATAAGCACGGCCGGTCCTCGCAACTGGTCACATACAATGCAGTTTGCAGTCACGTGCAAGCAAACCCCCCGAACCAACTATTTTACATATATGTTTTAGTTATATCTGTGAACGCCCCTACAATAACGTTGCTTCAATCATATTTTAAGATATCGCATGTCGTCATTTTTACTTTCTTTCTATTATTTTGGACTGAATTGACATGGTTTATCTACCAATCTGCGTTTATCGTCAGCTTTATTGATCGTACAAAATATTATTATATCTACACTTTTATCACTAAACATACTCTGGATTTAACGTTATCATTCCAATCAACTTTGAAACTAAATCCGTGATAAACTATGTTGCGTAGTGAATAAGACGGTTGATCAAAAAATCGTAATTCCTACAACATGATTAGACTTTGATAAATAACGTTTTAAGATTAGTCCATCGTGGTTTTAGTGATGTTATTTGATACAACTAGCTGATATGAAGCGTGATAATAACACACGATAGCATGTCGATAATAGTCGTTTCGAAATTAAAAATAATAAGCGCGCGTCGGACCGCGGATAATTTGATGTGAACACGATTAATAAAACACTTTTGAAAACGGCCTTGTGTTACGGAAATTTGTGGAATACGTGTGAACGGAACTGCATGCATTACGATTGTTTACGTGCTCTAATTGCTGCGCCGTAATACGTCTAAACAGACTCGACAGTCGCGTTGTTAGCGTGCGCCATTGTTCGTGTCGTACCTTTACATTACATGTAGAAGACGAGGCGAGGCAAGGCGCCGGAAACGCGCAGTCATTACTGAAGCTGCTTGTTAAAGTCGGCAAAAAAACTCCCGCGGCACCGCCATGATTGATTCATCTGCGGCCAACTGGACACCGCTGTGAAACTATGCAAATGCAATGTCTACAAATTGGTCATTCATGTCTCGAGAAGCATGTTTTGTTTGAGTTTTATTATGGCGTGAACACAGCGGTTTCTCTACACTGGTAAACACATCGTGATTCTGTTGATACTGCTGCTTTTATTGCGATTGTAAATACTGCATATTTTTATAAAACAGTATATAAAATATGCCACGATGTTGTTTTCGGGTGTCGAGTAATCAACACGCTTATAAGCGCTCTTGTAAAAAGTGTCGAGTCAAAAAGGCTTCACGCTTTAGCGAGAGGTAAGATACACAAAGGGCAATAAACGTTTGGCCTGGACCTAAACAAACAAGGGTAGCTAGGAAGCTGCCTTTGTTTGGCGAGAAACATTCGAGTCAACATCGGCCTCGCCTCGCCGCCCTATTATGGCACCATGTGTCTGCCGCTCGCCCTCTCGTAATATGTCAACTATAATCTGTCAATCTGACGTGATCCCACCGAGTCGACTCAATTTACGGCTTCGTCGATTTACATCAAAGTAATTAAGTGGTGAAGCAGGGTATTCCCTTCATTTATCCTAGATTGGTTTCAGTTGCTGGTTTTAAATCTTTGCTGTTAGTAATCAGTATATAGTGATTGTTGCATTAAATAATACATTTACATCGAAGCGTGACTGAAATCAGTCTTTTGTATAATAAGTATAATAAACAATATTTTAGATTTATGCGTTAATCTAATAAGGCGAAAGCTAGTGTATTCTTATTAAAAACCAGTGTTCGTGATCATACCTGAAACCTGCAGAGTACTGCCATTAGTCATTATTGGACACTCGAGACAAGTCATTATAAACTACATCATCAGGCGAACTCGATCAGGCCTCGAGGGTTATTTCACGAGTGAAGTGAAGGCTTGTTTTTATACGGCCATTATCCAGTTCGTAATTACAGGTAATGTTTCACGTAGCGTAAATTGTTAACATACAGTTAACAGCAATATCGTTGTTTACGATATACGATAAATTGTAAAATCAATTCCACTATCTGTTTTTATTGCTATATTATGCTAAAATTTAATTTGAATAAAATACAGACTGAACATTTTCGTTACTCGAATTAGCCACTACCTCGAATAAAGTTTGTAATATCAAGATAGACTTACATAAAAATTCAACGTGCGTAATAAAACGAAATGAAACTCCGTAGTTTCATAAAATAAAACCCGACACGCACGCATGTTTATTTATAGTCGAAGCAACGAGTTTTAAATTGACAGGTGCTGTTTATTCGAGCATGGTAGCCTCTTGATCGCGCAATTACAATCTGATTACGAGGTGACACCGCGCCCGCCGCGCCTGCCTCGCCGCCTCGCCTCGCCGCTTGCACTCGATACTCGATTCTCGATATCGAGATAACGACGTGTCCCCGCACTACACACCCACTCGACCGCTCTCGAAACGACTTGTTCTTGCCGAGTAATTATATCCATTTGTTTATAATGAATATTAATGACTCGCTCCCCGATACATTTCTGTTTATTATGGTATTGACTCGACCTGCAATTATTTTAAGTAACGTCAATTATATTGTCGTTCGGTTCGCTTTACTGTAAGTAATTGAGGAGTACGTGAATATTTGAGTGGTAGCATTGGTCCGGTTCACACTCTCGAGTGGAGTATGTCGTCTCGGGCCACGTTTTAATACGTGGCAATTAGAAAGCTAACGAGGTTCGCCGACAGCGCAGCCGCTTTGCATTATCGATGTGCCAGCCACTAATGTTCCACGCAGGCTATGTTTAAACAATTATTGCTCGGCGAATGCGATATGAATCGATGATAATGTTGGCTCTGTCTGCAGCAATAATAGCCCATTTATCGAGTCGACTGCCATTTCGCCGGAGGAATTATTTATTGCCGCGCCATAAGAGCGACGTCGCTTTCAATACAATAGCAGGCCTTTTCGATTGAAGTCTGTTTTGTTTAATAAAGTGGAAACTTCACCGCTGCGGGTAAGATAAGAACGCGGCATGCATAAATAATTCATAAAAGAGTTGGTCCATTAACGAGGCTGGAGTTGAAGTAGAAGTGAGGCGGGGTCCGTTCGGTTTATTCTGGAGCAGTGTTCTTGGCAAAGTTGTTGAAGTTCGCGGAGGTGGATGCTAAGCGGTACTTTGATATTCTGTAATTAATGCACCGCTGGCTTGATATCTTAGCACTTTATTATGCACTAAAATTTCTTATTGTTATTCAAATAATGGACTTATCTGGATCTTAATGAAAACTTGGTACTGAGCATGTACTGAGGCATAGGAAGGTGCAATATGACGCGTTTCATAGTCTATAATTCCAGTCTGACAAGTTTTAAAAAGTCTACTTACTAACTAAACAATACGCAAGTAATTTTGAAAATATGCAGTCGTATAGCGGTGGCCCGGAATCGGTTAGTATTCTGGAGGCTTCCTCGTAATGTCTTTACCGTGTAGCGCTGGGCGGAGACCATAAATTGTGGCCGCGAGTACGTGTCCTCGCGACGACCTGCATGCCTTCCAGCCTCGCCTTGTGCAGTGCATCATGCACTTTGCGGCCAGGCATACACAATGTATTGGCGATTATTGTTGAAACGAATATATACCTACAGTCTGATGCTGAAAAAGCTGACCGCCCTGAGATTAGGATTCAGTGAGATAGGGGTTCAGGTTTTTCTGCATCACTTACATAAACTCCATTTATTCTTACCAATCCTATCATGTAAACAATCTTCACAGTACTTTTTGTTGAAAATAAATCAAATATTAGTTCAAACTTAAACATTCATAAAGTAAAACATTAATTAACCACGAAAGTAATTTCCTAAAAAGTCTATTTTAATTTATATTGTTGTAAAATCATAAAAAGACATGGTAGGATTGTTTAAATGATAGGACTGGTAAGAATAAATGGAGTTTACATATTTACATTATTCTAACAGTTTAGTGTAGTGTCTTTAGAAACATATACTTACCTTCACTCTTCCATAAAATAATAAAGATATAAAGACAGGGATTACCCTCCGTACCTTCGAAGTGAATGAAAAGCTTAGGTGAAATGAAATCCCAACAGCTTACGCATTTGTAGAGATATAAGGACAAATGGAGCGTCACAAGATGCAGCTTCAGATTAAAAGCTCCAGCGACTAAACCACGTGAAAATCGGGCAAAAAGAGTCACCCGCGGCATTAGCGGATGAGTGTCGGAGCCATTAGTGCCCACCCCCACCCCGCACACCCTCGACACACCCGCTCACCCCGAAACCCGTCGTTCCTCTTTTATTTCTCGCGCGGGGATGAACTCCTTAATGACAAACCGTACTATATCTTTTGTGGAGTGCTGCAAAAGTACGTATTTTGCGGGCCTTTTGTGCGCCCTCTTTTTATTCTGGCGCTCGTTGCTACAGATGTAGGTAGGGTACAGGTGGCTCGGTCTATTCGGATCGTGCCTCCAATAAGAAATCTGCTCTCTTTAAAACCCTTTGAAGAGATTTTTACGATTGCAAGTCCTATTTTTTGAGGTTCTCCATTTACTCTGAATTTTAATTTGACAGTATTTAATTAAATATCAAGTGAAATCGTTGCAAGTATACAACGATTTCACTTTGATATTTAATTAAATATGTACTTGTACATACTGTACCTGTACTTACACATAGTATCACTGAAAGTGTAAAATTAACAGCGATTAAAATGTAAATAAATTTAATAGGCGTGACGTGTGATATGAACTAAAATTGCCGTCAATTTTACCGTGATTTAACATTCAAAACCATTTATATAAATGCTATTATATTATTTATATTAGTAACTCATTATATTATTTGTGTTTCATGTATTTTTAAAGCATAAGGTATAGTTTTATACTCAAAATGAAATCATTTACAGTTAATGCACATGTAGCATTGCTCTCATCAAATAAAGCAATATCATTAAATTGGTTTAATTTGCAATAAAGCAAACTTGTTTTCGGAAAAGCGAGGCAGATATTTCGCGCGTTTTGCTTGTGAATTTCCACAATAACCGCGGGACGGGAGGCGGCGGATGAAAATGTAATTTGCGGTGATTCGGGCGCGACGCGGGAACGCTGTTCTGCGGCTCGCGGCTTGTTCGCGTCACTGCCCCACTACGTTTACGTTCATTTACATTTTCATAAACATTTTCGCAGCTATAATTATCCTATCCTCCCAAACTCATCGTCAATTAATCAACTATTTTATTGACTGCGACAACAACTTGACTTTTCAATTTTACGGCGCCATAACAGGGCTTGAAACCGGTTAATAAAAAACCTAAAAAATAAGTGTTTTGACCTGGTTACGCAGTAACGCTCGGGCCATTACGATCGGAGTGAAAACCCTTTTGAATCGGTCTCGCGAGCGGAAATTACCTGGTTAATCCCGCGCGGGCGAGTGACAAGGACGGGTATATCGCTCAGCGTTTTATCTCACTTACGCATTTGCAAGTCTCAACGTGTAGATTGGTTAGATTTATATCGAGCGAGAGTGAGAAATAATCATAGTTAGAGAGAGATAGAACACGATCGTCGAAAAGAGCGAAATGTTTTGGGTCTTTCCGGTATTTTGAACAGGAACTGAAATGATATCGCGCTTTGAACATAACCAGAAATAATATATGGTTTTGCTCAACCGTAACTGATTTAAAACGCTCTTTTTTTAAATGTATGGCGCATCGAGTGAGCTGGTTTAGAATTTTAACCAGGTTAGCAAGCCCTGCGCCATAAACACGTCCATTGTGCAATATGAATACATTTAAATTAAAATTGTAATTAATGACAACACAAAAATTCATTTCCTCCGCTTAACATTTCACCTTTTGAGACGTGAATATTCAAAAGATGATTATGTTGTCTCGTTTACGGTTTATGCAATATGCGAAATGTATTCACCATTGGCCTTTTGTTGCTCTATTAGCATTTAGGATATTACCAACGCTTGAATGCCCGCTCGAAGCTCGTAGTTTATTGGCGAACAGACAAACAGTCTGCATAATTTATGTTGCGGTCAGTTTATTAGATTTTAAAGCATTGTTAACACTTCTTGCATATATAATTCAGCAATTTGTATTTTAGTAAATGCTTTCTTGGTACCTAGAGATTATGTAATGATTTGACACATATGTTATCAAATGATTTTATTGTAACTTATTCAGATTTTCCAGTAATGTTTATAAGGTATGGAAATACAAATCAATATTCATAAATTTAATTAGCAATTTTTATTTACATCGATTATTAGAATATTATACACTTATAAATCAGAAAATATGTACATAATTGCCGCCCTATGTTATAAAAAAAAGTTCGTATTCCATGCAGCAATGCGAAATTAGAAACAATTTGGTTGCGGCTTGCGGTCCGCAGTCGTGTCCACCATATTGCATAGCCTCACGCCAGCTCCCACACCTGTCTCAAATTGAATAAAATCTAGATGAATAAACATAAACATTTCCCGGTATCGTACTTATTAGTAATCTGTGGTATCGTTGAGTTTAGTTATGTAGGCGGCTGAAGGCGGTTCGCCAATGCTTCGTAAGTAATTGAATGTGCTCAGACGAAATCCTAATTTACATTCCGTTTCAACTAGAAAGCTTGTTTTATCTAATCTTCTATCGCCCACCGAATCGTTTGACTGATTCGTGGAATGTTTTCCCACCTCAGGTCCCTCCGCGGCCAGAATTTATCAAACCAAATTAACGTTCCCAAATAGTCCGTGTTTTATATTCTCAGTCAGAAACTCAATTATGTTAATTTGTTCACGATTCACTTCGAATCTGTGAATAAAATTAATGTGCATTTAAACGTGAAATACGAACAAAGCCAATAAATGCGAGCTCGGTAACACTGCGATTTATCATTTCGTTTGACCGCGTGCATTATTGTTTACCGTGTTAATTTTATTTGTAGCCCTCCACCGGCTTATCGGCTAATTATATATACGTTATTGAATACAAGTAGCGCTGGAATGTGGAACAATTTTCGGTTTGTATTTGTTTGTGAAACGGAACGCTGCGGTCGGTTATTTCGCCGGCCGCCGACGATATTGAAAGTTAATGGCTATTTTATACAGGGAAATAGATCAGTGAATTGAAATTGCTGCTCGTTTGCGTCACGGTCTATTAGCGTTATCGACGTAGACATGATTTAGCCGTGTTAAGTTAGTGTACGATTTCATTCATTCTGGGAATCGATTATATGATAATGTGTATGTTAATGTTTTTTTTTAATTTCAGACGGAGATAGCAAAAAGACTTAACGCGATAATAGCTCAAATCCTGCCGTTCCTATCGCAAGAACACCAGCAACAAGTAGCGTCGGCCGTGGAGAGGGCGAAACAGGTCACGATGACGGAACTCAACGCTATTATAGGGGTAAGTGCGACTGAAACTATGTTGAAATTAAGGAAGATAATCTTGTTTTAATTTCTGTGCAGTGAATGAAATGATGTGCTGTTATTAGGGCTTTGTAATTTTATAATGACAAACTGCGCTATATTATAATTAGCCTTCGGCCTGAATTACTGTCAAATTTGGTTCAAGCATGATAGGGAAATCGTGGTACATGTTGTTATTAATAAACTCACAAAAGCAGTTAGTAGAAGAGAACATAATATCTCAGAATCAATTAGTACGATAAATAGAAGCTAAAAACTACACCACGAAAAGCTTTTACAAAAAGCTTGTATAAACAAAGTCATTTTTAAACGTAAACGATAACAGTTTTATTTAATCGAGTTTCCGTGTAAGCAACGCGGCGGTAACATTTCACGCGATGGATTGGACACGTGTTTAGTTTGTACAAAACAGCGTGTTCCAATATACGAGGAATGTTCGTCGGTTAATATACGGGGAATGTTCGTCGGTGGTCATCGCACGGCACGGTACCTGTCTAAATACGGACAAACGAAATTAAAATTACTCTCTTGTTTTCGTGTCATCGGCAGAATGTTTCAAATTTTTAATTAGTTGAGAACAAACATGAAATTTAAACGCTTCCAAAAATTTAATAGGTATTTATTAAGTAAGTCTTCTTCAAATATTTGAGAGGAAACCGTAGAAAATATCTTTTTAATTTCGCATAGACACTAGACAGATAAATCTGTAGCTAGAAGTGTCTGCCAATACTGTATGTACTTATTTAGTGGTACAAGTAGCCAATAAGACCAATTTGTTATTGGATTAATAAAGACGTGTGATCATAACAAACGTACCGATCAAATCGTGGTACACGTGTTATGTCTGTCTCGATGGCATCTGTCCAAAACTCAAAGCATCTTCAGTCTCGTTAGAAATGCTTGTTGCTCTTATATGACGGGAATGGGAAGGCCGTAATATATCGCTGTGACAAACATCAAACGAAATTCTGAAACAATTTATGACGCGTTAAGTTAATGGGTATCGTATACCGCCTTTTTTATTTTTCATCGCACTCGGCATTTGTTTAACTTAACGATTTTACTTTTAGGGTTTCACGTTACGATTCGTCGTTACAGGGAATATTCTGATAATTATAGGAATATTATATTATGATCATCGCGAACAGCATTGATCGCGCATATATCTTTATTGACAGTAGGTAGTATTTTTGTGGCGATTATCTTGAATAATTTATTTTTTGCGCTTTGTGATACATAATGTTAAATACACTTCCTGTATCGATTTGCATCAATGTATTCATACTAATTGTAAAAATACTCCACCAAACAAAAGTGAGTCGAAACAAATTCCAGGAAATGTTAAAACACATTTGCTTTAATTTTAAACAAGCGATACGTGTTAAGTGAGTAAATTGTGTGAAAGCTCGGTTTTCAACAGGTCGAAAGTTCGACGCTCGTTAATTAAACGATCTAAGCCCAAACTGGCGGCGCTCCAACCGCGCGGAATTGATAAAATTGTTACTTCGAACTACCTACAAAATGGGAGAAAATGTTTTATTTATTGGATGGCCTCGCGCGAATTAGCGTGTTTTATGTAGGCCCCGACCATTTGTCATCGGCGTGGGCGACGCGTGTTAGATCGTACCAAATGTTATTACGGAGCTATTAGCGCTCACCACACTCAAATCAAATATGGAACAGATAAATAGATCTTATTTATTAATCGTTGCATTTTAACATATTAGCAAGCAATAATATACTATAATGTCTCGAGCCGATTTTTATGCGAAATTCGAATGAGAAGTACAAATCGATCTAGTGATCAGTCTCTATGACACACTGTTTTGTAATCTAGGTATTTTCAGGGCTCCGTACCTCAAAAGGTCGAAACGGAACCCTCATAAGATCACTTTGTTGTCCGTCTGTCTGTCAAACTTTTTTTTTTTCAGGAACGCTTAGATGTATCAAGTTAAAATTAATATCGAGTACTCGTCCACAGTTTCTTTCAGCAAAAAAAATAATCAAAAGTCAATGCGATCAAGAGATATTACCGTAAATGTTGCGAAGTTTCGCATATTTTGATTACATCGTCATTTCTGTTCCCTCAATATTTTCGTGTTTTACCGCAAAACGCACCTCCCGAGCTGCGAATTAGAATCTGTCTTCAAATTGCGACTCAAATTAATTTCACGACACTCTAATAGTATTTTTGTCGCATTTCGTGAGGACTTCATTGCCGCCCATTATAAATGTGAATAGGCGCATTCGCACGCTGGTGCCAAGTCGTTATACTGATCTATTCTCGCGATGTGTGTTAACTCTTGGCGTTCGGATGCCGTGGTTTCGAATACCGTGACGAAAATAAATCACTTGATAGATAATGAGGGCGAAAATAAAGCGTCGGAACTCACTCGTCGCTCGTCTGTCTCTGCTTGATAGACTCTTTTGGCTTGTAGAGGCTGGCTCGCGGCCAATTCGATCACAGCGACGCTCATCTCGGCGAAGCGTGCGAAGCCGCATAAAACTAGTCTAAACAAATAGCTACTCTAAAATATTTTCGTGTTCACTGTTTATTAGAGAAATACGGGTTTAACGTTGTCTTATTAAATTACCAATATTAGCACCTAGTGGTTTGTCAGTTTTGGCCGCGAATCAACAATCTCATGGGTTATTTACTAACGTTCAACGCACACTCGCTAATAACCGTTCCTAATTAGAGAATGTCGTGAGCTGACACACGATGCGTTAGCGCTAACAGCGTGACGTCCCGTCCTCGTCAATATGTTTTCGTCTCATCCTCATACGTGGCACGTTTCACATCACATACGACGTGAAACCTTTTTATTCGGCGTCTACGATCGGAAACAGCCAAAGGATAAAAGAAAATACTTTAAGACCCCAAAGTATTTGCCGTGGGTTCGTCGCCCCGTGCGGATTTACCTACATGTATAGATTACCGAACAGCCTTCGAGACACCGGCAAAACGCAATATCGCTCTCCCCCCATAAAACACTCTAATTTAAATAAAA
Organism: Ephestia elutella; assembly: GCA_018467065.1. Taxonomy (NCBI): domain Eukaryota; kingdom Metazoa; phylum Arthropoda; class Insecta; order Lepidoptera; family Pyralidae; genus Ephestia; species Ephestia elutella. The sequence goes on from CM031584.1 coordinate 10,441,888, forward strand.
AAGCGGCGCCACCTTCCGTATGTCGGTCCTTTTTTATTACGAACCTTTTTTATTTTCGGGTCAGCTAGGGATCAAAGGGGCTCTCCCCCGAGAGTAGCCCCCTCCCTGCCTCAGTGTGATTTGCGAGGATTCTGGCGCGCGCCGATTTGTGAAGAGGGAATACTCCTCAAATTGGGGACTGTTTGCCTGCCTATTAAAATCACTTACCGTTACGAGTGCTCCGTTTCCAAATTTAAACATTTTGTTTTGTTAAGTTTTATTTACAGAATTCTTGTTTCCAATAGGCATTGTTTCATCATCATTATTCATTGTTCATACTAATATAATACAAATGAAGAGTTTGTTTCTTTGACTATAGAATACTACCATAAACCTTCGTGATTACGCAAATTATTAAAATCTGAGAGACTACTATCTCAATTAAAATCTGAAGCTTAAGCGTATTATAACCTCAACCGCACAGCTTATATTTTTCTTTAACTTTTCTCAGGTATCTAAATACTTGATGTGGATAAACAATTAGGTCTTCAGCCTAATGAATCACAAACAGGGTGGTGCGAATTGAATTGAAGGGCGGCAGATAACGTGGCAAACTGTTCCCCATTGTGTTTCCGCAATGTGCGTGAGCTCGTCGTCAATAACCGGGACCGCGTGGAATGGGACGGGATGCTGTAACTTGTTATCGCGGGTGAATCATTTCTCGTTCTGATTTTATTCCGCGTCGCCGGTCCCGACCCGGAGGTAATAGCTTCCAGATACTCTCACATACCTCCATCACACAAATATCCACGCCGAAACAATCCACCACAGATCGATCTTCGGCCTTCTACGCAGATACGCCTATCGGATCCGATAACAAATCCCATTGTGATATTTACGACATACTCCTGTAATTGAAAAGCCGTATCGTTGACATAAGCTTGTGGAATAAACAAGTTTATTATGTGTATCGTTTATGCAACATTATCTCGAGTGATAGGTGAGCAAACAAGAGCATTCGCTGTATAAATAGAGCGTATCTGTTTCGCCGTCGATGGCTTTATAAACAAGCGAGTCGTGAAAACATTTCTATCTAGTTTGCGTCGGGTCTCGCCCCTGATAAAAATTACGATGGGAATAAAGCGCTCGAGGGAGTGAGGCGGGCGCGGGATGCAGGCGGAGCGACATGAATTTGTCATTTTTTCCCAGTCACGTCCGCGGCCGGTGATAAATATTGCATTGCGGCCCTCAGCGTTTCTTGCCGACGCTCCACGAGCCGCATTAACTTTTCCCCTGTCGCTTAGCCGGAGCTCCTTGTTTTTCAACGCGAGGAAGTGAGTTAGGGCCCATTCTGTCGTCGCTTCCAATGAAATTATGTAATCAGTTTTACGACTCATCCGGCCCTAGAGTTTTTCGTATGTTTTTTTACTTTCTGTTTGGGGTTTCGATGTTGTTTGTCAAGTGAATAGCGTGTATTTTTTAGTATCATAATAGAATAAACATTTTATCTTTTACTTTTATCGACTCGATCAATGTTATGTTCTAAACAGTGATTCAGATGCTGATAATGGCGGGTATTCGACCTTTCAAATCTATTTGTGTTATTGGAATTTATTTGACAGACTTGGCACGACACAACAAAGGCATTTGAATTAATTTCGCCGCTCCCACTTGTCAGTATTAGATATTTGTAGTCTGATTAGTGATTATTTCATTAAGTATTAATGTATACTGTGGCCTGGCGTGTACAGTACAATGTACATAGTATAATATGTGATTAGAAGCAATTATGTTGAAAGTGTAACACGTGCTGGCGTCGCGTGTCGACCCGCCTCGAGGCTTCCTGCCTAATGGTGCGTGACACCCTTCCGCCGCCACCCCCCGACCCCCGCACACCCTTGTCTCGATAAACTACCCTCTTTGTAGCGTATATCGCAGTTTTATATCCTGTATTCACGGTTAAACGACAGCGTAATGTGAATCTGTGTAAATCATCATCAATTTTGAATAAAACTCTATTACGCAACAGTAACCAACCTTAAACTAGCAATTCAATTAACTTTTATGAATTAAGAAGGGGTTGTTCCGTATTTATCCTATGACGTTTCATATCATTTCTTTATTTATCTCAATCTACTCAACCTATTATTAATTTAGACAATCTTAGGAAAAGCAACGAGCTATCCTTGCGCAGACTGCTTTTTCATGCAAATCGATCGGGATTTCTAATCGATTCTGATTAATATTGTAGTAGACTACGCAATTAGTTTTATAAAATAATTTTACTACTTATTTCCTATCAAGGATTAGCATCGTTTTAATTGCGATGCGAGTTATTTGAATTTATGTCTAATTACTAAATAGAGACTTCTTTTTATTTATATCTTATATCCTCTGCAAATAAAATTAAAACCTTAATTATTTTTTTTCTTAACCCTCTACATCCTCTTCCAATCACTGTGGTATGCGAAAAATTATATTTAATTTAAACCCGCAATCCGATCGTTAACATATTGCGCGGAACCGACACGGCAGTAAAACAATAATCATTGGTTAGTTAATTTTGTGAAACCAACCCACGCCGATATTGGAAAACTTCTGACGCTGCTACATTACATGTAAACATTTCGGAACAAATAACAATCACGGTTTTCTGGAAATATTGAGTGATTTTGATTATAATTACTGAGTTATTTAATAGCTGTCTGCTTCATCAAAATCGAGTGGCAAAATTCGTGCTAACGTTCCTAAATTCAGTTTAAGTTAAAATCAGTCTAATTATTTTTATTACAGCTCAAATTTCGCCAGCCAAAGATTTACTGACATTAAATATCGCAATCAAGAAGTATATTAAATACCGAGAGTTATATTTATTGAAGAAAAGAACGAAAGAAGTCTTAAACGTTTTCATATCGCGCGTTTCTAGAAACTATCTTGTTCTATCTTGTACCAACACAAGATCAAGACATAAAACAAATCACTCGATAGTCAATCAATTACATGTAATACGTATTATGCAACTAGGTGTACTTATAGTCTGTTCCCGAGGCAGCGAGCCAATCGCCGTAATAGCACTTTAATGCGCTTCTAACCGCGAACTAACTGTTCTTAATTATTTAAGTGTGTTACAGTGGAAACTTTCCTCCTCTCCGGCTCCTATTAAAACGTAACTAATTGTAGCTTAATGCCTGTTGATTACGCCTCCAATATTTGCTGTAATCGGTTAACCAATTAAAATGTAAATGCCAATGATACCTTGTCATTATTGTAATCTATAATTAAACCGCTCATTTATTTTAATTCAATTCTTTTTTAATGTTGTTTATATTGACACCGTTTTGTGCCAGTGACCGCTACTTCCCATCGTTCTGTTTTTAAACAAGTTTTTTTAATTTGTTGGGCTACTTGTTTTAGTCCTACTAATATTATAAATGCGAAAGTTGTGAGGATGTTTGTTACTCAATCACGCAAAATCTACCTGACGGATTTCAATGAAATTTGGTATACGGGTAGAAAAATACCGGGAGCGAAGCCGCGGGGCGCGGCTAGTTATTTCTAAACGAGTAAGAAGTATGTTTGTTTAATGTGTTTACTTTTGCATGAACACATGCATATGCTCCATTTGTAAACGTATAGGAATCCCAGCGGGCAAAGACAGTGCTAAATGTGCCGTGAAAACCCGCACCCACACTCGGCACCGCATTTTTCTCACAACAAAAGCCTCGGAGACAGCTCCAGTCTGTTCACTAACGTATTGTAAAAGAAATGGTACCTTTATAGTACTTTGTATGTCGGGCGGACGCAAGGAAAATATTTCAAATATTTTTTCGTAATGTTGCCATACTCCATAAAACAATATAGTATGTACATACATATGTTTACATGTCTGTCTTTGGTTTTACTCATTTATTTGTCAAACACGGTTTAAGTATTTAAGTAAACGACGAAAGTTAAAGCTAAATATTTTATCAAAATTACTTTTAGGACCCAACAGTTTTCATGTGTAAACACTCCAGGCAATAAACTGCTTAGGCGTTATTAAAGCTGAAAATATCAAAAATAATCTCAATAAACCCTCTTTGTTGTCTCAAAGGAAACTTTAATTTGGTTGATAATGCAAACAGCAAAGTTCGCGGAGATAAGTTAATGGATGGAAAAGTCGTTAGGGGAGTGAGTTTTAATCCGATGGGTCTATCGGGTGTGTTTAATCACGTCTAAATATGCTGTGGAAAAAATGCCGTGAGGTATCGCGCGTTATTGTCATTCATAACAGGCAAGTGGGGTGAAGCGGGAGTATTGCGGGGTATAGTGGGATGAGTTAGGGGTGAAACGGGAGCTCTCGATAACGATAGCTGTGGCATTGGTAGACCGAGAGGTCACGGGAATTTTCGTAACGATCAGGGAAACGGATAGACTTGCTTTTATGGGTTGTAGAGTAGTCCCCTAATGTGAATAATGTCGGTCTGCCGGCTTTCAGTGGTAGCTTCTTCGAGCTATAGGGCCTGGAAGGTGCTTCATTGTTGCGAAAAAAAAACGATCTGAGAAATGGTTAGTTTTAGTACATATTCAAAGTGTGGCATCTCCGCATGTGAAACAAGTTGGTCTGCCGGCTGTCAGTGGTAGCATTTCAGAGCTATGAGGCGCGCAAGTCACTGCATAGTTACAAAAAAAAAACGATAAGAGAAATGGTTAGTTTTAGTACCAATTGGAAGAATGGTGTATCCACAGATGAAACGAGTTGGTCTGCCGGCTGTCAGTGGTTGTATTTCAGAGCTATCATCGTTCTCGTAAGTCGCTTATTTGAGGAAAAAGTCTAAAAAAACATTGAAAAGCGGGAAAATAGGCGAATTTTCCTAGTTCATGCCAGCCGCTGTCGCATCTGCGTATGTTTGACCCAACCTCAAACTTGCGCCGCGCACCACCGCACTGTGGGGAAAAAATCGCCTCTAGAGAAGTAAAGGTTTTCTTCAGAAAATCTACGTCAATTTTGGTAAAAACAGATTATGTATTTCATATTTTTTGATCTTAATAAGAAGACTTTTTATTAATATTATTTTTGCTAACATTGCATTCTTTTAATAGGTACTAAAACTGACCATTTCTCTTACCGTTTTTTTTTCGTAACTAAGCAGTGACTTTCGCGCCTCATAGCTCTGCAATGCAACCACTGACAGCCGGCAGACCAACTTGTTTCACATGCGGAGATGCCATACTTTGAATATGTACTAAAACTAACCATTCCTCAGATCGTTTTCTATTTTTTGCAACAATGTAGCTCCTTCCAGGCCCTAGGTATAGCTCAAAGTGGCAACCACTGACAGCCGGCGGACCAACTTGTTTCACATGCGGAGATGCCATATTTTGAATATGTACTAAAACTAACCATTTCTCTGATATTTTTTTTTTTTGAAACAATGAAGGCCGGCAGACCAACTGGTTTCACCTGTGGAGACAACATTCTTTCAATAGGTACTAAAACTGACCATTTCTTTTACCGTTTTTTTTCGTAACTATGCAGTGAATTTCGCGCCTCATAGCTCTGAAATGCAACCACTGACAGCCGGCAGACCAACTTGTTTCACATGCGGAGATGCCATTACTTTGAATATGTACTAAAACTAACCATTCCTCAGATCGTTTTCTAATTTTTGCAACAATGAAGCTCCTTCTAGCCTTTATAGCTCAAAGTGGCAACCACTGACAGCCCGCAGACCAACTCGTTTCACATGCGGAGATGCCATACTTTGAATAAGTAAAGGTGAACGAGTTGGTCTGCCGGCTCTCAGCGGTTGCCACTTCGAGCTTGTTGCGAAAAAAAAATGATCAGAGAAATTGTTAGATTTATTACATGTTCAAATTATGGCATCTCCGCTTGTGAAACAAGTTGGTCTGCCGGCTGTCAGTGGTCGCATTTCAGAGCGATGATGCGCGAAAGTCACTGCATAGTTACGAAATAAAACGGTAAAAGAAATGGTCAGTTTTAGTACCAATTGAAAGAATGGTGTCTCCACAGGTGAAACAAGTTGGTCTGCCGGCCTTCAGTGTTTGCCACTTCGAGCTATACCTAGGGCCTAGAAAATTGCCTTGAGAAAATGGCCTTCATTGTTGCAAAAAAAAATATATCAGAGAAATGGTTAGTTTTAGTATATATTCAAAGTATGGCATCTCCGCATGTGAAACAAGTTGGTCTGCCGGCTGTCAGTGGTTGCCACTTTGAGCTATAAAGGCTAGAAGGAGCTTCATTGTTGCAAAAAATAGAAAACGATCCGAGGAATGGTTAGTTTTAGTATATATTCAAAGTATGGCATCTCCGTATGTGAAACAAGTTGGTCTGCCGGCTGTCAGCGGTTGCCACTTTGAGCTATAAAGGCTAGAAGAAGCTTCATTGTTGCAAAAAATAGAAAACGATCTGAGGAATGGTTAGTTTTAGTACATATTCAAAGTATGGTATCTCCGCATGTGAAACGATTTGGTCTGCCGGCTGTCAGTGGTTGCGTTTCAGAGCTATGAGGCGCGAAAGTCACTGCATAGTTACGAAATAAAACGGTAAAAGAAATGGTCAGTTTTAGTTCTTATTGAAAGAATGGTGTCTCCACAGGTGAAACAAGTTGGTCTGCCGGCCTTCAGTGGTTGCCACTTCGAGCTATACCTAGGGCCTGGAAGGGGCTTCATTGTTGAAAAAAAAAATTATCAGAGAAATGGTTAGTTTTAGTACATATTCAAAATATGACATCTCCTCATGTGAAACAAGTTGGTCTGCCGGCTATCAGTGGTTGCCACTTTAAGCTATTAAGGCTAGAAGGAGCTTCATTGTTACAAAAAATAGAAAACGATCTGAGGAATGGTTAGTTTTAGTACATATTCAAAGTATGGCATCTCCGCATGTGAAACAAGTTGGTCTGCCGGCCTTCAGTGTTTGCCGATTCGAGCTATACCTAGGGCCTGGAAAATTGCCTTGAGGAAAATGGCCTTCATTGTTGCAAAAAAAAATTATCAGAGAAATGGTTAGGTTTAGTACATATATTCAAAATATGGCATCTCCGCATGTGAAACAAGTTGGTCTGCCGGCTGTCAGTGGTGTCCACTTTGAGCTATAGGGGCTGAAAGGGGCTTCATTGTAGCGAAAAAAAAAACGATCAGAGAAATGGTTAGTTTTAGTATATATTCAAAGTATGGCATCTCCGTATGTGAAAAAAGTTGGTCTGCCGGCTGTCAGTGGTTGCCACTTTGAGCTCTAAAGGCTAGAAGGAGCTTCATTGTTGCAAAAAATAGAAAACGATCCGAGAAATGGTTAGTTTTAGTATATATTCAAAGTATGGCATCCCCGTATGTGAAACAAGTTGGTCTGCCGGCTGTCAGCGGTTGCCACTTTGAGCTATAAAGGCTAGAAGAAGCTTCATTGTTGCAAAAAATAGAAAACGATCTGAGGAATGGTTAGTTTTAGTACATATTCAAAGTATGGTATCTCCGCATGTGAAACGAGTTGGTCTGCCGGCTGTCAGTGGTTGCATTTCAGAGCTATGAGGCGCGAAAGTCACTGCATAGTTATGAAATAAAACGGTAAAAGAAATGGTCAGTTTTAGTTCTTATTGAAAGAATGGTGTCTCCACAGGTGAAACAAGTTGGTCTGCCGGCCTTCAGTGGTTGCCCCTTCGAGCTATACCTAGGGCCTGGAAGGGGCTTCATTGTTAAAAAAAAAAAATTATCAGAGAAATGGTTAGTTTTAGTACATATTCAAAATATGGCAACTCCTCATGTGAAACAAGTTGGTCTGCCGGCTATCAGTGGTTGCCACTTTGAGCTATTAAGGCTAGAAGGAGCTTCATTGTTGCAAAAAATAGAAAACGATCTGAGGAATGGTTAGTTTTAGTACATATTCAAAGTATGGCATCTCCGCATGTGAAACAAGTTGGTCTGCCGGCTGTCAGTGGTTGCATTTCAGAGCTATGAGGCGCGAAAGTCACTGCATAGTTACGAAATAAAACGATAAAAGAAATGGTCAGTTTTAGTTCTTATTGAAAGAATGGTATCTCCACAGGTGAAACAAGTTGGTCTGCCGGCCTTCAGTGGTTGCCCCTTCGAGCTATACCTAGGGGCTGGAAGGGGCTTCATTGTTGAAAAAAAAAATTTATCAGAGAAATGGTTAGTTTTAGTACATATTCAAAATATGGCAACTCCTCATGTGAAACAAGTTGGTCTGCCGGCTATCAGTGGTTGCCACTTTGAGCTATTAAGGCTAGAAGGAGCTTCATTGTTGCAAAATATAGAAAACGATCTGAGGAATGGTTAGTTTTAGTACATATTCAAAGTATGGCATTTTCGCATGTGAAACAAGTTGGTCTGCCGGCCTTCAGTGTTTGCCGATTCGAGCTATACCTAGGGCCTGGAAAATTGCCTTGAGGAAAATGGCCTTCATTGTTGCAAAAAAAAATTATCAGAGAAATGGTTAGGTTTAGTACATATATTCAAAATATGGCATCTCTGCATGTGAAACAAGTTGGTCTGCCGGCTGTCAGTGGTTGCCACTTTGAGCTATAGGGGCTGAAAGGGGCTTCATTGTAGCGAAAAAAAAAACGATCAGAGAAATGGTTAGTTTTAGTATATATTCAAAGTATGGCATCTCCGTATGTGAAAAAAGTTGGTCTGCCGGCTGTCAGTGGTTGCCACTTTGAGCTCTAAAGGCTAGAAGGAGCTTCATTGTTGCAAAAAATAGAAAACGATCCGAGAAATGGTTAGTTTTAGTATATATTCAAAGTATGGCATCTCCGTATGTGAAACAAGTTGGTCTGCCGGCTGTCAGCAGTTGTCACTTTGAGCTATAAAGGCTAGAAGAAGCTTCATTGTTGCAAAAAATAGAAAACGATCTGAGGAATGGTTAGTTTTAGTACATATTCAAAGTATGGTATCTCCGCATGTGAAACGAGTTGGTCTGTCGGCTGTCAGTGGTTGCATTTCAGAGCTATGAGGCGCGAAAGTCACTGCATAGTTACGAAATAAAACGGTAAAGAAATGGTCAGTTTTAGTTTTTATTGAAAGAATGGTGTCTCCACGGGTGAAACAAGTTGGTCTGCCGGCCTTCAGTGGTTGCCCCTTCGAGCTATACCTAGGGCCTGGAAGGAGCTTCATTGTTGAAAAAAAAAATTATCAGAGAAATGGTTAGTTTTAGTACATATTCAAAATATGGCAACTCCTCATGTGAAACAAGTTGGTCTGCCGGCTATCAGTGGTTGCCACTTTGAGCTATTAAGGCTAGAAGGAGCTTCATTGTTGCAAAAAATAGAAAACGATCTGAGGAATGGTTAGTTTTAGTACATATTCAAAGTATGGCATCTCCGCATGTGAAACAAGTTGGTCTGCCGGCTGTCAGTGGTTGCATTTCAGAGCTATGAGGCGCGAAAGTCACTGCTTAGTTACGAAAAAAAAAAAAACGGTAAGAGAAATGGTCAGTTTTAGTACCTATTAAAAGAATGCAATGTTAGCAAAAATAGTATTAATAAAAAGTCTTCTTATTAAGATCAAAAATGAAATACATAATCAGTTTTTACCAAAATCGACGTAGATTTTCTGAAGAAAACCTTTTTTTCTCTAGAGGCGATTTTTTCCCCACAGTGCGGTGGTGCGCGGCGCAATTTTGAGGTTGGGTCAAACATACGCAGATACGACAGCGGCTGGCATGATCTAGAAAATTCGCCTATTTTCCCACTTTTCAATATTTTTTAGACTTTTTCCTTAAATAAGCGACTTACGTAAACGATGATAGCTCTGAAATACAACCACTGACAGCCGGCAGACCAACTTATTTCATCTGTGGATACACCATTCTTCCAATTGGTACTAAAACTAACCATTTCTCTTATCGTTTTTTTTTTTAACTATGCAGTGACTTGCGCGCCTCATAGCTCTGAAATGCAACCACTGACAGCCGGCAGACCAACTTGTTTCACATGCGGAGATGCCATACTTTGAATATGTACTAAAACTAACCATTTCTCAGATCGTTTTTTTTTCGCAACAATGAAGCACCTTCCAGGCCCTATAGCTCGAAGAAGCTACCACTGAGAGCCGGCAGACCGACATCATTCACATTAGGGGACTACTCTACAACCCATAAAAGCAAGTCTATCCGTTTCCCTGATCGTTACGAAAATTCCCGTGACCGCTTAGACTATGGGATCCGCCGCAGAATAACGAGCTGACACCGGCGGCGCTCGCTTCACGGGCGCACTTAGATTAAATAACTTGTGGGTCAACTGAGACTCCCTGCATCTTATATTTACGCTCCGTATTAAAAGTTGCGTTTATAGGGTTGTTAACTCCCTTTTCAGTTATTTAGCGTTTTATTTGATGCTACGTATCATTTGCATATTTTGCCTCATATAAAAACGCAAATATTTACTGGACTAAAATACTTTGGACTTACAAGCTTTATTAAATGGAAAAATTTAGCGAAAGCTTTTTTGAACACGGATATTTAATTTACGTATTCGGTTTCGGGTATAGGCTCGGGTAGAGACGTATTAGTTATTCAAATAATCACACAGCGGTACCTATAGTAGTATAGCTAGCTTAAACGGCAAAGTAAATAATATACTTTGTTTTTTTTTAATCCGATTTATCCGTCGTCCCATTACTAAATGATATCTTAATATAATAAATGAAAAGATCTACGACTAATTCGAATTAAAAAATCCCCCTAGTGAAAAAAAGCACTCCCAGCTAAGTGGCGCTCGCCACCTTTTGACACACAATAAATCACAGCCGTGAGCGGCCAATAAAAAATATGTTCCACCCTCGGCGAAAATCCAATTAATTTTCGGTGGCTAAAAAAAAAGAACGTGCTCGGCCGAGCGGAAAAAGCTTGTGCGAGGCGGTGCAAGTGAGAAGCAGAGGCGGCGGCGAATTGACAGGGTAGCGAAGCGGTTTTGAATGCGGAATTGCGGATCACGTGGCGACCGGACGTGTGGGGTGAATTGGACCGGCCTCTTTAATAAATAATAGCGTTGAAAGCACTCTCTGCAAATGATCCAATCCAACGGACATGAGACGCGTTTTCGAAATCGAATTGCTTGATCTTTGTAGGTAGCTAAATTGCGAATTTTCAGCGAACTTTAATGAGAAGTTTTGTTTTACTGAATCTCAACCGATTTATTTCAAGTTCTGGTTTGTATAGATTGTATTACGCTTATGTTATAAGAAGTACATACTGTGTCCGGAATACATATAGAATCTTCGGGAAAATAGGGTCTACCTCCTTTAATTTTTGTATACTATTTAATTTGGAATATTTCGTCTGGCTATAAGGGGAGAGAACACTTTTGTAGATTATACACAACGCCGCCGGTCTCAGTGGACGACAATCTTAAATGAGACGAAATATGAAAGGGAAGCGCGGGAAAAGTGGAAAAAGGGGAATAATGGAGAAAGAGTAATCAATTTCGCTCAGTCGTCGCCGGCGGCGAAGCTCTCATTTAAAATTTAAAATATCGCGGCGCGAGGGGCCATGGAGGACTTTTTAATTTGGCTCAGCTTCGGTTTAAAAATGCACGGAGCTCTGCGGTGACACATCAATTCACTTTGGCTGTCAACACTCCAAACTTAAATAGTGGCTTGGTTTATTTATCTAACGTGTTATTTACGGTGGCAGGGATTACTTACTCGTTTCTAGAAGTAACTTTAAATACAGACAGGATGCCTAGTTTTAGCGATTTTTTATTTGCAGTCTCTTTTAATTCAGTTTGACTTTTTAATGAAATAGTGAACACGTAGAAAGAAGTTAAGGCATTGAATGCAAAGTACTGATCGATAAAATTGATTGTTGCAGCAACAAAGGCCAGACCTGCCGCGGTTATTGCAGCAGATGCACGCGGCTCACCTCCCGGCGCACGGGGCTCCGCCCCTGCCGCTCCTGGGCCAGGGCGCTCTGCCCCCGGCGGGCCTGCTGGGCCTCGGAGTGCCTCACCACCCCCTTTCAGTACTCGCTAAGCCACCAGATCTTCATCGATCAGATGATAAAGGAAATGGTAAGGCTTCCACAAATTCTTTACTGCATGCAGATTATGTAGAATATCATCATCTCAATAGAACATCGGCAATATTCAACGCGAACCTATCTGCAAAAACCCGCAAAGTAATCTTGGCAAGTGGGATATAACGGTTCGATACATAAGATGAATATTTGAAGAGCTGTCGTGTTTGTATGTTCGTCTTGTTTGCTGTGCGCCACTGGAGACTATTAGTGCCCTCCGCGGCCCTCCCCCTCCCGCCGGCAGACGTCTCCGATCCCACTTCTGTTTCAATATTTACTAGCTTCGAGAGGCTTTTTGAACTCGCTGTTTGCGTGTTTTCGGATCGCTGACGGCTACGGCGCGCTCGATATTGCTTTGAGAGTATGAATAAGTCACTTCTTCGAATTGGTGCCTATCTATGCGTGCGTTGTTTGGACAGAATATGTAAACAGATGTGGAACAGATTGGGTGAAATATTCCCAGTGTCAAAGCCCTAGACGATCGAAATACGCAGTTTATATTTCTCGTCGTCGTTAAAGTAATATTCGTTGGCAAACAACAGGGAGCGGGGTTTTCAGTTTTCACCGGAGCGCGAGTAATCCCTGCGCAGCCGACGAGCGCGCCACAAATGAAAATGTAACACAGAAATGGATTTGGAAGCCGCCCGTCGCTCCGGTTAATTACAAAAGCAAGCGGTAATCTGCGCTCCGGGATGTTCCGGCTTAGCGCCCCCCTGCCCCCTCGACCCCAGCCCCGCCGCCTGCCACTTCCCTGGCTAATTTGTGCCATTATCGGTGTACAATCCCCGGCACATAAGTTGACCTATGCGCAGTACGACGTTTTCAGGTATCAAGGGAGGTGTGGTATGAGGTGCGACGTGTAAAATTATCCGTAACCATAGCAACGTAGCGACGCTATCCTTCCGCGCATGCGCGCAGTAGCTTCCTCCCTCCGCGCGCGTTCACGCGCTCCCCGTTGTCTTGAAATACAATCGCGCACAGTCGTAAGTTAATATAAAAGTTTTCGTTTTGTGAGTGGAGCAGTTTGTTGGAAGAAACATGCCTCGTCCACAACTAACTATGAAAAGACAAGCGAGAAAGATAGTATTTGACGTCTATAATAATTTTTTGAAAGAAAATAATATAACGCTTTCGCAAAATAAAACAGCAGAAGCGACTAAAACGTCAATATCCACCGTCAAGAGGATTATAAAAGAAAGTAAAAAATCCGATTTTTTTTTTAATTTCGAATAAATCATTATTTTAAAAAATGTGAATTTTAAATTTCGCGGGTGACCGCGCAAAATCCTTAATAACACTTTTGTCTGTAATTATACCTGCGCCGACGACAGCCATTTTGGTTCAACTTACGTGCCGGGGATTGTACTGATGTAAGAGTTACCGCGCAGATGGCCCCCTCCTCCCTACCTTGCCAGCGCTCAATTAATTATTCCTTGCTGGTGTGAGCGTCGCGTGTTTTAAGCTGAGTTCAGACTACGCTATAATATTGTGCTCTATAGTATAGCAAAGAATGACGCAATGCTATACTATATAGCATGGCGTTCACATTACGCGATATTATCGCAAGCATATAGCAAGCTTCATGGCGGCGTGTCGGCACAGGATCATGTCCAGACGTGTCGCTAGCGCGGGCTCGTGTCGCCTGCGGGGCGGGCGGGGGGAGGGCACAGCGATATAGCACAGCGCATTGAGCGCATCGCACCAATTTATAGCTTATAGTAAGCCAATACTATATCGCACAGTACAGTGTGAACGTGTCCATAATAATGTATGGTGCGCGATATTGTTGTGCTATGAGCTATATACTATATGCTATTATATTATAGCGTAGTCTGAACTCACCTTTAGTCAATTAGTAACGTAATTTTGCGGGTGACTTGAGTGTATGCAGCCACAGCCCGCTACAAACATCGCGTTAAAATGTATGCCAAATTGCACGTGTACGCTTAACCTAATAGTTCTAAAATTTACTTTAATAAGCAAGATACGAAGGGCATATTAATTGATTGATCGCGTAGTGACATCGTTATATTATATTAGTCAGGCATGCATGATATATTGCATCACTGCTATTACAACTAATATGCACGGTCCATTCATGCATATGCGGATATACGATGGCTGAATAGCATAGTCGGTCAATAATTGAGGCTATTGCATTTAAATTAATTGTGGCAGTACGCCTAATACGACGTCTGGTATCTACATGGTACATATGTACGGATCGTGCATAGTAATGGGATTGGACCGGCAATTACTGGCAAACTTGAGGTGAATCAGACGCGTTAGATAATGCCTTTGACTCGCCGACCTCATGTCTCTATTCAAATGCGGACGTATCTGTCCAACTCAGTACCAATAACAGACACATCGACAGGCTTGTAATTATGCACTGTTTCAATAAGATTTGATCTTTGTGATCTCACTATCTATTCTTTGAAAAGCTTCTTCACATACCTCATAAGATCTTCATTAGAGTTGCAGTGTCAAAATTCGATGTGTTGAATATTCAGTGCTTCACTGTACATATACTTAGGTATCCCGTCTGCCTTGGTGCATAAAGCCTCGTCCGTTTGATTGATGCCTGTGACGGGTCCGTGCGACGCGGCTAATTCGGGCCTAGCTCTAAGTGCTCAGTCGGCTCGTGTCTAGTGTCGCCCCACCAGCCAATTTGCAGCCGCAGCCGCTTGACAATTATCTGCTCCGCTGTATTTGGTTAGCGTCATGCGGTGCAGGCATTTACTATTACTATCTAATATATAAACCTTAGGGATTGGCTCTAAACAATCATTAGGAAGAAGAATGGTTCTTACTTCTTCCTCGTGCATATTTAGTAATTCTTCATATTTAATAATCCTTACTGCTGAGGGTTGGGTTCATTATTTGGATTCAATGACACACTTTACCAAAATTAATGCTTCAAAAGTTTTCATTAGACAACAAATTAAACATTTACCACATACCTTTTACAAACATACCCGTATCACACGATCTCAATTTCTAGGCGAACCATTGGCCTAACCGTGTTTTACTTTCTCTGTGAATACGTAGAATTCCCAACAGTACCTCCGTTGAGAAGTTATTTGGCTCTGTACGCGTGACGGCGACAGGCCCTGCAATATTCATGGAGCACTTTACACCCGACCGCCCCAGCTCCGGACATAAAATATACAATGTGCAGAAGTACAGTATTGAGAGTGTCAGTTGCCATTGCAAGCAGAGGTTTAATGGTGCACTTTATACATTACAATAGTCCCCATATATTGTTTGCACTGTTGATGTTACATTTTATCTACAGGGTTTTACATCTGTACATCTCTTTTTTTACCTCGTACTCTTCTCGCGAAGCGATATTCGCATGGCGTGTAGGGAAAGATTATTTATTTGCTATCATGTTCATGGACTCGACGTGATTTCTTTTTAAAGTACTTTTAGGGTAGGGGTTCATGAGAATAACTTTAAAGATATGGCAACCTTGCGGCGTAATGGCAATAAAGTTTAATATCCTTGCCATATTGTTTGAATATTGGTGATTTATTACAATGATTATCCCTTTTTTTATACTGAGTTTAGCAAGGATATGATATGAAAGATAATAAAGATATAGATATAAAAGATAGGAATTATAAAAATATGTGTTGTAGAATCATTATTTTAGATTTACTTTCGACATAACATCATAATACCAAGCCAACTAAGTAAGTTGTTTTTGGACACTGAAAATGTAATTAAACTTAACAGTTGTTCAGAAGTTGAGACAAGTTTTAACACACCATTATCTCATTTGCAGGTATAAGTTCAGCAGAGGAAAGACATGTGAGTACCGAACACCTAACTTTTCCAATTTGGTTAGTTTGAAAAATGAGGAAAAATATTCGCTTTGAAAAATTCCCCCGCAACGTCGTCGTACTGCGTTTTCCATTTGGGAGCGGAGTGTTGCGCTCGAACACGTTGATTTCATAACACAGCCCTGGCTGAAACAAGTGGGTGGTGCAAGAGGCACACCCCTACTCCACAGGGTTGTCACTATTTATTAATTACTAGCTTTTGCCCGCGGCTTCGCCCGCGTGAATTTCCCACGGGAACAGTGCTTTTTCCCGGGATAAAAAGTAGCCTATGTGCTATTCCAGGTCATTATCTACCTCTGTACCAAATTTCATCGAAATCCGTCCAGTAGATTTTGCGTGATTGAGTAACAAACATCCTCACAAACTCACAAATTCACAAACTCACATCCAAACTTTCGCATTTATAATATTAGTATGGATAAAATATATAATAACTTGAAGATGAGCGGTAAAATCGGTAGAATATAGTTAATTTACGTGTTGAACTTTATAATTTGTATCTTGTCTTACCTATTTGTACGTTGTTTTATAAATATGTAATCAGTATTAAGTAGTATTTAGGGCCGTAGTACAGTACTCTGGCTGTAGTTACATTTATGTTTCAAGATCGGTCCGGTTTTTCGCGTGTTTTCAGCACTCAACGTGTAACGTGTATTATCGCGTAAATATAAATATTATGAACAAATATGGCTGTACAGATTTTGTTTTTTAATTATAGCTGCGCACCCTTAACAAGTCACCCTTTCGAAAATAAATAAAAAGAAATTAGAGGCAGCCCTGAGAGAGTTGACGAGTGCGTCGCGTCGCGAGGTGTTGCGAATGTCGGCTATCGTGCTACGTGCCCCCCTTGTTGTGCTCGGCTGAACGCAGCCACACCGCACAGATGTGCTGAGCGGATGCGCGCGAATCGATACCCACCCCCACTTTATATTGTCTTTGTTGCACTAACCTACTTCTGGCTGACGTTTTCGGGTACTTGTTTGTTTTTGCCGCGTATATTTCTAGTTAAATCGCAATAAATTGCGAAACTTTAGAAACAACTAGCTGTCGCCCGCGGCTTCGCCCGCGTGAGTTTCGCTTAGATGAAAAATCTCTCTTGGAGCTTTTCATCAGATGTTCCATAGATCTTCAATTTTTATACGTCAGCAGAAAATGCTCATCAGGTTGAACGATTTTTGCTAAGGCGCCATTTCCATATATGTTATAGTGTAGCTGGTCTCTTGGAGCTTTTCATCAGATGTTCCAGATCTTCAATTTTTATACGTCGGCAGAAAATGCTCATCAGGTTGAACGATTTTTGTTAAGGCACCATTTCCATATTACTTATAGTTTAGCTGTTCCGTTATGGTTCTTCATCAGGTGTTCCAGTTTTCAAAATGAATTATAGCCTATATGTTGCCCAGGCTTAATAGCTATACAACAAAAAAAGTTTCATTCAAATCCGTCCAGTAGTTTTTGCGTGAAACGCGTACATACATACAGACAGACAGACAGACAGACAGACAAGAAATTCCAAAAAAATTTTTTTGCTTTCTATTGTTCTTTTTAGGTCTCCCTCTATCCATTTCAGTCAAAAATATTAAATGTACAGACAAAATATTTTTACTGTTTTATTATATGTATAGATTACATTTATAAATTAAATTAAAAAGTTCTTCTCTTAATCTTGCATTAATTAAATGTATTTTTATTAGATGAAATAATAATTAACAACATAAATCAGTGAAAACACACTGAAAACCTGAACAATGAAAAACACGCGGCGCGTGTTTTTAGCGGTCGACGTGTAAAGGCACGTTTAAAGATACTCTGTCCACAATTCCACATACACCCTAAAAGCAATAAATCTTTTTGAGAAGCTATATAAAAAGTTCAGACAAACACATCTTCTTTAATAAAAATTATTTAAGAGATTGCCAGGAGCTCCAAAGGAAATTCTCATAATAGCATATTATAGCATACTTTAACAAAACTTGTTAGCAAAGTTGTGTGAGGTAAGCAAGTTTATAAGTTGAGGACGGTACGTGAAGAGTTTATCTTGCAACGACCCCGATCGTGGCGGAGAGGAGCGGTGTTGGCAGTCCGCGCACGCCGCCGCGCCGTCGATCTGTGCAAACACGCGGCGAGCTGAGTAATGCACGGACGCGCCTTACAATTCGAGTCGAGGGGAGGCAGGCAGGGGGCCACTGCACGCCGTAATAAAGTTTACATAAACCCACCGTCTTGCCTCGCCTGCGGAACCCCGCGTCAGGTTTCACTTCGTGCTTCGCCGTTTGTCCAGCCATGTTTTTCCTGCAAATCACGGAGGTGCTACACTGTTGTATTGCGATTTCGCGATCGCTCTCTGTTTATTTGCAAACATCGCGCGCTACCTATTTGATTTTCCGATACGTCGATGCGGCCCGTTGTTTATTTTAACAATGGAACACTGCAGTCGCTCGATTGTGTAAGTAATCGAGTGCACGCTCAACAAAATCATGACCGGTTTCAATAACAATCGTTTAATACAAACACCACCTCAGTTCCTAGAAAGCCGCTCGAATTCCCACAAAACATAACAAAGTTTACGACAGCCAATTTACACCGACGCTAAATTGAGCAGCGGCCCTAAGTCTAACAGGGCGAGCCTTTCCACAATCTCATTTGGGTAACATAATAACCGCGGATTTATTTCTACCGCCGCTCATTCGCTCTCAAATCGCGCCTAATATTCAATTTAGGCGCCCGAACCACACAAAAACTGGTCGGAGCCGGTTCATTACGCCGCGCATCTCGCCTCTTCATCCTCCTTACCTTATCTAAGCCACTCTGAATAACACCCCCGTGACCCCAGCCCCGCTCATCCCCTCGCCACCCGCTCACCACTTCAAGTGGAAAACTCACAGGGCGAGGGCCGCTCAACCTTGTTTAGCATTCTCCTCGACTTCTTTATTTAATAGATGCCAAAAAAACTCCGGTCAGAATAAATTTGCGTTTGTTCTCCGATATGGCCCGGTCGTTGCGTATTTAAAGGTGCGCTCCTTTAATTAAGGCGGCAGCGGTGCGTGTAAATACGAGTTTATTTATCAAGGCGGGCGGTGGTGGAGCAATTTATTAAACCATTAAAACAGAACTGTAATGTGCTTTTGTTTTAACTCGGTGTGGCAACCCTAGCCGCTCGTGTTTACGCGCGTATAACAACAGTCGGCGAGCGCCGCGACGCGCGACAGCCTTCGCAATTTATCGCCCGAGACTTTCTTAATTGGAAGGAATGGCCACTTGTAATTATTAAGACGGCCTAAAGTGAAACAGATTGCGTGGCAGAGTCGCCTGCGTGCTCCGCGTGTTTCTTTCTTTTAACTTTAGATACTTACGCTAAATTGTGTGCAAGTCTTCCATTAAAAATAAATAATTTCAAGTGAAAGACGCCAGTTGAAAGTAAAAGATAACATTCAGGAATTTGTATGTGACGGTTGTCCTTGTATTTGCAGTACTACTTGATACTCGAGCGAAGTTTAGAAACTAGGAACCTAATTCGTCTCTGTCAAAGAGCAAGCATGTCTAACTAGTATTTAGTCATAAGAATCGGTTTTGTCGTAAAAGCTATCTGATAATAGATAAGGTAAGTAGGTAGTGTCAAGGAGTTATCGATCTATCACTGTGACGGCACCGCATCCTATCTTGGAGCTAATCTTGACGCTACATAGTGTATGCTTAAAGCTGTTTAAAAGGTATAATGTATTCTAGGCTAAGAGTTAGTTCTGTAAAATATGCGCTTTATTGTGTCCGTCAAGATGGAGGGACCAAGCCTGGGTCTTGACTTGTATTGTTGACGTTGGTGAAAGAATCTAGTACGGGCAGAATGTGATGTAGTAGAATTACAAATTAATTTGGTCGTGGATAAGTCCTAATACCGTCAAAGCCTACATGTCCGCCCATTTAATGAGATGCGCGGTATATCAATAGCACATATTTCATAATAGGATTGATTCCCGATATTCGCTAGCTATATCAGCTGGTTGTATTCCAATTCACGGCTAATGTTCCATCATATCCCATACACAGATACAGTTAATCTTCTTACGCTCGGCTCCGATACAGAATAACATGTAGATTACGCTGCCGGTGCATCCCAGATTATTCCGTTCCGATTATCCGACGTACAGTAAGGGGCTTTGTGTCTCTGGAATACATAATCTGCGCGATGTAATCATGACTGGTGTTGAATATGCTTAATATGAATAAACACGCTTCGTTATACGCCAGACGTGCGCGCGATATTTATTCACACTTAGTAACGCCGGATGCGCATGCAACACTCGCCAGAAAGCCAAGCTACAAAGTAAAGATACTTGAGATTGGTCACTTCTTACAATTTGAAGTAGCGCTGATTTCAATATGTTTGCCACCGCAAATTTTTAATATTTACTTATACGGGGCCTGCTGAAGTATGCTTACAAAACACAATTATTAATTCCTTTGCGAAGAAACAACTTTATTTATGAAAACGAACAAAAGTGTGAAACGAATCGTCTCACAAGGGTCAAGGAAATATAATTATTACATAAGTAGGCATATAAGCTATCCTTCTGTACATGAACCATTTGTTGCTGTGGTGTGCCGGCAGCCTTCGTGAATAACTTTGGTAATTTCAAACAATTTGAATGCAAGCTGCGCCGAGCAACGCACACCCGAACTCGAAAAGCAGGGAACGGTTCAAAATACTTCGAGAGTCGTCTTTCGCGTGCTGTTGCTGTCTGTACCTCTGTGAGGGTATTGCTCGTCTCGGTCGGAGCTTGCGGCTTTGTTCTCGATCGGGGCGTATCGCATCGATTTATGCAAGCTTGATCGAATCGCGCCCCTTCCGACCCCCTCCGACCCCCACACCCGCTTTCATAACAATATCCGACTGTTGTTGCACCGCAATGTTACAGACTCTAATATTAACCAGTATTATTTATATGCGAATGCTTACCTGTATTCAAATTGAGAAAAGTTGACACAAAGTTTTCAAATATTTCGTTCTTACTTATTACCCACGAAGATATAGTTTTTTTAACGAGAACTTTTAAAATTACTCTGTTTTGCCTAAAGAGACATGAAGGCTTCCCTCAAGCCAACTTAGCTCCTTTAAATTATAATTAAGTAGCGGCCGTCCGTACCCTCGTATTCGTAGAATTTCTAGGTTAACTTCCGTACAAAAAAGGCAAAAGTTTTCCTTGGCCCACAAATATTTGCAAGCAAGTAGGCGAGCCGCTTTGCGACATGATGAATGATAAGAACTCAAACCGTGCAAGCTTTTGTGTAGATATTATGAGGGCAATATTGCTTTGTATCCAAGTTGTGAACATTCTGGAAGCCAAATCCCTATTGTTCGTACTCGTAACATACAAACATACAGAACAGCTAACCAACAGAGCTCGGAACGAATGCGACGAACCGTGCCATACTCGATGCCCCGGTGCCCCCACCGATTCAATATTCCAAATGAAATATTCAATACGTATTGCATTCGCCGATTCGTATCTAAAGTGCAATATTTTGCAGATGCAATTCGTAAATAAAATGACATAAGTTGTTACAGCAAAAATATGTTTGCTCGTAAAACTCGCGGTATAGATGTGGTTGTTTTAATCAGTAGGTAAACCGCACCTGTCTTTGTTAGCGGGGCATGGCCGCAGATTGTCACTGTGGTCACCATCTCGCCACCACATCATGGAGAGAATATTCACGCCGCGCATCCTTTGAATACTCTGTTTACGCCCTGTGTGGCCGCCGCATGCATGCCCGCATTCACGCTACCAATGCACCTCTCTCCACGAATCTATTTATTGCTCGCTTCACTTTTACAACGAGCTGTAATATAAATAACCACTATCGTTTAATTGCATCAAAACGCTATAAGGCTATAACTTTACAATGCGTTATTTCGTGCGTTAATTACGATACATAAACCCGTTCAATGGAAAACGTGTAAAAAAACAAGCGAGTAAAAATAAAAACACGCTAGACTGCTTGTATAATTGAAATCGCTGCATGTAATTAGCAGGCAGGTAGCGATAGCTCGCGGCTGGCTGCACGTCTTCATAATTTATCTCAATTAGTCGCCCGTAATGAGCGGAAGGGCGGCAACACCGTTTGTTGCTTGCATTTCGCGTGCGAAATGTAATGCTCGCTGCATAACTTTAATATACAGTATTTGTTTAGTTCGCTATGCTACTAAATAAGAGGAGTACTATGTATTATTAATGTGGTTCAAAATGGAAATCCAGATTGTTTGTGATAGGTACGTAAGAGGCTTTATTTCACTTGACACTTGCGCTTACTTCTCACTTACAATGATTTATTACATGGGATTTGGTTATTCTTATATTATTGCTTTTACTTAATAATGAAATTCGGCATAATATTGCATTGTGTTAGTGTAGTTGAGGCTGAGGTATGTGCATACGTATTTGAAAAGCTGGTATAAAGCAATTTCGTTGCAAATGTTGCAATGTAGCAACTGCAATACATTATTGGCATGTATGCGGTTTTCCGTGCAGATGTTGGTGACTTGGCGATCGGTTCGCAAACCCGAACAGCGACGTCGTTGTATACCGGCGATGCGGTTGCGGCGGCATGTTTAACAATGCGGCCGCATGTCGTGCTTGCTCCGCCATCTTGCCGTACACGCTCTCGCATCCTATTCCCTGCACGTCGTTCCCTTCGTGCTTATCACGCATTTACATATGCTTCGCCTCTTCACCGCCGTGCACGAGCATTGAAAATGTTTCATGAATAAATTTGTAATCCAATTTGGTCGTTAACTTTCGCCTCGACAAACAACGACACTTCGACATTATTTTGTTCCGAGTAAAAACAACCATTCGAAATCGAATAATCTTCGGTTCGTTTAAAACGATTAATCATAAAAATGCGCGGGTCGCAGCCCTTTTTCGAGTTTCCTCGTTACGGACTAAGACGAGAATCATTAGGAATTAAATTTCCCCTTTCATTAGTCCCTCAACCCTCGTATAATTCCGGACGCGGAGCAATAACAATATAAATCCCCCGTCGCGCCGAGCGGGGGATTACGGCTTGTCTCGACCCTAATTTAGGGCTGCCCCTGCCCCGGATTAACGAAGTGGCGGAATCCGCTAGGGTTGTCGCTGCGCATAAACTTGTTACGTGTTTAATGTTTTATTGACGGGTGGCGAGGGAGTCCTCATCTAAATAACCGTGCGCCGAACCTCACGATCTGCGACCCCTTTCGGGAGAGTTGCGGTAGCGGATACGCGTCTTGATAAATCTCAAGTCTCGTCGTATAAGTGACGACGACAGTAAATCATGTAAATAATATTGTTACATCAGAGTTAATAGTTCAATGTTTATATTTTATATAGGTGCGTTGGTAAAGAGAGACATTAGATTTAGAGCAGGCTCCAATCGGATAATCGTTTGCAAAATTTGCCGACCGCAAACTGTTCTTCGATATGTGTTCCACGGACCTTAAGCTGTAAAAAAACACTTGTTGCCACGAGCGCACGCGGTCCCTCTCCCTCCTCCCCACCTCGCGTTTCACTACTATGCCGCGCGACGTGGTTTGAGGGATCAAAAAAGAAAAACCGTTTACTTGGGTGTCATTTGGTAACCAGGTGATGCGCCTTATCATAATAATTATCAGAAAAATATAAAAAAAAAATTAAGTAGTGTATTTTACAAATTATTTGCATTTTTGTTAATTGGAAAAAAATGTACACCCTGTGATGATTTTTGACCTCCTATTCCTACAAATCTTTACTTTTTTCCAATTTTATTTTTCTTATGTAATCCTTAATAGTGCTTCTGTAACCTGTAATCTTAAATTCTAAGCCAACTGCTCCAGTTTACCCAATTTTAACTGACTGTACTGAAAAAAAAATGTACTACCTTAGTTTGGCAAGTAACTTTAAAAGATGTCGCATTTAATACGGAACAGGAGGTCAAAAATCATCACAGGGTGTTTATTTTTTCCAATTAACAAAAATGCAAATAATTTGTAAAATACAGGACTTAATTTTTTTTTAATATTTTTCTGATAACTATTATGATAAGGCGTATCACCTGTTTACGGCTTGACGTCGACTTCTGGGACACCCTGTATGTCAAAACATAGGCTTTGCCTTAAATTTATCTAGAGTTATATGTACCTCCGATGCGTTATATTTACATTGAGCATCAGCATAAGTTTATCTTTGGAAATACTCTTATGAACCAATGTTCAAGCCCATTGATGAAATAAAGACAATTTTAATTTTAATTTTTAATTTTTTAATTGATTTCCTTCAATTTGGCTATGAGCTACGAGAAGGAAACTTATATCCAAAGCAAATGTCACAAAATGCGCTACCCATCTCTTTAATAAAACCATGAAAATGTGCATCTAACTGTCGCACAATGTCATGTTCTTGTAGAAAAGAAAATTTAAACTGTATACCATTGTGAAAATGTGTCCATAATAATTGCCAGAACTTAAAACAAAATTAAACGTAGCTTTTTTGGTATTGAGATATTTTTTGCATTTTTTAAGTCTAATAAATACTTTCAAGATTTATTTACTGTCGTTTTACTTATAAACCATATAAATACTATAAATACAGCTTATAATACCCATTTCTCACCCAAAATTTCATGCCTAAAACCGACAGTGATTTTGATCTATACTAATATATTAGCAGCGGTGGGGAAGGGGGGGGGGGGACCACAATGCTGTCTGGCAACATCTGTCAAATCAAAGCTGTGGATGGCAAAAACACATATCAGAAGTCAGAATGTGGTCTGCAAATTTTGCAAACGAAACTCCAATGAGAGCCTCGTCTAATTCATAGAAAACGATTTATGCTTTAATATTTTTTTTAATATATCCTTGTAGTTAGCTACCGTCAATAAGGTGGGCAGTCGAATAGGCTCTTGGTTGTAACTTACAGTCACAAGTGGAGCGGCTAGAGCTTATCTCCGATATTTTATGGTAGACCCTCTCTTATATATTGCATAGCAATTTTGTTAAAATAGCAATAATCATGTTAATTATTTAATAAAATTGAACTTTTTATAGAAATATTTTTTTAAATACTAGTAGAAACCTGAATCTGGTTACTACTTTATTATAATTATATTGTGAAATAAATTTTGATATAATGTATCATGTTCGTTCTAGCTACAAAAATCGTACTAATAAGTATTATTCCGTGGTGATAGCTAATATATACGACGGCGTAATATAGTAGTCCAGTACTTAATATATTTTATGAGACATAATTTGGAAAGGTCGGCCAGCGACCTTGACTTACTTGACTTAAGGTCCTAAGGCCCCCAGGTGGGGCAGAGGGCGTCCATAGTGCTTCTCCACTGGGATAATAGATCGGTCCGGTTTTGCACTATTTCAGTTTCTTGAATCGTTTGTTTTCGGGCAAGTAGGTGATTAGCCCGCTGTGCCCTAGTCTGCTGGTGGGGCTGCCACCTCAGAGCATGCAGACTCACTCGGTTTAATTCAGGTATCCTCCCTAGTGATAGGTTCTGTTTTTGGGCGCAGAACACTCGCCCTTTGCCCTGCATCCGTTAGCAACTACAGCACGAGATGGCGGACGCGCGGCGGCGCGGCTGTAGCCGGTCCCAGGGTGGACGACGGGGACGTGGATGACGCGGACTGGCTGAGGCACTGCTTATATTCGTGTCCCGCCATAGACACAGCAGAAGGCTTCTTGGTATTTTATAGAGAAACCTGACTCACCCATCAGGTTTCCCACCGAGACCGCACCTCAACTTCCCACCCCGAAAGCCAGCGACCTTAGTAAATTGTTTTTTATTGCTATGATGTCGCTGGAGTGAATCGTTCGTTAAGGCGGAACGAATTGTTTATCTCCGGTATTAAGCCGCGACGGGAATGTCGACGCACATATTGGAGTGGAAGGGTCTCGCCGAGGGATCCGCGACCCTCCTCACCCTATCTGATTTTAAGCGAAGGATCACAATTTAAGTAACGGGTTTTGTCAACATCCGCCACTTCACGCGATACGCACAGTTATTTCTCAGTGTCTCCAGTTATTCTATTTTATAATCCGCGACTGCTAAGATCTCACTCAATAAGACGAAGCGTTTTGTTTACCATTAAAGTTCTTGATAGAACTTCCTCTTCGCAGACCAACTTTATTTCTTCATTGCCAATTTTCCAAACGAGTTGCCTCTCAGCTTTCAGCGCCTTGACAAACTCGATTTGAAGTAATTTATTTAAGTAATTTTATAAAAGCTCGGCTTCGTTCGTACACCGTATTAAAATTTGCGCCGAGACCGCAAAGTAGACGCGCTAACACAAAATTAAAGTCGTCGACACTTGGGCTTCGTAGTTTCGAAGGGGGTTTCCGTGAAATTTCTCATGGAATGTCGAAATGGCGGATGAGTTTCGCAAGTCAACTCAATTATCGTTTTAATTAAGGCGCTGCGCCACGTGACATTTGTTTGCGTGCGTGAAAGCGATCGCGCTCTCCGCACTACGCCCCGCACTCTTCTTCGCGCCCCCCTATGTCGCCTGTACGCCTGCTCCTGTTAATTGTGCTAATTACTCCTGTAATGGAGCAGGGGCGGGGTGAGATTGCTTATCGACGGCTTCCCCGGAATTTACTTTGTGTGATACATCTACCCAACCTCTGTTAATTTGATGCTCTTACGTTAGTCGAACTAAAGCTAACAAATAGTTAACCTTATTACAGTGAGATCATTCAAATTTATCATAGAACTATTCCACAAAATCTAACAATTTACAACAATAAAAATTAAAGCATCGCAATGCAATAGATATTTGTACTAATTGCTTTCAACGATGTTCTTCCAAAAGTTTACGAACCAATTATTATGCTGCGGTTGGCTAACAATAACAGAGTCGTATTCGTCGGTACGGTAATTGTTAGAAATGAAAGATTGTCCAACCGCGTAATTGCGTTTTATTTGTCAGTAAACTCATAAATACAAATACAAGGAAACTTTTAGGAGGATTAGCCTTTATAAACTAACACAGCGACACTTAAACACTACTACATCGCTTGATAAATTGTAGACAGAGAATGAGCACGGGCGGTGAGGCGTGGAAATACTTATATGCTCTGCAGGGGGCGCGGGGCGCCTGTCGCTTGTTCGTTAAAACTGTACCAATCACAGCAGAGAGTCTCAAACATTACCAAATATGGTTACAAATTCGCTCGGCGTTTAGAAGTACTTACACGCTTTGCCCGCCATAGAGTATACATACAACAGATAGATTGCGCATAGAGTATAAATATAACAGATAGAATAAAGGTTGATGTGTCGGTAACATCTCTCCCGCCGTGTGAACGCAGTAAACATATAGGCAGTATTCCGCTACCGACACATGCGCCTTGTTGGTGACAAGTAAATAACTTAAGTTATCGGCTGACTAAATGAAATATAAACAAATTATAGAATCGGTTACAATGTCATTACTAAACTGTTG
The DNA here is from genome assembly GCA_018467065.1 of Ephestia elutella. NCBI lineage: Eukaryota > Metazoa > Arthropoda > Insecta > Lepidoptera > Pyralidae > Ephestia > Ephestia elutella. Next base: position 10,469,204 of record CM031584.1, read on the forward strand.
AACACTTGCCACCTCTGACTTAAAGTACTTATCGACAATTACTACTAAATCTATGGACTCTACATTTTAGAGAAAATATGTAATAAGATTTAGCTAATCCCGATCTCTATATAAAGCAAATAACCATATTAAATAGAGAAGTATAGTTTGATTCTATGAACATTAGCATACAATATTAGTTAAATTAAACTAAACTCTTTCCACAAGTAAACAAACGACTGTGCTATTTACTTGCGGAGAGGCCAAGAAATAAATAATACTTTAAGGGTAGTTGTTATGTTGTCGGTACTCTGCGAAATAATTACACCGTAAAGGCCGGCAATACCTTCATCACAACAACGCCAACACAAATATACATAAAACCATGACAAATTTATAATATTGTAAACATCAATATGCAATATTAAATGACTTAAACTAAACTCTTTCCACAAGTAAACAAACGACTGTGTTGTTTACTTGCGGAGAGAGCAAGAAATAAATAATACTTTTAAGGGTAGTTGTTATGTTGTCGGTACTCTGCAAAATAATTACACCGTAAAGGCCGGCAATACCTCCATCATAACAACGCCAACACAAATACATAAAACAACGACAAACATAAACAAATCTGACTCTAAGGGTAGTTGTTATGGTCAGTATTCTGCAAAAATAATTACACCACAAAAGTCAGCAATACCTTCCATAACAACGCCAACAAAATATGCATAAGAAAAATGACAAACATAAACAAATCAGTTTAACATTCTACTGGTAGTATAACTAAACGTTTAGTCGGACGACGCATCAGGCCATTCTTTGTTTTGACGTCTACGACCCGTATCACTCCGTCCGTGCCTGGATAGACCTGCTCCACTCTGCCCTTCGGCCATACATTTCGTGGTAACGTCGAGTCCACTATGACGACTACATCACCCACTTTTATCGCCTCGCCGCGCCCATGCGGCTCTCGTCGATGATGAAGTAGAGGTAGGACTTCTCGCACCCAGCGCTGCCAGAATAGATCAGCCAGTCGTTGAGCTGCCTTCCAATGTGACCGTCCTAGCTCATCCACCTTGGAGAATGTCCCTGGCAATGGGACCTTCGAAGGTCCGCCTAATAAGAAGTGGTTAGGGGTTAAGGCGGTGTCGTCTTCTGGTGCGACCGACACATGTGACAGCGGTCGAGAATTGACTGTATGTTCGACTTCCGTAAGTAAAGTGTGAAGGACGTCTTCGTGAGGGTGACGTTCGTGCAATGTAGTTGTCAGTGCGGTTTTAACTGAGCGCACCAACCGCTCCCATGCTCCGCCCATGAACGGCGCCCCCGGTGGTATGTAGTGCCAGTTTATTTGTCGAACGTCTGCTTCCTGTAGCATAGAGGTTAGAGCCGCCTTTCGAAGTTCAGCATCAGCTCCATGAAAGTTAGAGCCATTGTCACTCCATATAGCGTCGGGGCAACCACGTCTAGCCATCATGCGACGTAATGCGAGCACGGCAGCATCAGCAGAGAGTGACGACGCTATTTCCAGATGAACTGCCCTTGTCGTCAAGCAGGTGAATAGGGCAACGTAGCGTTTCTCGTGGTGTCTCGCAATAGTGACTGTTAATGGCCCGAAATAATCCAGTCCCGTTTGTGTGAATGGCCGCTGATGATGGGCGAGGCGACATGGTGGCAGGTTCCCCGTCAACGGCTCAGTAGGCGTGGCACGACGTAGTCTGCATGGCTGGCATCGTCTGATGACTGTTCTTACTGTTGGTCTAATGCGTAGTATCCAATACCTTTGGCGTATCTCGTTGGTGACACATTCGACCCCGCTATGATGTAACTGTCGGTGGATCCAGTTGATATACAGTCGGCAATAGGCGTGGTTTCCATCTAATACTGCTGGGGACAGAGTTTCCTCGTTGATATCAGTAGCGACGGCCGTTCTAGAGCGTAACCTCAATACGCCATTTTGATCTGTAGTCAAGGATAGGTGTCGAAGGCGACTGTCATTGGATAATCTCCTCCCGCCGGTGATGTCACGCAGCTCAGAAGGAAAGCAGTCCTCCTGAAGGGCACGCGTCCATAAGAGTTCAGCTCGGCGTGTGTAACAAGCTGCGAGAGGCACGTAGGTGCGGGCTGCACTCGCATGGCTGTTGTCACGCTGTGGAGTCGCTCTGGTGCTAGCGCGGGCTGGCCGGGGCTGGGCGCCAGTCCAGTCCGGGTCCTCAGATGAAATGCGGCGTGTGCGTTTTCTACGCACGGCGGTGACAGTGTGAGTTTTGCAGCGGTCGATGAATTGTAGTACGCGTGCGGTCGATCTGATTAGACGGATCCACGACGAGAACCTCGACACGTCGGGTAGAGCTTCTTTGAGTTGCGGGTGAGTGGTAGTCATGGCAACACGTTCTTCGCCAGTTTTCGTGGAGTGGAGCGGGTCGTTATCGCGCGGCCAGAGTTTTTCTTCTTTGTATAGAAATTCCGGGCCTCGAAACCATCGATGTGAAGCTGTGAACTCGGTCGGTACGCTGCGAGTAGCGTCGTCAGCGACGTTGTCGGCTGTGGGTACCCATCGCCACTCCGTGGTTGCCGTTGTCTCTTCCAGTTCGGCCACGCGGTGCTCTACGAACGGCTTGAAAGACCGCGCACCCGCGCGCAGCCACGACAGCACGGTGCGTGAGTCAGTCCACAGCACGCGGCGGTCCGGGCGACGCGAGTGTTGGAGCGAGACGGTGTGCGCCAGCCGACCACCCAGAACTGCCGCCTGTAATTCAAGTCTAGGTATAGAAACAATCTTAAGGGGGCCACACGTCCTTTTGCTGCCGCGAGTGAGATCTGTACCTCGCCTTTATTATTTACTGATCGCCAATAAGCCGCTGCGGCGTAGGCGACTTCGCTCGCGTCAACAAAAACGTGTAGCTCAAGTATCTCTGCCGAACTAAATAATGGGTAACTTCGTGGTAAAGCCACATCCTTCAAATTCTGTAAAGATATTAACCAAGTTAGCCAGGCTTGCTCTAATTTAAATGGTAAGGGATCATCCCACCCGACGTTACTACGCCATGCCTCTTGTAATATTTGTTTGCCTTGGATGGTTACTGGTGTTACTAAACCTAATGGATCATAGAGAGACATAGCTTCTTTCAATAGTTGACGTTTAGTAATTTTATCGTTAAAGGGAAATTTAGATAAATTAAAACCCAGGGTGTCGTCGGCTACTCGCCAAACGAGCCCCAATACTTTTTCCTCATTGTTGATGTTGACATTAGAGTCATGGGCTCCACTGCGAGACCGGCGATGGCACTGCTGTCGTTCGATGCCCATTTCTGTAGCACGAAGTTGCCTCGGCGGTGCACGGCATCCACTGCTCGAGCCACACGATTCGCCTCGGCCGCGGTGTCAAAACTCTGTAAATAGTCATCCATATAGTGATTATTTATTATAGGATCCAAGGCTTCTGGAAACTCGTCTTGATGTAAAAGGGCATTATAGTTCTTAACGTAAATTGCCGTACTAGGTGATGATGTGGCGCCAAAGAGGAGAGATGTCATTCTGTACTCCATGGGTGCGTGGTCTGTCTCGTCACGCCACAGAAAACGTAAAGCGTCTCTATCTTCCTCTCTTATTTTTATGCGGAGAAACATGTCTTTTATGTCAGCCGCTATTGCAACTGGTTTTTCTCTAAATCGCATAAAGACACCTAGCAGAGATTGTAACAAATCAGGGCCAGTTAATAAATAATCATTAAGGCAAACACCATCGGTATGTGCAGCTGCGTCTTTAACTATACGAACTTTACCGGGTTTTGAGGGATTTAAAACCGGAAAATGAGGCAGGTACCAGGTGTGTCCAACAGGTGGCGCTGTTGGAGCGAGCTCAGCATATTTGTTTTCAAACAGGGAATTCATTTGATCCTTGTATTTTTGTTTTAGAGGTGGGTCTTTCGCCAGTCGTTTTTCTACGCCTACCAACCTTCCGAGAGTAGCCTGGTAATTATTTGGGAAGGGCTTACCGTTTTCCTTCCATAATAGTCCTGTTTCATAGCCACCCTCGGTCAGCGCTTTTGTCGTTTTTTGTAATATCTGCAGTGCGCGCGTGTCAGGGTCAGCTTGAGGTCGACTTGGTTCTACGCCCAACGCCTCTAAATCAAAGTGCTCCTTTACTAATTGTTCAAGGGCTTCGTCTTTCGTATGTGCATGGCTACAACGAAAACGTTCTTGTAGCATGTAGCCACCGCGACTTTTCTGTCCGTGTAATACCCAGCCAAGGGGTGTGTGCGACGCTACTGGTTGTTCCTGCTTACCTCGTCTTACCTCAGATGCAATGAGCAGGGACCAATTGTCTTGTCCTATTAATATGAGCGGTTCTGCAGTTGCATAGACGAGTTGGTCGCTAATGTCCTGTAGATGTTCACAATGAGCCAGAGCTTCGGTTGGCACAGACTGCGGGGATATGTTTAGGCTGTCAATGGTTCGCGCCTCGATGTTAATTTTATTATTTGTATACTTGCCTTTAATAGAGAACTTTACCCGTCGGGAACTGACAGCGTCGATGTGCGCTCCCGCTATGGCTTCTATGACAAAAGGTGCTGCTGGCCCCGTAACGCCAATCTTGTCTGCCAGTCTTGACGTCAGCAGCGTGATGGTGGACCCATCATCTAATAAAGCATAAGTATCTATCTTACCATGTGGTCCCGATATTTGAACAGGTAAAACTTTAAGGAAGGTCTGCACCGAGCGCGGCACTCCCGCCGCTGTTGTAGTCGCGTTGCTACACGACTCGAATACAGGTGCTGCCTCGGTGCTGTCGCCCTCCGCTCGCTGTCGTAGTGTAGTTATGCTGCTGTCACTCTGCACTCGCTGTGCTGCGTCGTTGTGCAACAGCTTGTGGTGGTAGTACTCGCAGCCTCGCGCTTCGCACTTCTTTCCTTTGCAACGGTGGTTCCATGTCCGTCTACCGAGGCATCTGAAACATAATTTATTTTTACGAGCTGTCTCCCACCTTTCTGAAACGGGTATGGATAAAAATTTAGAACATGCGGCTGGAGTGCTATGGCTTGTGGCATTGCATATAGGGCACATACTGACTTTTGTGTTTGTGGTACCACAGTGATGGCGCTTGTGATCTTTTCTGCTCTTCGACTATCTCACATTTGGCATGCCTTGAATTGAGGTCAGCCTCCTGTCTAGGAAACGAGCGATGACAAGCAGCCTAGGTTCAGATGCGTCTGCCATAAACTCAAAGTCATACCAGCGGTATCGTAAAACTGTCGTCAATTTATCGCATACAATGTTTGTAATTTCTGGATTATGTAAGTACTCGATTTTATTTAATGCATTTATAGTAGAAATAATATTATTTACTTTAGAAGCAAAAATACACACTTCCTTTGGACTATCTGTCAACTTTGGTAAGTGGCGTAACTTTTCCAGCTCGTTTGTAACCAAAGCGTGTGGTCGACCGAAGCGTGCTTCTAACCTTTCCACTATTTTTTGTGCGTTTATACCGCCTACAAATAAACCCTTTACCGATTCTAAAGCTACTCCTTTTAAGCATTTGCGTAGCCGTGCCATATTTTCTGCCTCCGTAAAAGCAGATTGTGACTCGTTAAATGCACTTTTAAAATATAACCAATCACCAGTATTTCCATTAAAATAAGGCAAGTCAGCATACCTGTGTGTCGCGGGCGAGCCCCACGAACTACCTCTAATAAAGCCGCCGTTAGGTCTCTCAACGGTTGGCTGGTGTCGTTCAGCTGTGGTCCTCCCGTTGTGGTGGCGTGCGACCCACTGGGCGCAGTTGTGACGGGAGCGACGGGTGCCGAAGTGTCACCGGTGTCAGCGGCGCTGCGGCCGTGTCGTGCAGCGCGCCATGCTCATAGCTGCCGCCGGTGACTGTTGGTGTCGCTGGTCGAGGTGACTCCATGACCGAAGATGGCTCCTCCTGTTGTTCCCTCGCCGTGCTCCTTGTTCCCACCATTGTGGTGAAATTGAATTTCACTGGTAGGTACTAAAACACTTGACTAGAGTCCACATAAAACGCGGAACGCGACGCGGTTGAATTACTATTATCCGACTCGAATGGACCAGTTGTTAGAAATGAAAGATTGTCCAACCGCGTAATTGCGTTTTATTTGTCAGTAAACTCATAAATACAAATACAAGGAAACTTTTAGGAGGATTAGCCGTTTATAAACTAACACAGCGACACTTAAACACTACTACATCGCTTGATAAATTGTAGACAGAGAATGAGCGCGGGCGGTGAGGCGTGAAAATACTTATATATGCTCTGCAGGGGCGCGGGGCGCCTGTCGCGTGTTCGTTAAAATTGTACCAATCACAGCAGAGAGTCTCAAACATTACCAAATATGGTTACAAAATTCGCTCGGCGTTTAGAAGTACTTACACGCTTTGCCCGCCATAGAGTATACATACAACAGATAGATTGCGCATAGAGTATAAATATAACAGATAGAATAAAGGTTGATGTGTCGGTAACATCTCTCCCGCCGTGTGAACGCAGTAAACATATAGGCAGTATTCCGCTACCGACACATGCGCCTTGCCACCAATTGGCACCAATTGTATTGGGCAAGTTTCCAAGTGCATTGCGAGTGTTGGGATGCGAGCGTACGGTATTTCGCTAAGAGCTCGTAGCGCCAAGTGCCGGGTGCCGAGTAGCGGTGTAATGGCTCTGCACTCGGCCGCCTGAGACTGAAATTGTCTTGATCTTTTCCGCAAATCACATTATTACTGTATAAACTGCCGTTGCCAAAATTTTTACTTAGATTATGGGCGTAGAAATAAAATTGGATCCGTTACAATGCTAGCTTGGAACCTCACTGATGGATCTTAGATCATGCCTTGAAGAGTCAATCAGAAGATTAGGCATTTTGATATAAAAATGTTCAGATTTGTTAGATTTTGCCTTGAAGATGAAGAATCAGGTGCTTCCAGTGCTTGAGCTATTTGTTAGTGGAAAATGAAGGTTTTCTCGTGCGTGCGCCGGAGAACGTCAGTCTACAACGAGCACCAAGCAATTTGGTTATTTGGGGTCGGCCATAAACTGATAGCGCGCAGTAAACGCAATCCTCCACTCGCGACTATAAACTTTACGAGTCACGTAAAAACGCGCTCGAAACGCCGACTCGCTACCATAAATTTATGCTAATGTATTCTTTATAGGAGTTTAATGTGTATTCAGAAATTCCTCCATTATTTATGTATACGAATGAACCGGTAAAGTTAATTTTAAAGTCGCGCAGCGCCCCGCGGTTTACGCGCTAGCAGCCGATTAATTTTTTGTTACGTTTTTGTAGGCTACAATTTCGTAGCGGTTTCTCGTTTCCGAATCATTATTATCCTTTTTGTTTTTTCATTCAACCTTTCTGGTAGCGACCGGTTTAATAACGCGTACTTAGTATGAATGATACGATCCTTCCCGTTTGGCCGGGATTATCGCCTCATGAAACATTTAGGTCCGTTCCGTATCGTTCAAAGTTATAAATTGACGAAGTAATGGGACTTAAAAATAAATGGTCCATACTAAAACTTTTCGATGACAGTATCATAAAACGAGTCGTTTAGAATGGCAGTCCCTATAAAAGACGAAAACGTCGCGTGTAAATCACGTAACTTTCAAAACTATTATACCTGAAATATAGTCTGAACTCAATCCGTACATTTCCGAGCGGCGGGCGGTCTATTTATCTATTTCCCCCGCTTCCGCCCCCGAGCGTCCGGTTAACCGCCCCCCTTCCGGTTAACCGGGCGGCGGTGGTACGGCGCGCGCGGCTAAACGGCTCGTCGCGTGACCGCAGACAATAAGCCCGGGCGGCGTTAACAGCGCGCCTGTGTGTTGCCACTTTATACGTTACGTCACGGCCCGCTCGCCCCCCGCACCGCACCGCTCGCCCCCCGCGCGACACATGTGCGCCGGGTGTTGGGGTGCCGCCGGTCCGCACGGTAGCCGATAAGTCGTGTTGTCGGAGCTTGTAGTCGACTCGTACTTGTTTAGCGACGGAGTGCCTCCCGCCCTACCCTTCCTCGACTCAATTGCCTTTTTCTTGAGGTCGACCCGCGTAATGGGATAAAGTAAAGATTAGCTCTGTTCTCTTTTCTGTTGAAAATGGAATAGGTTTTCGACTGATCCACTTGATAAATAATGTGTTTCTGTTTTATATGATATTACTGAATCCTACTGACATTAAATAAGGTTTATGTATGATATATGTATATTTTTTAATATTTTCTGTAATTTTAAATATAGCGTGGGCTGGCTCAGATCCTTTCCCAGTCTCTTGCTAGGATACTACCCCACCCCCGCGCGAACCTGTGTGACATCCAATTGATTGAAAATTAAAATTTCTCGCTATGTTATACAGGATGTTTTTTAAATCATTGGAATCCTTTCTACTGGTGAAAGTACTCATGAACATGAGCAACTTTTTGTATGGGACCGACTCAATCCGATGGAAAAAAAATCAGCACCATACATTTCGGGTGAGTAGGTATTGTATTTGTTGTTGTAAATAGTACGGAACAGCAGATTTTTTTTTCCATCGGATTGAGTCGGTCCCATGTTGCTCATGTTTATGAGTACTTTCACCAGTAGAAAGGATGCCAATGATTTAAAAAACACCCTGTATGTGCTACACAATTTAACACTCCTTTTCAGTAAACAGTAATCTTATGCTATAACATTTTCACTGCTGAAAACGCGCGATGTACTGAAAACCCGAACAATGAAACACGCGTCGCGTGTTTGCAGAAAGTTGGTGATGTACGAGATGAACCACCCCTACAAACTTGAAAGGAGTGTACACCTAGCTTGTTCCAGCGCTGTAGCACGGTGTTTAATTGTTTAGCTTTCCAGTACATCGCGCGTTTATAGCAGTATAGTAAATAAAATAAAATATCATAGTCTTTATAATTCCTCAAAACTCATTTTACATCGGAGCTGACCGCAAATGCAATCTATTAAATTAACGATTAACCACAAAAGCCTTCCCGAGCAAAGTGAATGACGGTACTTGTACGGTATCATAAAATCCATCCAATCGAATCCGACACGTCACATTACTGCGAGCTCCGTGGGTCTCTCGAAATAGCACTTGAAATTCGATAGCGAGCTGCGGAGATCGGGAGATCGTAAAATTAAGCCCTCGAACACACGGCCGACCCCCTGCAACACACCTCACACTTCGATACCAAGTACCTACCAACATACACACCCGCGTGGACCGCGCTTTATATTTTTCCACGCGACTTGTGCCAATAATAAAACTTTATTGGTTACATCTCGCCTATCAAATATCCAATAACAACGCTGCAATAAGTTACATGCTCTAGTCTATCTTATGCTCTGTACACTCGCCCCAATTTTATTATCTAATTTATCCATCGTAAAAATCAGGCTCTTTGTGCGTGAAAACAGAACGTTCGCGTTTATAGGCGGCCCATTAAACAGAACTGGATCTATTGTGATGTTCGCCATATCTCGGCCGGCGATAAATAGATGTGGATCTCGACATAAAGTGTTATTGTCTCGGTTCGCGGCGGCCGGTCGTAAGTCACAGCGGGCGGCGACAGGTCGGCGAGGAGAGCAAATTAACAGCCGCTTGCCACTCGCCTCTAACTTAGTACCTCGTAAAATTAGGCCCCGTTAGACCCCTTCAGGCCCCAACGAACCGTGCAGCTTCGCTCCCGGAGGACGCTAGATTAGACCCGGCCCGTTTCTCATTCGAGGCCTATTACTGCTCGAGCGGAATTGTATTAGAAATGTCAGAATACTTGTATCGCTGCGAAACGGATATCGACACTATCGGAACGTTCTGTATCTTTTGCTCGCAGCTAGAATGCCAATATCCCCGATATAAAAGTTTGCGCGATATTGAATCATTCGGGAAGCGAAAGCCTTCCCGCTTGAATGGCTGCACTCACGGTTGCGTGCGTAGTCGTATACTCTTGCAATGGCATCTAACGACTCACCGCTATTCAGAGTTGGCTGTGCAGCAACGTTATGTTCAACGTCAGCATGATCTGAATCAGCGAGCGTGGTCGTTCATCACGTATATGATTATTTCATTAGTCCGTATTTGCGCGCTCATCCAAATGTTGCGGGGTCCCTTCCCCCCACGGCCCACTGAGGGGGCGATGACCACTCCCGGAGCTAATCATGCGGTCAGTTTGTTCTGCCTCAGCGTGTTTTGATATTGATATTGACTGTAGCACTCGCCTCGCTGCGCGCCGATTTATTTGCGAACAATGATCGATTGATTGCTATAGCTACGTAAGGCCGTAAACGTTTTGATTATGTTTACCTACTCGTATTTGATAGAATAACAAGCCGATACTGCCTCTATTAAAGGGACTGCTGTTATTGACGGATTGTTTCTTTGTTACAGAGGAATTCTATATCTCCGGGCGAGAGAGAAAAATATAGAACGCGGAGTCCCGCAGAGCCCGACCACAAGAAACTAAAGAAAGAAGAGAAAGATATGGGCCATGTAAGTAATTTGATCGTTATATTTGATTGGTTATGAAAATAAGAGTGTCGTCTAAGAAAAAAGACCAAATATCATTTCTATTTCTTGTTACGTTGCTGTATACTTAGGCACCTCACATTTCACAATGAGAATTCAAGAATTGTCTGAAAAAAATATGATTTCCTATATTTTCAGGAGTTGGTAGTGGACGACGCGAGCGAGGAGCCGACGTCACCCCACAACGGCGCGCCGTCACCCAGGGAGAACGGCCTGGACAAGTTGCAACCCAAGAAGGAACACCCTCCACACAGTCCCAGGTAAACATTATTTTTTTGATATTATGGTGAATTAGTGGGAAACCTTTGCTCAGTAAGGTTACAAAAAGTAGTGTGCTAGGATTAGGATACGATAAGGCTGACATGTAGAAAAACAAAAGCCTTTAAATAACAAAGATTTAATAAATCAGTCGTGTAAAAAAAGTAGTGGGCTGTTGGAAACGACACCATGTTCATGTTCTACAATAAAAATATGCGTTTAGAATCTTCAGTCAATTAACTTATTATTGAAATCCAGCTTACATTTAGCAAAGCCGTTCCTTGGCACGCTTCACTCCTAATTAAATACAACTTAATGCGATGCTGAAGTATTAGTGTAGAAGCCATTTTAACACCTGACGTCCCCCTGTCGAGCGTAAAGTTGACGACAATCGCACGATCCTTTTAATAGAAGCCCTAGCAACGACACGGGTCGTAGACACGGCGAGCTAACACGAAAGTAAATCCGCCTCCGTACTAAATCAATTACAGAATTGGAGCCCGGCCGAGGTTTCGTGTAGTCCTATTAACAACAATAAGATTAGACACGCCTCCGCGGATAGTTGATGATAATCTTCACACAAAGTTCAACAGTTTCCGGAGCCTTTCGGGTTAAGTTTTGAGCTTGTTATGAATTAGCGTTACTTTTTGTTTGAACATGATCTCGTTAGTGCGTTACGGATTAGTGCCGCGGTAATTTAGTTTATTACTTTGAACTTTTTTATTATCATGATAATGCTTTAATACCGAGCGTATAGTATATCTGTACCTACATGAAGGTTTCGTTTCGCTTGATATGTCAAGCGTATCAGATACTATCCTCTAAAAAAAGTCTTGCAATTTTAATATCAATGTAGTTAATTTTATCAGTTAATCAAATGACTTTTATTTAATCAGAACTTAAGTTACGGAATCAACCTGTACAAGGTCATGTTCGATGTCAAACCCAAAAATCATGCGCAAAATCTCATCGACTCTACACCATAAAAAATAAATTTCCAGGTCGGGTACCTCAAGCAACGCATCGACGCCCTCAGCTAAGAAACTAGACGAGAAGCCAAGCACGCCGATCTCGAAACCAGTGACGCCGACGTCCGGCGCGAGCGGCGCGGGGCCGGCGGGCGCGCCGCTCAAGGCCGCGGTGAAGCCGCCTTCACTGCAGTACCCGTACCTGGGCAACGGCGCCCACGACGCGTACGGCCTGGCTGGCTACTCGGCTAGAGCTGCCCTGGCGTATGAGCCCCTCAGGCCGCCGCTGGGACCCGCTGCGTTGGCGCCTATACCTGGCGGAAAACCGTAAGTCTTTTGCTGAGGCTTATTCTTATTAGTAGGAAAAATAATGGCGTTTGTAGGTATTGAACTTTTTTTTTATTAGCTACTAGGTCCCATTGCTGGGCACAAGCCTCGCCTTTATTTCTCCAACTACTTCTCCCACTACGTCACCGCCTATTAAAGGCTGACAATTCGTCAGACCACCTAATTTTCGGCTTACCTCTCGCTCGTACCATTGAATATTACACATACTAATGAATCATACACTTTATAATACGTACGTATAATAAACAAAACAGGTAGTTTTCAGCCAGTCTAATAATAATTTACCTCAAAGCTAATACTGCCACCACAGGCCACAATTTGTTATCATTGCGGTTACAGCGAATGTATAAAACATATTGCCTACTAATTTTACTGAAAAACATAATTTTAACTACGTCATAAAACTACTAACCACTCGATGTGGTTAATTAAGAGCTTCAGGAAAATACGAATATAAAGCATATACATAGCTGTAGCTTAGTCACATGTTATTTGTAATCGTTCAAAAATGACTATAAATCGCAGAGAACAAGCACATTTATATTTGTATAATTAAAAGCTGTGCCCCGTGACTTGGCTCTCGTGAGAATTTCGAGATTCTCTAGGCTTCTTCATAAATGTGGCTAGCACTGCACATAAATAATCAAACTCTTTAGCTTCAATATATTAGTACTTATAGATCATTACATATAGTAAGTTTTGTATATAAAAAAAAAACTAGGGAGAACGATTTGTCCAGAACTTGCAATGTATTGAAGTGTGCTACTTTTTACTAACCTTTCTCGTCCCACTGCTGGGCAAAGGTCTCCCTCATCTTAGAAACTTTATCTTATACTAGCCTTTGACCGCGGCTTCGAACGCGCATAAAAATTCAGTTTTTTGAAGATGTTTCCCGTTTCGCAAGGAATTTCAGGAATCCCTTTCTGCTTCCCTACACTTCCTTTATAATATATGTGAGATTAGTAGGATATGACTAGGATTGATAAAGTTATTAAATGTGTTCGTAGATATTTAAGACTGTCATGTACTCCTAACTAATATTATAAATGCGAAATTGAGTTTGTTTGTTTGTTACCTCTTCACACTTTATCTACTGAACCAATCTTACTGAAATTTCGCATACACATAGCTGGAAGTACGGAGAAGGACATAGGGTACCTTTCATCCCGGGAAAAAGCACTGTTCCCGTGGAAAATTCATGCGGGCGAAGCCGCGGGCAAAAGCTAGTAGTATATATAATTGCGAAAGTGAGTTTGTTTATTTATTTTTTTGTTTGTTACCTCTTCACGCTTTACCTACTGAACTAATATTGCTGAAATTTTGCATACACATAGTTAGAAGTACTGAGAAGGACATAGGGTACTTTTCATCCCGGGAAAAAACACTGTTGCCGTGGGAAATTCACGCGGGCAAAAGTTAGAGTTATAAAACTGTATGGTTTTCCAAATAAAACAAAATAAAATATTAATTCCAGAGCATACTCATTCCACGTATCGGCGGAGGGTCAGATGCAGCCCGTGCCGTTCCCGCCGGACGCACTGATGGGCCCCGGCATCCCGCGGCACGCGCGGCAGGTGTCAGCCCTGGCGCACGGCGAGGTGGTGTGCGCGGTGACCGTCTCCTCGCCCACCAAGTACGTGTACACGGGCGGCAAGGGCTGCGTCAAGGTGTGGGACATCAGCCAGCCCAGCAAGGCGCCCGTCTCGCAGCTGGACTGTTTGGTGAGTGGGTAACTGTCCCACAAACTTTTTTCTTATTATTAGTTGCATGTTTGGGCGAAATTTCAGCTTGATTAAGTCATGCTGTGGGTCATAATAGCTAACAGTACCAGCGTATATTATCAGTAAATGAGTACAGAATGGGTGATCCTCAATAAAACAGCTTGAAATTATTCACTTGATTTAAATAAAATATATTTAAATTTAAATGATACTATATTTTTCTTGAATTTTATAACCCCTTATTTATGTTTTATGGTTTAAGTTTTGATATTTATCGATCATATAAGAAAAAAATAAATGTGTGAATAAATATTTTTAGCGAGGCGAATTTGAGATTAGCTACGCTCAATGTTTACATACAAATTTTCCGCTTTATAACAACTACTAATACATCTAACATTATAATGTTACCAATAAAAATCATTCACACTAGTACTGAAATGTGGTAGAAATCAATAACTATTTACTTTGGTTGAACGAATGTTATAAATTCCATATGTACCTACTCTTATGTAAAATAAAATAACGATATTATCACAATAAACCCTGGGGTTGCAATACGTCCCTTATACATCCCGTATACGTGACTATTGTCACCGTATGACCATCAGCCATGTAGTAGTTATAACATGTCCCGCATTTCCAAAAAATACGGAAACTATTATTATTATTATGTTGATTTTTGAGAAATCCTTATATTATTAGGTTATATATTTGTTTCCAGCAAAGAGACAACTACATTCGCTCGGTGAAGCTCCTGCCGGACGGACGTACGCTGATCGTGGGCGGCGAGGCCTCCAACCTGTCCATCTGGGACCTGGCGTCCCCCACCCCCCGCATCAAGGCCGAGCTCACCTCCTCCGCGCCCGCCTGCTACGCGCTCGCCATCAGCCCAGACTCCAAGGTAATTATATACCCACTTGCACGTTGTAATACCCTGAATGGCGCCACAGATAGTGGTGTATCAGTGGCGGTTTGGTCTTCACCAAGGCCAACCAAGCCGACGTTTAAAAAAGCTTTGTCTCAATACAAAAAACAATTATAATATGATCAGGATAATAAATTCTCGTTTGCCAACGAACTAATATACCATAGAACTCTAACAACGCCAAAAAAATGGTTCCACGAAATAGGAACCTCGGTGGGCGGGGCGTAAAATAGACACCTCACTTCGCCTCAGTTCGCCGTGGCGCAGCGAGTTCAACGGTTGTACTTGTACCTAACGCATAAGTGTCAATTGTACGTATCATCGAGTAATTTCGCAAGTTTAATTAGCAAAAATAGGCCATCGTGTGTCGTAAAGTGTATTTATTTATAATTCAATGTCGTTTGCCTACTATTCTATAAAAAAAAATACAATTACAATTGCCTCAGAAAAAGACTTTACTAGTACCAGCTTAGTGGTTACATTCGCTTTGATACCAGGTAGTAAAATCTACTCACTTTTTTTCTGCAACGGATTTCGATGAAATTAGCACATGGAGATATCAAGAAATTCCCAAATACCATAGACAATATAGGAGCAAAGCAACAAAACTAAAGAATACGATGGTATTCCAGGTGTGCTTCAGCTGTTGTTCGGACGGCAACATCGCGGTGTGGGACCTGCACAACCAGACGCTGGTCCGGCAGTTCCAGGGGCACACGGACGGCGCGTCCTGCATCGACATATCCGCGGACGGCACCAAGCTCTGGACGGGCGGCCTCGACAACACTGTGCGGTCAGTATCATTTACTTACTTACCTACTTACTCTATTATTTGACTGTTAATGGCAGATCAGAGAGCTCAGGAAATTAGTCCCAATTAATATTACTAATGCGAAAGTGAGTTTGTTTTATATGTTTGTTCGTTACCTCTTCACGTTTTATCTACTAAATCTTTTTGAAATTTCGCATACACGAAAGTACCAAAAGTACCTAGATAGGGTACTGCTATGGGAGCGGAATCCCGGGGCGCAGCTTGTAACAGCGCGAATTTGCTTTCATAACGTAGATAATGTAATTTTTCTATGGCAAAGAGTAACAAAGAGTACCATTTTATGTTTTAAATTTTATTATCCTGATCATGTAAAAATTTTGTTGTTATATTTTGCAGGTCTTGGGATTTAAGAGAAGGCAGGCAGTTGCAGCAGCATGATTTCAGTTCTCAGATATTCTCCTTGGGCTACTGTCCAACAGGTATGTTCATATTTTGTTAATTGCTAGAATCTGCGCTCCGAAATAACTTCTTTTAATTGACCGAGCGAGTGAGCCGATACCGAGCGAGAGATACAACTCGCTTCCGAGTTGTATGTTTGTTTCGCAATAACTCTCGAACCGTTGAATTAATTTCGATGATATTAAGAATACGTGTAGCAACTATCCATGGAATTTTTAAGTTCGTTACGCAATAAAATTGGTTCAGCCGTTTTTTGAGATATACGCATTTTTATGAAAATAAATATTGCTCTATGACTCCAGGATCCCATGATAATTCAAATTGGTTCAGTAAATTTACGTTCTTATATTTTAAAAATAATGATCGCGAGGTCTAAGTTCGCGGCGAAACAGTAGTATTAGTTAGGATTGACGAAGCTTGTTCTATATATATATTTTTTTTTTAAATAAATGAATGAATGCCAAGACTGTATGATATGTTTACCCCCAGGCGAGTGGCTGGCGGTGGGCATGGAGAACAGCAACGTGGAGGTGCTGCACGCCGTGAAGCCGGACAAGTACCAGCTGCACCTGCACGAGTCGTGCGTGCTGTCGCTGCGCTTCGCCTCGTGCGGGAAGTGGTTCGTGTCCACCGGCAAGGACAACCTGCTCAACGCCTGGCGGACCCCCTACGGCGCCAGCATATTCCAGGTATATATTATCTTACTTATTATCACAGTATGAATGTATGTTTGTTTTTTTCATTTCAAAACTCTCTCTTTTTAGTCGTATTCCTCATGACTGAGGGTCGTGGTCATTATATGGAATGAAACACACACAACGACTATCTTTGCAATTTTAATGGAGTGTTTTGCCAGTGCCTTCTTCATTTCACATACTAGTTGATAATCAACAACCAGAGTGCAGGTTTTCTAACCATGTTTTCCTTCTGTGGTCGATGAAAACTAACATAGGCACATGAGTCAGATTGGTATACAAACTCGTGTAGCACGGGCAGGATTCGAACCTGGGACCTTTGCAGCCAAAGGCGGGCGCCACACCACTTAGCCACCACCACTCCAAACATTTCAAAACGGAGCAATGTATTGATTTGGTTTTTTGTGTGGTACCTCCACACAAAAAATCAAATCAATAGTTGGAGAGCTGGAGAATGTTATAGGCTAATTTTTACAACAGTATACGTTTCTCTTATACATATCAAAGGAAGTGGAACGCAACTACTTCAAGTAGGAACATGACAGTGTTCTGAGATACAAACATCTACTTGGTATCACATTGTTATTGCTTTTATTCCACTAAACCATTCGAAACTTGCAAAATCTACTGATTCAATTGATATCAATGAAAGGCCCACTGGTAATATAGTACATGGGGTACTTTTTACCCCGAAATTCCCACGGGAGCGAAGCCCCGGGGCGCAGCTAGTATTATATATAGCGAAAGTTTGGATGTGTGTGATGATGTATGTTTGTTACTCAATCAAGCAAAATCTACTGGATTATCATTTCACAATGATGTGATAAAGTCACTCTTACCCATTTGCTTTGGTGATAAAAATTAAATAAACATTTTTGTTACAGTCAAAAGAATCTTCATCGGTGCTGAGCTGCGATATCTCATCAGACGACAAATACATCGTGACAGGCTCCGGCGACAAGAAAGCGACAGTCTACGAAGTGATCTACTAGTGACAAACAGACACACAAACAAGCGAACAAAACAGATCAAGTGACTGTGTATAGTGAGTGACGTTCCGCGAACGTAGAGTTGCAAGTGGTGATATAGTTTTAGTGTATGTATAGATTATATTGGGAAGCCTGTATTGTATGTACTTATGCGACTTGTTTATATAGATTAGTGTGCGCGATTTTATGTTTATTTGTTGAGCGCCCGTAGTGTATGTTGGCAGCAGATCTCAAAATGATGATTTCGTTTCAATATTGTTGTAAAATGCTCGTATTAAAGAAAAGATATGCGCAAACTATTTTTATGTTTTATTCACACCACACCCATCATCAGTTTAAAAGTAAATTGAACGCTGACTGACTGGCTAGTATATCAATGAAAAGACGAAATCGCTAAACGTAAAATTTGAAGAGAAGTTCTTTATATAGCGTAAGATGGTGTAAGAGAGCATTAGGTAAGGACTTCTAGAAATCCACCCCTGAAAGGGTGACTGAAATGAGAGAACAAAGTATAAAGTAGGTTAATTTAATAACTTACCTATAATATAATAATAAATACGTATCTGATTACACCCATAATGAAATGACTTTTTGCAACAAATCGACCTCCGTCCTGATGCTGTTGCCGCCCGCCTGTTCCTAAAGACTCGCTCTCACTACGCCACTGCAGGACACGATTTGCAAAAAATCAAGAAATAAACCAGATGAGCCAAAAAAATTCTGTTCTTTCAGAAAAAGTTTGTGTTTCGATGTTTTTTACTCAATCATGCAATCTACTGGACTGATATCGATGAAACGAAATACTATAAAAACTCTAGCTAGAGTATATAGTATGGATGAAACTAATGGAAATGGACTGATATTGATACACTGGTAGAAAAATGCCAAAAATAGCACCTTTTATCCCGAAATTCACACATTCATAGGTTAATTTTTTGTTGTAAATTACTGAAGATGAGTAAATAAAGATATATCCTAACTAATATTATAAATGCGAAAGTGAGTTTGTTTGTTTGTTACCTCTTCACGCTTTATCTACTGAACCAATCTTCCTGAAATTTCGCATACACAATGGAAGTACGCAGAACATAGGGTACCTTTCATCCCGGGAAAAAGCACTGTTCCCGTGGAAAATTCACGCGGGCGAAGCTGCGGGCAAAAGCTAGTATCTCATATATATTTTGACATCGTCTTGTTTTTGTAACTAGTTATCAATCAATAATGCGAGATGCTTACTTATACTCATAAGTAATACTTATAAACCATGTACGGAACCCTCGGTGCGAGAGTTTGACTCGTAACTGGCGGTTAATTTACACAAGTCAACAAAGTTCCATCTTCTTTATAGGGTTCCATGCGTCAAAACTAAAAACGGAAATCTTATACGATCACCTAGCTGCCAAGTAGTAATCTAGTTGATATTCATAACAAATACCTACTCTCTTTCAGCTGAAGAATAATTAAACTTAATGTCTACGTCATTAAAATATGACGGCAAGCCCTATTGAGGGAACCTATCCCGCCATTGCTTTGGAAGCTACGCTGCTCATATTAAACAAATACTACTTTTCTAATACATAGGTATGGGAAATTAAAAATAACACTGCGTTACAAAAAAAAAAAAATTTTTAGTACCCTCAAAGCTACCAGGTTTTTTTGATAGATCTATATGTGTAGAATATAGGTTCCATAATGAACTTTCCCCCTATCACGTAAGATTTCAGAGAAATATTGAATCAAAAATTCAAAACTATTTTTTTCGCTAATATTTTGAGACATCATTAAAATTTGTAGTTTTATAATTTTTAACATGCTTTATTGCTGTAAATATAATGATACTGTTCATTATTACAGAGCAATTCAATTTTAATTTATTTTAGTTTGTGTATCCCGCAAAAAAAATTGAAAGTTGTGTTAATTTCTCCATATAAGGACTATAACCGTAAAATATATAGAGAAATTAACACAACTTTCAATTTTTTTTTTCGGAATATACAAACTAAAATAAATTAATATTAAATTGCTCTGTAATAATGAACAGTATTATTATATTTACAGCAATAAAGCATGTTAAAAATTAAAGAACTGCTAATTTTAATGATGTCTCAAAATATTAGCGAAAAAAATAGTTTTGAATTTTTGACACAATTTTTCTCTGAAATCTTACGTGATAAGGAAGTTCATTATGTAACCTATATTCCACACATATAGATCTATCAAAAAAACCTAGTAGCTTTGGGGGTACCAAAACCGTGTAACGCAGTGAATAAATATCTCCGAAAGACCTTGCGTTATTTTAAACTTTTTTTTTATAATAAATAGGTACTAACTTTATGTCCCGGTGGGTCGACCCATAATTTTAATTACCCGTAATCCCAGGCTCCATTTTAATCGACTTTGTCCTCGCTAAAAACACATTGACGAATTTCAGTCTAAACAGCCAGCCAGACCACAATCGCTTCCATTTTTATCTTGACAATAATTCATTTCCGTGTCAGTCAGCAATAGGCACTGCTAAATCGATGCCTAATGGCTGTTATTCGAGCCACTTTATCAATGGGATTGCTATTTATTTTGACACGTGGACACCATATTCCAATTTTTATCTCAATGGGTCGAAAATAAAACGACATGCGCATAATTCATCGTTCATAGTGTAATAAATATTTGTATATTTCTTACTATTTATTTTTTTTAATTAAAAAAACAGCAGATTTTCTTATCATTTGTTAAAGTTCATAGTTTAGAAAATGCCTATTGAATCGTCGCGCATCCTGAATCTTAAAATATTTTTGGTAGGTATCTAAAAATCTAAAATCACATACCTTTCTTCTGACGTAGTCGGTTAAAAACAACTTTAGACCATGCAGGTCATTTCTTCTAATATAAAAATAACTAAATGCTCTGTACTGTGCTACCTAAGGAGGTAGTTTTCCTCGAGTGTGACCATTAGATGTTTGTATATCATAGTGCGTAGTTTGTATACCATAGTACACCAGTGGGTGATTATTTGAAGATGCGCATTTTGGCTTAATAAAAGAGATCGTGAAAAATTTTGCTCATAGAACGTTCTTTATATGTTAAAGGCGTTCTTTGATTCTATCCATACAATATTCTTCGGGAGGGCCACTAAAAACTCTTTTAGTTTTTCAGTTTTCAGCTATTATTTTTTTATGCAAACGGTAATGATGAATTTAAACAAATGGTAATTATGTTCAAAAAATGGTAAAGAGAAAAATATGAAATGGTAAGTAGATTTCAGGAAAAATCAAAAGAAAATAATTGAAAATCAGGTTTATTGGCTTTAGGTGTCGCACTGAGTATAATTTCAATTTCAAATTTACCCTCCAGATGACCACCGAACTGAACCTCGCTCGAAATGTCGATCCCCAGAATTCCAATACTTGGCTTCGCATTTAGGGCAGTGCCTTCAAAATGGCTCTATCGCAAAAGGGGTTTCTTGGCAGAGAACTCACAGACTTGTGTCTTGTTAGGGTTGTATTGGACTAGGTTAAGACTCATTCCGAGACTCGCTCAAGAGACACGTTAACGTCAAACGCAATCCTGTTTCGACACTCCTCAGTAGCCTCACGAGAGAGATT
This sequence comes from Ephestia elutella, assembly GCA_018467065.1. Lineage (NCBI taxonomy): Eukaryota > Metazoa > Arthropoda > Insecta > Lepidoptera > Pyralidae > Ephestia > Ephestia elutella. The sequence continues at coordinate 10,490,454 of CM031584.1, forward strand.
AGCACGTCCATGATATAAGTAATCTCCAGTACTGTCATCTGCATAACAATGCATGTTGCTGATTTACAACATGTCATTGATATGCAGAATGAACAGTGTGGGTGACGCCAGCTTTCACAGGTTTAAATTCAGAGCATGATCCGTCAATAGCGACCTTTATGCTACGTTCCCGGAGAAAGCTGTCCAGCCTTGCGCAAAATCACTCGGGAAACCCGTACGAAGGTAATTTGGAGAGACACGCCTTGTGCCATACCCGATTAAAGGCTTCGCCACGTTCAAACTAAAGCCACAGCCTCGCCTTTACACTCAATTGCCTCAGCCCAACGATGTGTTAGATAAACAAGAAGATAACCAGCTGAGCGGCTGCGACAGAATCCATATTGGCGATCACTTAGCAGCTGGTGATCCTCAAGATACCCTAGAAGCTGCTGATTAATAATGGTTGCCATTATTTCGCATAGTATGGAGGTAATGGCAAAAGGCCTGTAGTTTGACGGATCTGAGCGATCTCATTTTTTAGGGATCTGGTGCACAAGGGCCGATCTTCAAGATTTCGGAACAATACCTGAGGAGTAGGAGAGCCAAAACAACCGCGTCAAAACCAATACCAGCTCAGGGGCTCATGTTTTTAGCACGACAGCTGGGGATGCCATCAGGCCCGCACGACTTGTTGATGTTCAGGGAACGGAGTACTTTGCGCACAGTACTTTGCACGAAGCGGACGTCAGGCATAGAAGCACTACACTTTGGGATTAATGGAGGGGTGTTTCCCTGGTCATCAAGGGTTGAGTTCGCCGCGAAAAGAGAGGTCCGTAGGTCGGTTTTGTCTTTCGGGGAGTAGGAAAAAGAGTCGAAACCCTGCGTAGAGGTGGGAGCGATGGCCGACAGAAGTTACCCTGGACAGCTTCAGCGAGAGACCAAAACGCATGACTTCCAAAGGGATGACGGGATAGGCTCTCGCCAACTCTGCCGATGAACTAGGCCTTAGCAGCAGCCATTTGGCTTTTGTAGGACCTGGAGGCAGAGTTATATTTTTTCATTCGTATTTGGATCAGCGGCAGCCCGCTCTGCAGCCCAGGCTTGGTAAGAGTCCTGTTTCTGGCTAGATGCCGAACGCCAAGGCCCCCAAACCAGAATGAATGAATGAATGAATGTTTATTTGCAGTAAAAGTGGTACAAGAAAATACAGTTGTTAAATAATATGTGTGAATCTCACTTTTAACCTATCTAGGCATGCAAAATCTTTAAATCAATATCTAATATAGCAATTATAATGATGAATTAATAACAAATAGGGACCCAGAGCTTGGACCCTCCACCGATAGGCACTGCAGAATTTGAAATGGATAATTCCATCCCCTGCAGTATCATATCGGCGACAGCGTCAGCATCAGCATAGGCGCTGGGATCATCCAGCGAAAAACAAACCATCCTAATCTGCCGATCTGTTGTGCCATATGCAGCGAGAACCAGTAACTGGTAAGTGTGACATGCGTAATAGGCACGATACTCCTTTCCAGTAGTGCTCAGGATGTGAGGTTAGCAGGAGGTCCAACAAGGATGGGAACTGGTCGTTCACGTCTGGTACCCGCATGGGCGTGGAAACAAGCTGCGTTAAGTTGTAGGCCAAAGCGAAGTAGCGTACAGATCTTTCCGCGTGTCGGTTCTATTTGATCCAAGCCAGTCGATGTGGTGGGCGTTGAAATCACCCAGAACCACAATTTCGGCGGAAGGGACCTGTGCGAGAAGGGTGTCAGCTACAGTCTGAATGTGCTCGATCAGCCGGTCGGTCTCGAGGTCCCCGCTGTGGGATCTGTACAGGCATGCATAAAAAAGAATGCGGTCAACGCATTCTACTCGCAGCCAGATGATAGACAGATACCTACCATCAAGATTCACTAGGCAATGACAGCAAATACCCTCACCAACGTACACGCACACTCCGGCTTGGTGCACAAAGTTGTGTTCCAGATTATAACACGGGTATAACAGATACAAAGTGTCAGCTGGGAAGGATATTTTCGTCTCAGAGAAAAAGAGCAGGTCAGACCTTGCCGTCTCGAGGTGATGGTGGACGACGTTATGATTGGAATGAAGTTCCCTAATAATATTAGTGAAGTTTATAGAAAGCGTAGAAGGGGATGCCTGTACTTTATCGCTAGAGAAATGAGCGGCACTGTGCCCTCCCCAGCATACATAATGCAGCCTGAGCTTATAGGCTCAGGGGGGGATTCTCCGGTACTGGTACCCTCCTGGGGTAGTTGTTATTTTAGTTCCGCTGGCATATTAGTCGTCATAATAACTCAAAACGTATAAAAATAACATAACAGTAGTCAGCAAATAAAATTAAAATATAATTTCTCATCACCATTCATATTAGCTAATTACCGTACCGCACTATATTCGTAAACAGTGAATGGTATAATATGGTAAATAGCAAAATGGTAATTAGAAATTTAGATGTTTGTTCATTTTGATCACGTTTCGTACTACTTACTATTTTGAAACCTACAAATACTTAAAACAAACCGTTAAATGTCTATAATAAAACCTTATTAATGCAATGTTATACATCTACTTACCACTAAACACACAAACTGTAAAGAGAACGTGAAAAAAATAAAATCGAATTCGGAGTCTTTGACCACAAAATTTTCGACACTGAAGCATTATTTGGCATGTTTGCTCCGATCGATCGACGAGCGATGCTGCAGTCTGCCCGACAAAGTATTAAGGGTAAGCGCAAGTTAATTAGAAGCAAAGAAATTAAGGTGACAACGTTCTCGAACGGTAGTGAGTGTGTAACGCTGGGACATTTTTAAACCTCATTTTTAACTATTGTAAACTAATCTTTGAGTATTTTTATTATAACGTGGACTTAACAACAACATTCTATTTAAAGAATTTATTGCGTAAAGTACGTTCTTTATGATACAACTAGAGAAATAAAATATTTTGTGTCAAAATCCGGAAAAAGGGACACGGATGGTAATGTGAATTTCGAAAGATAATTGAAAATATAACAAAATCTATTTAATTTAACATTAGTTTAATAACTGCCCCCGTTAAAATAGATAAGGGTCCACCTCAAAGTTAGCCAAAAGTTAAAAATAAATGAAATTTAAATAGTTAATTTAGCCTGGAACAGCGATTTGCACGTATTCAAATAATCACCCCAGTACGTAATCAGATCGTGGTGGCCGTCCGAGAGACCCTGGCAGTGCCAGCCACCGGCTTATCGCTGCTTATTGTATTGTACTGTTACTTCAACAAAATTGTTACGTATTTTGGTAAACAAATACTGCACGAACTATGTAGTCAGTCAATCAATGCCGCCCTGGAGATTAATTTTGGTAATCTGAAATTCTAGTGACTTTACTTCCCTATCGAGTGTGTTAGATACCACAGATCTCAGCATTTTCTCAGGTCGCCTAATCCAGACATCTGACATGACTTAACGACTACCGCCATCTAGCGGCGGTTAGAAGTCATAAGAAAACACTAGTAAACTGAACAGTCTCACGTTATTTTCTTTCACTGGTTAGTGAGTTAGGAGGTGGATCTGCAATTTCAGATATACAGTCAGGTGCATTGATATGTATACAATTTAGACCTTATCACGTTGTCCAGGACCGATCGTGATTCGAACCCGCGCCCCTTCGAACGCAAGTCGAGCGCCTAGCCAACCTGAGCCACCACCCGCTTAGTTGATTCGGAGAAAGAACATCCTTATAATTGGGGTTATCATTTGTAATACGTTAATTTTGTCATTTATAGGTACCTACTTTACTAAATATTAAAACACAATTAACAGTTGTCTCGTAAACACGGAGGCCATCGTAACATGAGGAGATAGAGATGGATAGATATTCGCATGCCAGATGCCGGTGGTGCCAGCCACCGGTGTCGACGCCGCCTTCGCGTCGCCAGCGCCGACGATTCGACGCAGGCGCAACGCAACATGCACCCTATACTCCACAAAGACCTAAAATCCATTTATTCTTACCAGTCCTATCATGTAAACAATCTTCACAGTACTTTTTATTGAATTTTGTTGAAAATAAATCAAATATTAGGTCAAACCTAAACATTCTAAAGTAAAACATTTATTAACGACGAAAGTAATTTCCTAAAAAGTCTATTTTAATTTATATTGTTGTAAACTCATAAAAAGACATGGTAAGATTTACATGATAGGACTGGTAAGAATAAATGGAGTTTACCTCCTTTACAGTAGCGGATTTAGGGGGGGGGGAGCACGGGGGCACGTGCCCCAGACTGCTTTTATGTGTTCCTACTGTAGAGGGAAATTCCATGACAGTGCATATCAAATTATGAAATATCAGAAACGTGCCCCCCAGACTGCTTTTATGTGTTCCTACTGTAGAGGGAAATACCATAACAGTGCATATCAAATAAAGAAATAATTTAAATTTAATTTCTGCTCATCTGGTTTATTTCTTGATTTTTTGCAAATCTGGTCCTGCAGTGGCATAGTGAGAGCAAGTCTTTAGGATTCGTTTCAAGGCGGGCGGCATCTGTTGCACCCCCACCCATGCATAGTCCGCCACGGTCCTTGTGCTCCCCCCCCCCACCCCCCAGAAAAAAATCCTGGATCCGCCGTTGCTCCTTTAGGTACTAATCATGACGCAATTAGTATAGATTGCTAGTTGAACGGCCACCTATTAAAGTTTTTCAAAAATTCATAACACAGCCTTACTTACACATCCACACAAATAATAAAATTGCAGTGTCTGTTTGTAATTTCAGAATAACTACAAATTTTAAACAACAGTTAAAAACTCGTTAACAGCAAACATATTTTTTAGTGTTCCGTACCTCAAAAGGCAAAAATGGAACCTTATAAGATCACTTTGTTGTCCGTCTGTCTGTCAAACTTTTTTTCTCAGGAATTCAAAATTATACGTTAACGCGATCAGGAGTTAATACGCGATTTTTTGCATATTTTGCGATTTCAGACAGCATTCAAAACTTATGGGGTCTTCCCGTTGACCTAAAATTATGAAATTTGGCAAAAAGCAAGGTCTAACAGTACTTGTACAGGAATAAATCTGAAAATTGAAAATATGTAGTTAGAAGTCTAAAAAAGTGTCAAACTTATTTTTGCGCTCGATGCAGTATGAATCCTAGGGATCGAAGTGGATAGAACTGCAAAGTTTATTTTAGAAACTAGTTGGCCTTTTAGTTAGAGCTATAATGTGAGAAGCTTTGCGTGTACAGAACCCTCGGTGAGCGAGTTGGACTCGCACTTGGCCGGGTTTTTTTTATATTTTTGTCTATCTGTTCGTCCAACGTTTTCTTCGAAAAGGCTTATCCGATTTTGATGGGTTGTTTGGCGCTAGATAGTAGTTTATCCCGGAAATATTTAGGGTTCTTTCGTGAAAATTAGTGCGAAGCTGCAGGCATTAGCTAGTATTATTTTTCAACTGATATTTAGCCTGGTTCGTAGTAGAGTGGCCACGATGTTTTATCGTAATAACGACGCTAATCTTCGCGCAATAGTCTGGTCGTATAGCATAATGATTCATTTTTTATTAAATATTTTTGACTATTTGGCCATCTAGCTATAGTTTGTCACAGCCAATGTGTGCTTTGAAATTTGGTACACATTTTAAGTACTACTTACAATAATATGTAAACACAATAAAATGTGTAACAAATTTTAACGAACATGTTAGGCTAAATTCGCTCGAGATAATGAGACAGATTTGTTATATATTACAGGAAATTTTAATTTTTACAGGAAAGTAAACATTTTTATTTATTTTTCTTGTCTGGAGCACAAAGAAGCGGTATTTAAAAAAATACATTGTAAAAGCAATAATTAGATTTGTGGATTTCTAGATCCAATTTCCGCATAATGTTTATGACGCAACAATAAACAATTCTTCGTAACAGAATGTGATATAGTTTATGTTAAAAAACCAGTGACGAATATCCGACCGAATCAACGATATAGATACATAAACACAGATTTATTCGGTGTTTTGATGTAGAATTCGCATTTTTTGGGATCCCCTGGAAAGATAGTGAATTCTTCTGATTTTGAAAGCTACTAACTTTTGCCCGCGAGTTCGCCCGCGTAAATTGGATAGTTAGGAAGCATTACTTTTTATTCAACCGCTAAAGTAGTACGTAATGTATAGCTTAGGATAATTAGTTAATTAAAAAATATTCTATACAAGTAAACATTCGATGGATTTATTTATTTACTATGTTCCAATAGGGCAAAAGAAACGGCGGATAAGCCGAGCAAACAACCGATAAGAGAAAAGAAAGTGAATGATCTTCGTCTCGCATTATGTTCAATAAACAGCTTTGTTAATTGATATTTCCACTTTTTATCATTTTAACTGCGCTGTTTTAAAATGTCGTCGAAAACAAAGTAATTATAGGCACCTTTCTAAGCTCGCGACAGTGTCGCACGATTGCTTACAGTTTACTCTTGTAAAACGTTCATTCACAGTAGTGCCAGTTAATTTCGCCTTGTAGAAACTACATAATAGCGATCGATGGCTGTCGGCTCGGACATGTGCGTGCGCGGATCCCGATAATCGGTGATCGTGTTATCAGTCCGCATGTCCGGAGCAAGTGTCGCGGGCGCAGGCTCACTCCAACTCCAGTCCAATCCCGGGACGCGTCGCAAACGGCTGGATGCAGCCTCATCATCCTGCTTCGACGAGATAAGTTTCTAAGTGCCGTATTGTCCGAACAACAGGCCGGCTTTATACTATCGAAATACTAGTACATTTCATGGTGTCTGGGAATTACATTAGTGAATAATAAAGGTAAATATGAAGATATTTATTATATTGATAGAGATAGTTTTTCTCATAATTTATCATTCTTCTATGCTCTTGTTAGTGTCATTACAGACGCAACGACTTTCTTTGGAGATGGTTTACCATTTGCCTTCTCCATTTCACACACTAGCAGATAAAGCAAATCTAGTTTCCTCCCGAGAGATTTTCCTTCATCAGAAGCAAGTGGTGGTTTATTACATGCATTTCATGAGTCAAATTGGTCTATATAAACTTATGTAGCACCACTGTATCAGGTTCAAGCCTGGGACCTTTCGGCCACAGGTTTGCAAACCACGACACCACCACCGCTTAATTATAATAACAATAATAATTAATTCCAGGCAAAATGTTCTTCGACGCCAGCGGGCCTCTGCTCGAAGACGCTTTCTTGAGCGATCCCATTCTCTTCGAGCATTCACCACCAGCGAGTCTCGCTAACTTCGAGATTCCAACTTTTGATTCAGATGACGACTGGCAACTTCGAGACTTGGACATACAGTGTGATGCTTTTGTCGGTAATGCCGCAGATATCAGCAAGGATGACTTTAATCTGGAGGGAAATTCACCTGTCTTCGATTTTGAAGATCTAGACGAAAGTATAATAGACGTGTACTTACTAGAAGCCTTAAATAGTGATTTATCTAACGACTCTCCACAATCGGAAATAGATTCCGCTGGCAGTAGTGAGTCTTTATATGTGATGGACACGCATGACTATGTATCATATGGTCCAGAATGGATTGGCAAACAGACACCGGAAGATGATATTGAAAGGGTTAATGCAAAAATGAAGTCTTGGGGAGAACCTAAGTTTTGTGCTGAATTGGGAGCGTTCCGTTGTCCGGTAGAGGAGTGCGGGAAGTTGTACGCGAAAGCGTCGCACGTGCGAGCGCACTTGCGGCGTCACAGTGGTGAGAAGCCGTACCGGTGTACGTGGGAAGGCTGCATGTGGCGGTTTGCGAGGTCAGACGAGCTGGCGCGACACCGTCGAAGCCACTCGGGGGACAAGCCCTACGGTTGTTCCGAATGTGGCAAACGATTCGCCCGCTCCGACCATCTCTCGAAGCATGGGCGTGTCCACGAGCGCCGGCGCCGCGCCGCTGAGGCCGCGGCTGCCTCAAGCTCGCTAGCAGCAGTCAACAGACAAACCACTATCCGTATGACAAGAACAAGGAGAATATCATGATTTATTTTAGGTTGGAGTAAGTAACTACTTAAGTAAATACATATGGACGATTAAGACTGTTATTAATATTTTAAGTAATAAAGGTACTTTTTGTGTGCGAGTGTTGGTTTGTGTATGTTGTATGTCAGATATATATAATTATATAGTGCTTGAGAAAATAAAATAATTTTAAAGAAACTAAAATTGAATCTTTGTAATTTCGTACCTTACTTATGTAGTATTACGCTAACTTTACAAAGTAGTTAATTCTCAGTGAACGCATTTTAGAAGGGCTTTTAAGTCTTTCTAAAAAGAGTTAACTGAATATTTATATTTGGGCCAGTGGCCAGTTAGTAGTTCACTAACACTTACACCGGAAATCTCAGTATCATCTATATGAACTCAATTGAAAGGATTGCACCTCAAGGCGGGGTCCATCCACAAACGCTACCACACTGCTTACTGCTGCGTTTCATCATTAGGTACCTGAATCATTTTTATTAAATTCATAGAAGAATGACGTATGTACCCAAGTTATAATTTAAGTGAACAATTAAAATTTTAAATTAAAATTTTAACTTTTTTAAATTGCTACGCGTCTATTTTATACTTGCACGCTGATAGATAGATACCGATATTTTATTTTATTTATTAGGAAGACCAACAGCCATTTATACATACATACTAGAACCACGTCTTTATCCCTTACGGGGTAGACAGAGCAAAAAGTCGTGAGACTCGAAGGCCACGCTTAGCTGAATAGCCCTTGCCATTACACAAAATAGGTAAACACTTAAGAACTAAAAAGCCCAGTACAGGTCCTTTAAAATAGAATAATTATGACATACTCGTAGGTACCTAAAAACGAAGTTGAACATTTTTTTACACTACCTACTTAAACAAATACAATGGGTATGAATATAAAAATTAAGTACAAAAAGCATCGAGATATTATGTACACAAAAAGAAGTAACTAGGTATTAAATGGTATTAAACCTATAAATTAGGTATAAATTAGGTGTTTTGACAAAAGTCGCTTAGCTCTTGCTTTGCTACACTTGTAGTAAATAAATCTATATCAAGACTAATTATTGAAGAAAATTATTGCCTGCACGCACTATATATATGAAAGTTCGATGTCCCCGATATTTAGTAGATACGTTTTAGAAGGTGCGTTTAACTTTAATTTTACCAGAAAATCGGAACAGTCCACTGAACCAGAAGCTATCTTTAAAAAATATACAATGTCGGCAACAAAACAAAAGTTAAACACTTTTTAATATGCCAATACTGTCTCCCTCCACTGTTATCTATTAGACTTTTAATTTCATCTTCCCAATACCAACTTTTGTGTTGTCCTCCTTAACTTCGTTTGCCATGATATGATACTACCAATGTAGTGTGAAGCGTAGGTAGGGTAGGTTCCGCAGGTACCTATGTAAAATCAAATCACTATTCAATTATTAATCTGAAGACACTAAAACTTTGAAGTTTTTGGCGGGACGGGACCGGATTGAGAAAAAAAGGTTAGCTAAATTGACATTGACAACAGGATGTGACGTAATATGGCATGCTGTACCACGGTTCACTAAGGTTTGTTTCACCAAAAAACCTTTCACAAACCATCACTTTATAAACAACCACTTAAAAAACTATATCTTTTAAAAATGTTTTTTTACAAACCCGTTATTTTAAAAACGTTTCATTTTACAAACTTTTTTATATAAATGTTTTACTCTACAAATGTATCGAGTATAAAACTTTTATTTTATAAAGTTTTATCTATACATATAATAAAACAGTAAAAATATTTTACTGTACATTTAGTATTTTTAACTAAAATGGATAGAGGGACACTTAAAAAGAATAGAAAGCAAAAAAAAAAATTTGGAATTTCTTGTCTCTGTCTGTCTGAATGTATGTACGCGTTTCACGCAAAAACTACTGGACGGATTTGAATGAAACTTTTTTTGTTGTATAGCCTATATTAAGCCTGGGCAACATATAGGCTATAATTCATTTTGAAAACTGAAACACCTGATGAAGAACCATAACAGAACAGCTAAACTATAAGAAATATGGAAATTATGCCTTAACAAAAGTCCTTCAACCTAATGAGCATTTTCTGCTGACGTATAAAAATTGAAGATCTGGAACATCTGATGAAAAGATCCAAGAGACCAGCTACACTATAACATATATGGAAATGGCGCCTTAGCAAAAATCGTTCAACCTGATAAGCATTTTCTGCTGACGTATAAAAATTTAAGATCTGTAACATCTGATAAATAATTTCAAGAGACCAGTACATTATAACATATACGGAAATGGCGCCTTAGCAAAACTTGATTAATCTGATGAGCATTTTCTGTAGACGTATAAAAGTCGAAAATCCGAAATATCTGAAATTGTTTGGAACACAAAAAGACTTTTCATCTAAGCGAAACTCACGCGGGCGAAGCTGCGGGCAACAGCTAGTTTATGAAATAACTCTCTTGACAGAAACATCATTTTACAAACCTAAGCTATAGGTAAATTTTTAATCAAGGGCTGGCAGCTTCGGTGGCCAAAAGCTAAGCAATGCCAATGGCAAAAATAACCTAAACCTAACGTTTTTTTCACCCTCAAAGTCTTTCCGGATGGTCATAAAAAAATAACATGAACCATTGCATGAACCTAACTTCTTCTCCGCCCTCAAAGTCTGTCCGGGTGGTCATAAAAAAAATAACATGAACCTAACTTCTTTTCCGCCCTCAACGTCTTTTCAGGTGGTCATAAAAAAAAACCTGAACCCAACTCATTTTCTGCCCTCATGTCTTTCCGGGTGGTAATAAAAAAAATAACCTGAACCTAACTTCTTTTACGCCCTCGAAGTCTTTCCGGGTGGTCATAAAAAAATAACCTGAACCTAACTTCTTTTCCGCCCTTAGTCTTTCTGGGTGGTCATAAAAAAAATAACCTGGACCTAATTTCCAGCTCAGAATATTTGGAGACAAACTTTCTTTTTTTTTTATTAAAAAAATTTAAATTGTTTATTTACTCCACAACAAATGGCTTTGGACTACATTACATAGGTATGTGATAAACAAAAAATAAATAAATTAAATTTAATACCATAAAGGACAGTATCTGTGGAGATCTGGTGCCCGCGCTAGGTATCAAAGATCCTGTGTTGCAGGTTACCAGGTTCAGGTTCCCCACCCGGTGTGACACAATAAAAGGTATTAGCATGTTGATATCATGTCACAATACGTTTGTGAGTTAATTTACAAATAAAAGACGAGTAATGACTTCTGTACCTAACCCTACGATGAAAATCTTGGGAAAGTTTAAACTTGAAACTTCATATCTTCTAGTTTTGGTAAATTATTTTTTTTATTTATTTATTTATATTTTGTCTAACGTTGTATTACTAATTGTTTAATAATAATTTGTTTGTAAAATGATAGTTTGAAAAAAACAATATTTGTCTAGTAATTAGTTTGTAAAATTATCCATTTTTAAAAGAATGAGTTTGTCAAAGCATATGTTTTTCAAATGTATAGTTTTACAAGCGTTGTTTATAAAATGATTGTTTTTTAAATAATAATTTGTAATATGAGGGTGTACCCTGTACTACTTGTACTATTATGTATTTTGTACCTGTACCACAGATAACTTTCACTTATATGGATTTGTTGTGCCCAGGGAAATTTTAAGAGTAGAAGCAGAGAGCAGAGGGGGATTCCTGTGGTGGCCTCTCCTGTTGGTTGAATGCTTTACCACAGATTTTTTTTTTTCATAAAGAGATAATGCTCTAATGTCTGTATGTCCTATTCGATGGTCCTATCCACATATACAGGGTGTTTGGTAGTTCGATACAAAGCTTAAAAGCGAAGCTATTAGACCATTATATAGACCATTTAGAGTAATTTAGGAGAAAGTTTTCTTAAGCAAAGTGTTACCGATTTTTTTTAGGTTTTTTTTGATTTTTTTACGAAAAACCCAAAATATTACACTTAATAGCAGTGGCGAAATTAATACAAAACATAATTCTTTTTATTTCTATTTTATTAGAGCAATGTATGAACATTCTTACCCGTGTGTTTCCCGGGTTAGAATAGGACCACTCCATCTCATTCCATGGATGTCGTAAGAGGCGACTAAGGGAAATGCTTCCGATGGGCAGCAGCGTCGGAAGCTCACAAAGCCAAAAAAAAACTGCGCTCGCCAACCCGCCTGCCAAGCGTGGTGAGTATGGCAAATCCCCCCAAAATCACCCCCATTATGATTTTACGTTGACTGAGGCGTTTCATTTGACAGTTCCGATTTCCGGTACGTTCAAAAGTGTACTTTTATTACATACGTGCCCGTGGGAAAGAATTGTTTATTTTATTTTTTATTCATCTATTTATGTGAAATACACATATGTTTTTGTGATATTGCATGTAACATGTGTTAGGAACATTTACTTTAATTAATTTTCTAAAATATAATGAAAATCGCCATTATACGATATTAAGCGATATTAAATGTATTTTTGTACCATAACAAGATCACGAAAAAAAAAATTATGATGGTCTTAATCGGTTTTTGATAATATTACTGATTTTTAGGGAATTGCTTATGAAAAGCCTGTTATGCAACATGCCCTTTAATTTTTTTAGCTGAAAAATTAATCTACATTTTTTGTTAAAAAATTATTATAATAATTAATTATTATAATTATTTATTTGTTTTTATTTCTCAAAATGGTCTATACTAGCTTCGCTTTAAGGCTTTGTATCGAACTACCAAACACCCTGTATATTTTTGTTTTGTCTTATCACAGAAATATTTTTCTTTTTAAATATAAGGTCTGTAAAGCCTGACCAGAAATATAAAAACCCTGAATTAGAGGCAGCACTTATGCGTTTCATTCACGGGAGCACGTGCCCCCCTCCTCCCCCCACATCTCCGACTGCTATTTTGTGTACATGTATACTGTGGAGGCGGGTTCCATAACAGTAGATATCAAATTAAGATTCGAGTTGTTAAAATAACAGGATTTAGTAGTAATAGTTTCTTACAAGTTTATTTCCAAATAATTAATCCGCCACCATTAGTGATGTGCCGTTCTCGAAATTTTCAAAGAACAAGCGGAAACTTCCTTAAAATTTCTCGGAAATATTCTTTAGAACGGAAAACGGTGCCCTTCCCAGAAATAAAAATGTACTGGATCCGCCCTTATGATTGAAAGTCAAATAGCGGCTACAGACTCACGCGAGAAGTCTCGCCGAGAAGTCTTGCCGAGAAATTGCGCGAGAACCAAGAATGCATCTACACTCATGCAACCTTCTCATTTGCATTCTCGATCGTTATCCGGAATGGACGACGACAGTGCAGCGGCTTTGGTTTTGTGTGCATTGGCATATAATAATCTTGTGAATTCTAAAATTATAATTAAAATTAGAAAGAAAAGAAGACCTAGGAGAACACAGACAGTAGATTTGGTAGAAATGTAGGTACCTACACGACAACAGAATCAATGCCACGGTCGCACTAAGACTGAGACCGAATAAGAATGTAATACCGTTCTCTTTTCTCGCCCGAGAAACCCTTTGAAGCGGGCAAAAATACCGACACCACCGTTCGGAGAACAGGCGAGCGCGAGAACGAGACGGCGAGAATGCGATCACATTCACGCTTCTCTGGTGTTCTCGTGGGTTCTCGGCTTGAGTCTGGAGGCGGCAAAACGTTGACTGGAGAAACGACAGATGGATTTTTAAATTAGTTGCCAGTAAAAGAAATTAGTTCTATTGCTTTTCCGTAACATGGCGAGGGCTTTTATATTCCTGGCCCTTGATTCTACAAATTACAAATGTAGATGTCGTGCCTCAGTTGTGTCTCAAAGGACAAAGAAATCGTAATAGGGCATTTTCATTAATTAGTAACCGCTCGTATTTTTTCAAAAACGTGTTTTATGTATTTGTTTAAATGAAATTGTATAGTCCAATTATTATAGATTTATGTGAAATATGAAATACAGTAAAATATTATTTAGTTTTGGCTAAAAAATAAATAATAGCCGACGCTGTGGCAAAATTATGTCCGTATTGTGACAATTTAAAAAAAATCGTAGCTATTTAACTATTTCAATCTTCTAAATTTCCTATGCCTTATCTTGTTCTAATTACATTTATAAACTAATTTATTAGGAAAAGTTATTTTTTCTTTCAGTAATTTAGTAAATTAACATCCTTTAACTGTCAGTTTTGCCATAATTGATGCCAAGCTATAAGATATTTTTAGAATCATTGGATAATACTTTATGATTTTATCAAATGAGTATTAAAAACGTAAACTTAAGAAAAAATACTACAAGAATTATATAAAATAAAATTACTTCCTAATAAATATCCATTAAATAAAAATAAAATATTTCACTGTTATTTTGGGGACAGTGACAAAACGGACTGTCACATAATTATTAGGGCGAGTTCAGAAATAACAAAAATATAAATATAATTTTATGATGTCGATATGTTACTATTGTAAGTTGTTTCTTTTTCATATTTATATATCTAAGACAAATCAAGTTATGAATAAAACAACCTTTTTTTGCAAAATGTTAATTTATTCATCAATATATGATTATATAGCGTTGTTTTACTGTTTTAATAATTCTGTAATGAAAAAAATACCGACAGACTTACGTTGCTATCAGTTTAGCAAAAATAAACAAACAACGGTGTAATTAAATAGTTAAGTTTAAATAATTTATAAAAAATAATTATAGTATAAATGTTGTTTTCAAATTAATTGCCAGTTTTAGTGCAATACAATTTGCACTAAAACTGATAATTAATGTCGGAAGGTAAATATAAAAGCAATGAGACATCTTGTGAACTAAGCTTTATGGCGTCAGTTTTGTGACATTTCCAGGTCGGTGTATATGTGACGGTCGAATATGTCACATTACGGACGTCACATTTTCGTAGGAAAGATTTTGAAATATTCACGATAAATCATTTTAAATTTGTAATGGGCATGTGTAATTACATTAAAGTCATTAGTTGCCTAACGCATTTGGAGAACAACACAACGATATGATAATCATAATGTAAAAAATACAGTAAAATGTACAAACCTGACTCCACAAATGACACCGTTTTCGAGTCACACAACATCGCAACGTACACCGTGTTTTGAACACTGAACGTACTTTTTAAAAGCAGCACCGACAGCGGAGATATTGTTGCCATTTAAATAATAGGAAAAACATACTCTTTACTTTTCAAGTTTGGGTAGAAATTTCGTGACAAGTCGGACATGTCCGGTGAGACCGATATTTTGCATTTCAGAATTTAAAGTTTTATTAAAATATTATTGCTAGAAAAATACTTTAATTTTAAGTTTTTAGAAGAATATACTTTTATATTTAAATTGAATAAAACATTATGCGGGGTAACTGTTCAGAAAAAAGTAAAATCACAAGTTTTTTTGAGCAAACTGACTTGGGGACACCCGAATTTGACATACCTTGACTCTTTTTAATTTCTTTTCTTTTCATGTTGTTTGATTAAACTTATTATTGAAATTTCGATTTGATAATTTATTGTATGTAGAATCATAATAAATTAAAATTATTCATAAAAATGATTAAAGGGATATAGAAAAAAAAATTTGAATTCAAGGGACAGATAAAAAATGGGGTGGTAACAAAATAATGAAAATGCCCAATAAAACATAGAAGTCTTACAGGAGATCTTGTCATTTTATTTCAATGAGCGATTTTTCTGACATTTAATTAAGAAAAAAAAAATCAGTATAAAAAAGTCTCAACAGATGGCGTTTTATTGAAGCCGAGTCGTAATAATGGCTGAACCAATATGTTGCGCTTTTTCTTGTCAACCAGAGGCAGAAAAAAAAAATCACCTAACAGTTTGACAGTTGCACAAATCACAATATTGATACTTTTTAGTTGTTTTTTTTTACTAAGTTTTATTTTTTTTTAATGCCAATCCTGTGAATTTTTTGCTTTTTGTATGGAACTTTTTCTCTCGCCTTTTAATAAGCGCCATCTATGAAGTCATCTGGAACTATTTCTTTTTTTAATTTGTGTCACGGAAAATCCCTCATTTCCTTGGATCTTGAGACACGACATTTACGATTGTAATTAGTGGAATCGGCCCCCTGGTCAGGCTATACATGGTAAGTAATTGTACGTAAGTACTTATTACTTCCATGGGTCTGTATCAAAAACACCAAATAAAAAACCATGGACAATGCATTTCTAGAAGATTTTTAGTCTACTAACGATGTTCTATGGTCTATGGTATTACCCCAATTATTTACGAAGTCCATACTTCCCTAGCAATCCCATACAAATAAAGTGTATTTTTAAAATGGGTTTTGATACACGATTCAATTCGACACAAATAAAAATGGTGGTTCAATAGATTAGATTTCTCTGAACATAATTGTTACTTGTAATACGTTACATACATTTTTAAAGAATTTAGAAGCACCAAACAACGTTTATTTTATGTTTGATAATATAAATAGGTAATTGACGCAATCAAACAGTCCGATATCGAGAGCAGTGTTTGACAAATAACAGGTTGTTGGAGACACCGATTTCGCTTCAGTTTTATGTGTAAAGTGTTGTTTTTTTACTTTTGTAAATGGCTTTCAAGAAGCAATTTTCTTATGTTTAACAAAGTGGACATTTTGACTTCGTTTCTCTAAAGCAATTAACAAAGAAGTCTTCGGAAACCCTCCTAGTAAGTATTTGGTTTTATTCAATCAGCATGTGACCCAAATCTATGATTTCTCTTCTTTGTTTCTAGCTGTTAAACTTATATTTTATCTTAAAAACATTTATTGTCTTTACTTCAGTGAGTAAGGATAAATGTTATAGCGTATATGTCCTTATATACATCGTATTTCGTACTTGTCACGGTTGAATTCAACCTGCTCAGCTCACTGGGGGTCAGGTGCATAACACCGAATACTTGCATATTTTAACAGTAATAATGAGATACAGAGATGTTTTAAGAGTTATTAGATGTATGAAATTGTAAAATGTTTTTAGCAAATGAAGACTACCAAATAAAAATAGAAATCCATAATGCCTGGGTGTATACAAAAAAATGTGAGATGTCTGGTCAGAGGCGAACAAGCAGAGAAGGTTTTCTGGAGATTGATTTACACTATACAAGTTGAACAATGACACAGGATGGCTGAGAACTATAGATACATAGTGCAGGTTAGTGACTGAGATTTTTACTCAAAAATATTTTAGTATAGTGTAAAAGTATATTTAGGCTATTTTGTACATTACAATTCTACGTTAATTATTACAATATCCATGCACAAAGTATCACAATCCCTAAACCCTAGCCGATCTGTTAATACAAATAAAAATTGCAACATGGTTTCAAAATATATATTTGCTAAATTGAAAATAATATAATAGGTATTATAGTTTTATATATATTGTTAATAGTATGTTTTGTTGTGAAAAAATTTCAAGTAAGGAATCTGTTGAAAAATGATCATAAAATATGTGTTATGGAGAGAAAGTTTACAAAATATGTTCTCTGTTTACAAATATCACAAACAGCAAAAACTACATAACAACTGCTAGATGGAAAGTTTAACACTACTCTGGAATGCCCTAAACAAACTGAAAAGAACTTAATTAAATATGCTTCCATGGATTTCTGGCCTACGGCAGTTTATAAATTCTGACAGGTGTTTGTTAATTGAACTTGCAACACATTTGACATAAAAGAATTGATGTTAGATTTTTCAATAAATCAAGCAAAGTGATTCAGTTACTGATAGACATCAAGCCACCATTATATGCCAGTTGTTTACATAAAGAAGTGCTTTGCAAAATAATTTTTAGTCAAACCACTAGAACCCTAAAATTTTGAATGTTCCTTGTGTCCATCAACATGTTTCATAAGTGCTAAGTACTTGAAACACTACAATTTAATTAGTTTGATGTAATAGGTTTTTTTGTTATTTTTTTTTGTATTCACGTTTAACCGAATGTATTGATAACAGGTGTTTGTTGGAGCACTGTCTGCACAATATGAGGCTTTATCAGTGGAAGCCTCCAAACAGACAAGCTCCGAAGAGATAGTGTGCTGCATCGCAGACAAACTAAACCTCAATAATGGCTCTGGAGGACCATACGAGTTGGCAGAGGTATGTTTTTAATTAACGGTACAGTGCATATCTTAAGATATGAATTAATTGAATTCACTTGCCAAGTCATTTTTTTTTTAAATATTTTTCGGCAATGTTAAATGGAAATTTGTTTTTGTTTATTGAATATTTTTAGATTAGATTTTAGACAGTGTGAAATCTATGTATACAAATAAATTTAATTAGCTAAATGGTAAAAAATATATAATACCAGGTTCTAGGGAATCTTTGATTAATATTGTAATGATGCAAATTCCCAGTCATTTTACTTAAGAATTTAAGGGAAAAATTACTAGCATGCCCCCAAACCCTGGTGGCTTGTTAGTTAATTACATACTTTTTCTATTTTCTTATAATTAATTCACAAATGCATATATGCAACTTTCCTTCTTTACCCACATTACATTTCAACCTCCTAGTTTATTTCATACCAGAGTTGGTAACCCTACTATTCTACTTGGATCCAATGACATATTACTCATTTTAATTGACATGCTTGGTGTTTGTCATCTATTTTTTTTGTTGCATGGACTTGAATGACTCAGATAAATTCCTTTGCAACTTCCTTTGCATGTTGCAAGAACTTAAGATGTTAAAAATTCCATACCTCACTATGACTATGTTATGCAATGAGTGAAGAGGTCATATTGAAATTCCATAATACCTATTTAAAAAAATATTAAGTGAAAAATTACTTTCCTCCACAGACCACCTACCCTACATAGCGCAGTAAATAGAGCGAACCTTCCCTAGGGGTTAATTACGTGCGGTCCAGTAACTCAATTTTTTTTATATTATTGTTTAGGATGGTTGTAAGTATTTAAAATAAATATGGCACAATTGAATAGCTTTTGCACTCGCCGCCAAATTGGAAAAATAAAAAAAAAATCACCACTTTGTTCGATTTTTCGCTTATATTTTCTTTTAAGTGCATTTTCGCTAGAAAAGTGTTCTACACAATGTTGTAGAAAATTAAATTTGCCGTTATTTACATTTTATATTTTGTTTCTAGGACTGACAGTTTCCGAGAAAAAAAAATCCTTTGCCTTAAAAAAATCTCATTTTTCAAACATTCGTCAATCTTTTTTAATTTAGAACGATGTAATCCAGTCATGACCTATTCTAGGAGAAAAAGTAGCAGAACAAACATCGTAGGGAATTTAATTACCTGCAAAACGCAATTGCATATTTCTTAACCAACCCTGCAAGGTGGAGAGTAAAACTAAATGATAAAACAAAGGAAATTGTTTTTTGCTATAATATTTTACTTTTTACTAACTGAACCTCGCTCCAATGGAAATTTCGGGATATAAAGTACCTTATGTGCTAGTCCTGATATTTTTCTACTAGTATGCCAAATTTAATCGAAATCCGTCTAGTAGATTTTGTGTGATTAAGCAACACATATCACATCCAAACTTTCCCATTTATAGTGTGATTCATTGCAGGTGAGTAACCGGTACCTGGTCGGGACACTGTAAAAGTGTCTGTGGACATTATCAAGTACAGATATTAGATAATATTTGCTTCATCAGCAATAAAGATTGGGAAAAAACCCGATTTTAAAATGAAAAAGTTTGGATGTGATATTTCTTGCTCAATCTTAAAAAATCTACTGGACGGATTTCGATAAAATTTGGTATGCTAGTAGAAAAATATCAGGGCTAGCACATAAGGTACTTTTTATTCCAATATTCCTATGGGAGTAAAGCCCCCGGGTGCAGCTAGTAGACAATAAAATATGATAGCAATAACGTAATATTTTAACTTTTACTTTTACTCCCTACTCCGTAGGGTTGGTTAAAAAAAATTACATGTGTTTTGTAGGTAATTAAATTTCCTTCAAATTTTATTCCAATATATATTTTCCTAGAGTAGGCTATAAATGAATTACAGCGCTCTAAAGTAAAAAGTTTGACAAATTTCCAAATGCGATCAAAAATGCGATTTTTTTAAAGTACACATCTCCATAACTATTAGTCCTAGAAACAAAATATAAAATGTACATTATAGGAAATTTATTTTTACAACATTGTGTAGAACTCTAATGTAGCTAAAATGCATCTAAACGAAGGTGAGAGCGCAAATCTGAATAAAGTGGCAATTTTTTTTTGTTTTTCCATCATATGGCGGGCGTGGAAGGGGGGAGAAATCGTGCCTCTTGCATTTTAAACACTTACTAACCATCCTAAATAACATATCAAAAATTCAGAACTATTGAACCATTTGTAAGTAAACCCTACCCTTAGCTCTATTTTGGTCTTTATTCAATGAACTATGGACGAATTTGTATTAAATTTGGTATACTAGTAGAAAAATACCAGAAATAGTACATAGGTTACTTTATATCCTGAAATTCCCACGGGAGCGAAGACCCGAGGCGCAGTTAGCAGAAAATAAAATATTATAACAAAAAAAGCAATATTCCGTAGTTTTAATATTGAGTTTTACTCCCCATTCTGCAGGGTTGGTTAAGAAAAATGCAAATGCGTTTTGTAGGTAATTAAATTCCCTACAAATTTTGTTCCAATACCTATTCTCCTAAAATATGCCATAACTAGATTACAGCGTTCTGAAGTGAAAAGTTTGACAAATTTCAGAAAAAGAAGATTTTTCAAAAAAAAATTATGAGCACACATCTCGGTAACTATCAGTCCTAGATACAAAATGTAAAATGTAAATAATAGGAAATTTAATTATCTACAAGTTTTTGTAGAACACTTTCCTAGCAAAAATGCATCTAAACGAAAATATGAGCCTAAATCTGAAGAAAGTTTTTTTTTTTTTTTAGTTTTTTTAAGATTACTACGGACGCGGAAACTTGGCAATTGTGCCCTTTTTATTTTGAATACTCACAATAATCCTACATAACATTTCAAAAAATTCACAATTGCTGGACCGTTTGTAATTTGATTCTCGTCTATTTACTGCGCTAACAAGACTGGCAATCTTTACGATTTTCTAAGCGAACAGTTCTGCCAAGTTTAGAACAATGAAGGGTGCGCGGGCGGGGCGCGTGACGTCATTTAGGGATGTAGTCGTGTCGATATATATAAACCATCGAAAAAAGAGCATGAGTTTCTCGTAAATGAAATCACAATAATCAATACAAAATTCTTAATACAAAATAGATAACATGAAATAGATTTTTCAAATTTAACTCTTCAGTAAGTGACGACATACATTAATGTAATCATATGTTTATACTGTGGCTATTATGAACTTTTAGATTATTATGACTAAAGTAAAATTAATTGAATGAGAATGAAATAAGTGTAAGTGTTGACTGGCAAGTATAAAGTTGGTATTGATGATGCATGTAGTAGTTTTCTTTGGCCTTTCATTTCCATAAAACAGTCCGGTGTAAAATGTCTGGAGCATATTGCGCTATTTGTTGTCGGAAACCAGTCGTCACCCCTCATAGTTTTAGATATCCATATTCCTTTTTTCTCTCCGTCAGCAGGAAATTTAAGCAAAATTAATCGTGTCAATTTAACATTTAAATGACAATTATTTGAAACTTGATTAATATTTAGTCATTAATAATTAATTAAATTTCTAATTCTTATTGAAACAATCGCATATCGATACTTTTTCTCCGCATCACTACTACCGAATCTCAAGTACTAAAAACCAGTATAACGTGAACTCCGCTATTTTTTACTGTACATTTATATTATTAAATAAATAAATGTTTTACTTACGGGTGAAACGTGATAATGTATTATCATTTTTAAAATTATTTTTTCTACTATCGTTTCCACACCACTTCACAGGACAATTTGGCATTATTGTCGTATTCTTATTTTTGTTTGTTGCGTAAACTTACACTTTACGGGTCTACTGTCTGGTCAGTACTAAAACGTGCCGCGCACATGTTCAAATCGGCATCGGAACATTTGCGCATATGCGTTACAGACATTAGTCGCCTTACATTGCCAGTCTTGTGGGGTAGGTGGTCTGTGCTTTCCTCCCTATCCATCTATACGGAAAGTGCCCCAGTAGGGACACTTAAGTGACATGTTTAATTAAGTGTTGACACAGTGGTTATTGATAGCTGGTGATGATGAAGCAATATAGCTAAGTAATGATCAAATTTGTCAAACAGGTTGTTGGCGATGTGGTCAGCGGAGAGTGCAAGGAGAGGCGGCTTGCACCTGATGAATCTCCCGTTGGTGTCATGCTCCTGTGGCCTAACAACAACTCTGAGCAGTACTATAGGTAAATTGTCATATCAATCGGAAAAATGGCTATTTTTCCGATTAGCTTTTTGCTCACTAAATTCTTTAAATGTCTTATTCATTACGGGGTAGACCATTGGTAGGCATAGCTTTGGACATCAAATACATTAATTAGCGACAAAACATTTCTCAGTTGCAAAACTGAGAAATGATCCTTGACTGAATTTTGAAATATTTTTGCGAAAACTTTCAAATCATCAAATAAAAGCAAGATTATTGTTTGTTAGTTAACTTTTTGGCTATGGCTATTTTGTTATATTTATAGGTTAAAATGAATTGAATAATATAATTTTATTCATTAATTAATCCCCGGCGACCGGAGTACTTGCGCGTGAGTTTAACTTACTTGGGGATTTCTAGAGCCCTTGATCTATATTTAAACTTTCACTAATACTATTAGTAAGATAAGATTAACGATATTCTATAAAATAATAATCTACATTTTGATTAATAAATAACAATTAAAATATCTAATCTGATATATTCACTTATCAATGTCTTAACACTCCACTTTTTCGAGCTAATATTGCTGTTTTAACATAATAGGCGATACCACGACATCCTATAGTGGTATCCGTAATTATATTCCATTCCAATACACTAACCTTGTGTATACACCTGTTAACTAATTGCCTAGTCCTGTCACTTTGATACTATTGTCTAGCTAGCTGGTTAGTCGAAACAGGTAATTATGTTTGGATACGCGGTCTTTATCATGCAGATACAGATTATAAATATTATGATATTGACTGGATTGTAAAATTTATTTCTTAAGTGTACGCATTTACACTGTTCGATTATCTGCCGGGTTGGTGATTAGGTATTAGATGATTAAACGATGATGACTAGACAAACATCCGGATGTCCCACATGTCATGTCTCATTTGACCGTTTGACGAAATTAAGAATGCCATCCAGGCCAATGTGACCCATCATAGAGGTCCATCTTTACATTTACCACAGAATTAATATAAGTATGCCTTTACATGCAATTGAAATGCGGTTTACTATACAATTTTGCACAAGTAATTTAAAAAAAACTGCGTGTTCCTCGTCGCCAACGCCAAGTGCCTCGCCAAGTGATAAAAAAAGATGATTTTGTTATTTCAGTATTTTTTTTAAACTAGCTTGCGTGTCTGTGCACACTTAACGTCTGCTGTAGTAATAGTAACTCATTGATGAGTTATGTATGAAGCTAGCTATATATCTTTGTGTGCGGTTGCAATTATTTTTTGTTAGTGCCTATTTCTCACCTTGATCATAGTCTTAATCTGATAACCATTTGTTTATTAACACTTGTACGCGAGTTGAGTCATTATCATTACAGTCAACAAATGAATCAAGTTCCCTTCTAAACTGGACCGCACAGCGGTTAATCTATGATATAATTTAATTAGATATGATGAAGGTATAATTTTTTTACCTTCTATTTTATATCAGCAATATCTTTACGATATGATAATGAGGAATTTGTAAGCATTTTTGATACTTGTTATGATTGTCATTGTTATGTACTTACTTAATATTTATTCGACGCATCATCGTATCGTATATGTCGTATCAAACAAATACACGGCCAGACCCGCTCAAAAAAGTCTGAGGCAAAACTGATCGGTCAAAAATTATTGTCAGCCTAGTTTCACCCCTATATGTACGAAATAAGAGCTAAATTTAGTGAACTTACGTGTTTTACATTTTATTTTATCTATACTCTCATACAACGTTAGGACGTTTTTGTATCGACATTACTTAGGGTGTGTGTATCTATCTTGTTCTTTTATATCTATACATATAATAAAACAGTAAAAATATTTTGTCTGTACATTTAGTATTTGTGACTAAAATGGATAGAGGGACACTTAAAAAGAACAATAGAAAGCAAAAAAATATTTTTGGAATTTCTTGTCTGTCTGTATGTATGTACGCGTTTCACGCAAAAACTACTGGACGGATTTGAATGAAACTTTTTTTGTTGTATAGCTATTAAGCCTGGGCAACATATAGGCTATAATTCATTTTGAAAACTGGAACACCTGATGAAGAACCATAACAGAACAGCTAAACTATAAGAAATATGGAAATGGTGCCTTAACAAAAGTCGTTCAACCTGATGAGCATTTACTGCTGACGTATAAAAATTGAAGATCTGGAACATCTGATGAAAAGCTCCAAGAGACCAGCTACACTATAACATATATGGAAATGGCGCCTTAGCAAAAATCGTTCAACCTGATGAGCATTTTCTGCTGACGTATAAAAGTTGAAGATCTGGAACATCTGATGAAAAGCTCCAAGAGACCAGCTACACTATAACATATATGGAAATGGCGCCTTAGCAAAAACCGTTCAACCTCATTAGCATTTTCTGCTGACGTATAAAAATTAAAGATCTGGAACATCTGATGAATAACTTCAAGAGACCAGCTACACTATAACATATACGGAAATGGCGCCTTAGCAAAACTTGGTTAATCTGATGAGCATTTTCTGTAGACGTATAAAAATCGAAGATTGAACACAGGAAACAGCTTGGAACACAAAAAGACTTTTCATCTAAGCCAAAGTCACGCGGGCGAAGCCGCGGGCAACTGCTAGTTGTTAATATAAGTTTTCGCATTAAATATTCATCATTCTCCAGAAATTCGTGTAGACAAGGCCAGTACATAATAAACAAAACTGCTATACAATTTGTCTCAATTAAAGAAACGAACATACAATCTTGAAATTACAACAAAGTTAGGCACCGCGCCAACTGTAATGTTTCGGAACAGAATAATTTATGGGAACAAAAAATAATAAATATGATGACCCGGTCGACTTGGCGACTACATTACAAACGGGCAAGGACGTCTGTTTGATTGCTATGTGGAGAATTTTGTGGGAATCCGAGCTATGAATTGTCTGTGTGTCGGTTGATTATCTTTTGATTAATTGCAAAATTGCACGAGTGACATTCTGCCCCGTAGCCGCGGCTTTACTGGGCTATTTAGTTTCAGTCGCCCTTGGACTGGGTAAAAACTAGTCACCAATATTTAGGAAATTTATGTTTAGTAGATGTACAGTAAAGAAGAATGTGATCCGGGTTAATCAAAAGAGTACTTATTATTACAAAGAGATAAAATGACGTTTTACTATGTATTTGGGTTTGCACATAATTAAAAAAAATCATTTTTATGTCGTCCTTCTGACTATATGTCCGCGAAAGGTGTAAAAGATAGACACGCGTGTTATATTTAACTAAAAATATTAGATTCTATGCATTCTAAATTATTTTAGTACATATAACAGCTTGTTTACTCAAACTTCAGTTTGTAGACTTCATAGATACTGTCGAGACGTGAGGGCATACATTTTAATTTCTTGAATGTTTATGATATACTCTTTCCGTGCGGTCGTGTTGATCATGTACTAAAATTCTCATCCATGGTATTCGCGACGCAAATTAATGTTTAATTGGCTATTTACATCATATAATTCGCGTTACAAATATGTTGTTTAATAAAGGATAATAGTGATTGGGGATAATGTTCCAATGGTGCGCGTGATTCACTCTTCCTGCCGCGGCCGCCTGATAACGCCGTCTCCATCCTGCCAATTAAACTAAAACATTGCCGTTCACTTACAACATGGGCTCGAAAATTGTACGGCTGCACGCAAATATTTAGATTTAATCATCCGAATATGACTCAAAAGTAATTTTATTTTTGGTTCAGTTTGTTTATGTGTAATACGTACGATCGCGTGTAATGAAGTGATTACTTTGTCGACAGGTTCTATTTGCGCGAGAAAATACCGGACGAGCCATGGATGGAAAATTTCTCAGTGGATCCGCAGCTGATAAAGGATTACTTCCAGAGATTCCTGTACCAGCCGAAGGACCGGGAGTATCCTGACCTGTGCCAGTTGCCGGAGCTCAATGAACAGACTCTGTTGAATAACTTGAGGGCGAGGTTTGCGGCTGGCTACATCTACACATACGTCGGATCAATCCTCATAGCCCTCAACCCATTCAAGTTCTACCCCATTTACAACCCCAAGTATGTCAAGCTGTACCAGAACAAGCGCATAGGATCCACACTCCCTCCACATATATTTGCAGTAGCAGATGCGGCATACCATTCTATGCTGCGGGAGCGAACAAACCAATGTATAGTGATTAGTGGTGAAAGTGGTTCAGGAAAAACAGAGAGCACCAATTTCCTATTGCATCATTTAACAGCTCTAAGTCAGAAAGGATCACATGGGAGTGGTGTTGAACAGACAATATTGAGTGCTGGTCCCGTCCTAGAAGCATTTGGTAATGCAAAGACTGCCCACAATAATAATTCCAGTAGGTTTGGCAAATTCATACAAGTAAATTATAAGGAAAATGGAATGGTCCACGGTGCTGTTGTACAGAAGTATCTATTGGAAAAGTCGAGGATTTGCAGCCAGGGACGAAACGAGAGGAATTATCATGTGTTTTATTATTTGTTGGCCGGTGCATCGGAGCAGGAAAAGGAACAGTTGCATTTGCTTAGTGTGGACAAGTATAACTACTTGTCGCGGACTGGTTGCAGTGTTGTGCCGGGTGTGGACGAACAGTATGAGTTCTCGAGACTGAAGCAGTCTATGGACATGGTGGGCTTCACCATGGACAAACGGCGCAGGCTTTTTGCAGTGTTGTCAGCTGTCTTATTGCTGGGTAAGATAAATTTCACTTAGTTACTAAAA
The DNA here is from genome assembly GCA_018467065.1 of Ephestia elutella. Taxonomy (NCBI): domain Eukaryota; kingdom Metazoa; phylum Arthropoda; class Insecta; order Lepidoptera; family Pyralidae; genus Ephestia; species Ephestia elutella. The sequence goes on from CM031584.1 coordinate 10,517,576, forward strand.
TGGCTGTTGTAATTGATGGATAATTTAAACATATTATATTTTAAACACACGAGCAGCTTAATAAGCAAAATTAGACAAAACAAAAACATTACTATTACATTATTATTTTATTACATATAAACAAAATTAGTCAAAATCAAAATATCTTTATTTATTAGTTCCCTTTAATAGTTTGATGAATAGGGAGAAGTTTTTTATGTTGTAAACACAATTTAAAGTTTGAAGGACAGCAAAAGTGCAAGAAACACTTTTGAGAAATGTTAATGAAATTAATTTATATTTGCCATTATTATAAAACAACTTCGTATAAAAAAAAAATAGGTATCAACTTGTTAATGAAACAACACAATCGTCTTCAGGCAACGTGGAGTTCCAGCCAAGGAAGTCGTACCATCACGACGAAGCAGTGGGCGTACGGAACCCCGAGGTGGTGTCGCTGATATCCTCGCTGCTGCACGTCAAGCAGGAGACCCTGCTGGCGGCGCTCACGTCCAAGCGGGCCAGGGCTTCGGGGGAGACCCTGGTCATCAACTACAGGTATAGTACTACCACGTTAAGTTACACCGATACATGTTATACTTCATAAGTGCAATCAGAATCTACATGGAAAAAAGATCTTTATGGCAAGGCAATAAGATCTTTGAGATATGCTGAAAATAAATTTATGAATTACGCGGAAATATTTCTGCCAATCGTAGCGCGCCATAAATGAACTCATTCGTTATTGGCTGATACGTATGCCTCTTGGGTTCGCAGTAGAGGCTGCAACAGCGCTACGTTTTGCTTGTCTGTATCTGTCTAGCTTATCATAATCAGAACTGTCTGACTTTGACCCAACCTGTCAACTCATCAGCATTCCGCGACCCACTGTTGGGTATAGGCCTCCTATCAAATACTCTCATATCTAATTGACCGTCAAGTATCATTTGGTGTAGTTCTGACAATCCACTAGGGAAGCATCTTGTGTCAACTTTGAACCAAAGAATTCTCTCATTTGTGCCACATTGGTATATGTGAATAACCTAGAGTTAGTTTAGAAATTTAAGTAGCCGTTCTAAAATAATAACATTAGTGCTGTGACTACTGACATCATCATTACTATTCATCCTCAGATTACCAGAAGCAATAGCGACTAGAGACGCCATGGCTAAATGCCTGTACGGGGCGCTATTCGACTGGATCGTGATGCAAGTCAACCACGCGCTGCTGTCTAAGAAAGACACGCTACGGGAGCATCAAGGACACAGCATTGGTCAGTTAACATTTGTTCAAGCACTAGCTGGGCCCCACGGATTCGATTTCGTGGGTATTTCGTGATATTGGATAGCCTCATTTCATGAATGTGACTTTCACACATAGAAAGTTTTTTTGTGTCTGGTAGTTTTAAAGATTGGCGCGTTCAAACTGTTTAGCTTTAGTAATTTTATTTTTAACTGCTGGAATTGAGATGGCTGTCTGCTAGCTATCATTCAAGAAAATCTGTTCAAAGGTTTGAGGATTATTAGCTCATTAGTATTTGTAAATGTAATTTATATCACAGAAATCAATACACAAACTCGAGATAAAAAGTACCTTATGTGCCAGTCCAGTTTTCATTCTATTGGTGTACCAAATTTCATCGAAATCCAATTTTAGTTTTTGCGTGTAAGTTTCACGTTTATAATATGAGTAGGTATACCATGAAGTGTAGGAGCAGCGAAATCTAAATAAATCTGCTATGTAAATATTCTGTTTGTTTGCTAAACTCGAAAACTCTTCAGTGCGATGGACAGAGTACATATTTGTGTTTTGATAAGTCCGTCTAAAATAATATAAAAAGCTTGAGTCTGAAGTTAATAGATTTTTTCCTCGATATTTTCGTTAAGACAGATAAATCTCGTGTAAGAGAAACTTCATCCATTAATTTCTTAAATTTTTCGGAACTATCGAAATTATTAAATACACATATAATTCGCGTCATTTAAAAATAATGATGGAAGAGAGAGGAGGGGGTGAAAGTTGCGCATGGGTACGACTGACGAACCAATCGCGTTCGCCGGCCGAGACCCGCCCGACCCCGCTCACCGCATAGACCGATAAATCGCCTACTGCGCAGCTTAACCGCCATTACTCATTTTACCTGACGAGACTTATAACTCTGTAGGTGTTCTCGACATATTCGGCTTCGAGGACTTCGGGCCGTCGAACAGCTTCGAACAGCTGTGTATTAATTACGCGAACGAGCATCTGCAATACTACTTCAACCAGCACGTGTTCAAGTACGAGCAAGAAGAGTACCGGCGCGAGGGCATCCGGTGGACGGACATTGGCTTCTCGGATAATACGCAGTGTCTGCAGCTTATAGAGGGCAAGCCTAGTGGGCTGTTGTGCTTGTTGGACGATCAGTGCAAGTAAGCAACTTTTTTTCTGCTGTAACTTTTTTATACTGTAACTATCAGTATAGTTCCCGCAAACGAGCACCTGCAGTACTACTTCAACCAGCACGTGTTCAAATACGAGCGAGAAGAGTACCGGCGCGAGGGCATCCGGTGGACGGACATTGGCTTCTCGGATAATACGCAGTGTCTACAGCTTATAGAGGGCAAGCCTAGTGGGCTGTTGTGCTTGTTGGACGATCAGTGCAAGTAAGCAACTTTTTTTTCTGCTGTAACTTTTTTATACTGTAACTATCAGTATAGTTCCCGCAAACGAGCACCTGCAATACTACTTCAACCAGCACGTGTTCAAGTACGAGCAAGAAGAGTACCGGCGCGAAGGCATCCGGTGGACGGACATTGGCTTCTCGGATAATACGCAGTGTCTGCAGCTTATAGAGGGCAAGCCTAGTGGGCTGTTGTGCTTGTTGGACGATCAGTGCAAGTAAGCAACTTTCTTTTTTCTGCTGTAACTATCAATATAGTGCCACGCGGTATTTTATCGATGAAGGAGTACAGGTAAGAGGGCATCCGGTGGACGGATATAGCTCATTGAAGCCAAACCTAGTAGGCTGTAAGTTGTGCTTGCTCGTTGATCAGTGCAAGAGAGTATTTTATTTTTTCAGGTGTAACTATCAATATGACGTGGTACTTTATTGAGACATTGGCTTCTCATACATACGCAATTTCTTCAGCTAATTGAGGGCAAGCCTAGTAGACTTTTGTGCTTACTCTATCAGTATAACTTTATGCATTTCACAATATTTTTTCTGATGTAACTATCACTATACCATGTGGTACACTCAGCAATGTATATAAGTATGCAGGGCTGCTACTTTAATAAAGGTTTTCTCAGAAAATAATATAGATATTGCAATTAAACTTAACAACATAATAATTTTTTATTGATCTTTTATATTAAAATGTTTTTCAGTTTCCCCTGGGCGACGAATGAAACGTTACTCCAGAAATTCAACTCCGTACATGAGGACAACCAGTTCTACGAGAAGCCTCCGCGCAGGGAGCCCGCCTTCGTCGTTAAGCACTATGCTGGCAGGGTCAAGTACCAGGTAATTTACTTAATTATATCTTTACTAACTGACACAGGCTCGAAGAAATTACCATGTACGTCGGTTACCACTCTTTAAGCCACACTTTTATGAAGATTACAAAATTTACCTTGCATGTTCATTTCCGGTATAAGTACACATTGTACTGCTTATATTCTTGGTGCCATAAAGAGTTACTTACTTACTTATGGGTCAGTCATTCAAAAAAACACTTGAAAATGTAAATTCAAAGAAATTTGATAATCGCCAAGACTGAAGGACTTAAACTAAATGAGAATAAGAACGAAATATAATGAGATACCTTATTTCAGAATGCGGATTTGTTTTTTGTTGTTTAGCCAAAAACGTTCTTAAACGGTAACCACGACGTGGAAAATAGGCAGTCCCTTTATCCAGTTGTGTTTTTCTTGCGGTTTAATCCTAATCCTAACTAATATTATAAATGCGAAAGTGAGTTTGTTTGTTACCTTCTCACGCTTTATCTACTGAACCAATCTTCCTGAAATTTTGCATTCACATAGAGGTACTGAGAAGGACAGGGTACATTTCATAACGGCAAAAGCTCCGTTACCGTGGGAAATTCACGCGGGCGAATCCGCGGGTCAAAGCTAGTGATTAATAAAACTCGAATTTTCATAAAATGTCGTTCCATTACAGGTGACAGCAATGAGGGAGAAAAACTTAGATCTGATGCGCCAAGACATAGTGAGTGTGTTGAAGAACTCTTCGCTGGCGTTCGTGCGGGAGTTGGTGGGCGTCGACCCCGTCGCCGTGTTCCGCTGGGCCATCGTGCGGGCATTCTTTAGGTAAAATAAAAATCTATAGGTAACATAATAAACCAGTAAAAATATGCTTCCATGCTGGTCTGGGAGCGAAGAAAAAACATAGAATGTGCCAGCTGCTTCTCTTCCCGCGCAGATTGTTAAAGTCAATCGAAGGAAAGGGCTTTAAACTGGGGATTCTTCCACTCATAGGCGATGAGCTAGCTCCTATACCTGAATCTCCATTCCATCAGAGAGCCCACTATTTAGCCAAGCGTGGTCTTCGAGTCTCACGACTCTTGGCTCTGTCTACCCCCGTAAGGGATAAAGACGTGATTCTATGTATGTAAGTAGTAAAAATATTTTGCCTGTACATTCAGTATTTTTGACTGAAATGGATACACCTAAAAATACACATTACACACATCATTACTTACAAATAACAAAAACAGAAAGCAATTTTTTTTTTCTATCTGTATGTATGATCACGCTTATTTTCGAAAGTACTGAACCGATTTACTTAAAACTTTCATGAATTGCTTTGTTTTATTTATAGTGTTACGAAAACACACGGGCGCCGTCTAGAAATGTACGCAGTACTGGAATATTCTAGACTTACGCTTCGTGAACCCTCTTCGGTTCTAGAAATGATCGGCGGTGCAAGCAATAATAAGCCTTACGTTCCTTAAGGTTAAGGTTTATAGTCGCTTGCAACCTAAAGGACAAGGACAGCCATGTGTAAGAGCGGGATAGCGATATACTCGATCGTTCGACCGTGTTAGGCCGGGAACATTCGAGATGTAGCTCGAGGAATTTGGCTGGCCTATATAAGCGTAGTTGTTCGACGCCGAGGACAGTTCATCTTTAGACGAGCTAAGAGAAAGATCGAAGTGATACAAGTGCGAAGTACTAAGTGACAACTTGGCGATAATTACTGGACTCTGATCATTGTGTTTGGACAATTTGGACATCGTCGTGAGGAAACTCTTGTGGTGTGATTAATAAAGTCTCATCAGTGTCATCAGGTGTTTTTATCCAAATCCACGGACCAGTAGCCCGTAACATTTGGTGTCAGAAGCGGAATTTGGAAAATGCCATTGACTCCGAGGGACAACGACGTCACCAGCGAGGGTGTCAAGACACGGGCGCAGCGTGCTGCTGAAGCTTCCCCCACTGGATCTACGAACCAAGCCACGCCCCCTTTGGCTCCGCCCACTGGCCCCGCCCATCAGGACACGCCCCCTGTGGCCCCGCCTACTTCAAGGATGACTCCGCCCACTGGCCACGCCCACCAGACCACACCCCCTATGACTCCGCCCACTGGCCCCGCCCACCTGGCCCCGCCCCCTCAGCAGGCCACGCCCACCTTCGATTTAACGGGTCTGATGAGGATGTTAGAAAGTAAATTCACTGCTCAAGAGCAACAAGTTAAGGCGCAAGCTCGAATGCAGGAAGAACTAAAAATGGATCTTGAACAAAAAGTCCTGTCGGCGATTAGCGATGTTAGCGGCGCGGTCGTAAAACTTCGCAAAGATGTTGATACAGTGGAGAAAAGAGTCACCAGCCTTGGGAATGACGTGGACAACATGAAGACCGGGTTTACAGAGTTAGAGAAAAAGGTTGTTCGTCTGGAGACCACGGGGGTAGCAGTCGCACCAGGTGGTTCTGTCGCTGCATATGGAAGACCCAATGTGAAATTGCCCCCATATGACGGTACTTCGTCCTGGGCTGCGTACCGGCAACAGTTCCAAACCATTGCTACTGCAAACGGGTGGACAGACGGAGATTGCCTTGCCGCTCTCACCGGTGCTCTTCGAGGGAAAACGGTGGACGTTCTAGAGGTACACCCGAACGCTGGATTTAAAGATCTCCTGGAGGCTCTTGAATCCCGATATGGAGACAGGCACCTGGAACATGTTTTCAGAGCTCAACTGCGCGACAGAGTCCAGCGCTCGGGAGAAGGACTTCAGCAATGGGCTCTAGAGATAGAGAAGCTTGTCAGGAAAGCGTACCCATCAGCAGAGGTGAACATGGTGGAAACCAACACCGTGCAGGCCTTCGTTGACGGCATCAAGGACCTGGAAGTAAGAGCTGCCGTAAGGCTTCGCCATCACGCCTCATTGAAGGAAGCACTGGCCCACGCACTAGAAGTCGAAGCTGTCAGGCACGACTTGCGACAGGTTTACAAAGTGCGAGAAGTGACGGAGGAAGTGAACGAGGTAAAGGCTCCACGTAAGAAGGGCTCCGGGGTCATGTGTTACAAGTGTGGAGAGCGAGGGCACATGCAGTTCCATTGTCCACAGAAGGACTCATGTGCAGCTACAAAGAAGAAACTCGAGGACCTGGTTGAGGAGCTGACAAAGAATCGTGAATCTTCGTCGACTATGAATCAGGGAAACGAGTAACAGCCAGAACTAAGGGGCGAGTACTGGCTGGCGGCGCGAAAGAAGCCCCAACAACCATTATCTCACAAGCATGCAATGGAAAAAGCATTGCGATAGCTGGTAAAATAAATGGTAATGACTGTAAAATAACGATCGACACAGGAGCCTCTAGAACAATAGTTCGACCAGATATAGTGAAGTCCGAGATGAAAAACAAGAGGAAAGTCACTTGCCGGCTTCTTTTCCGCCTCCGGCCAGCCAATTCCCGTCTTTGGAGAGATGTCAGTTACGATGTACATGGGAGAAGCGGCGTACCATCATGACGTCATTGTAGCTGACATAGTGGACGACTGCATATTGGGACTGGATTTCATGAAGAAAAACCAGTGCAGAATAGATGTTGCCAATGGAATTTTCAAGTGCGGTGAAGAAGAAATATTCATACTTGGAGGAGTCCACGGCAAAGTTACCTGCCTAAGAAACATCGTCATACCTGGACGCACGGTGGCTCAAGTATCGGTAAAGTTGCCATCTAACCGAAAGAACAAGTCAAGTAGATGTGTACTGATTGAAGAAGTACCTTCTAAGACAACGACCCGGAAACTCATGACCGCCAGAACTTTAGTTAGGGGAAACGATACAGCTGTTGTCAAAGTAGTGAATCTGGATGACCATGACGTTACCTTAAGCCAAGGTGATGTCATAGGAAGATGTGAAGAAGTCCTTTGGATGAAGAGATGCAGTTCAACGCCAAGCTCAGACGAAATAAAAGACAGGAAGAATGCTACGGTCAAACAGCTTCTTGATGATTGCAAAAGCAACTTGACTTACTCCCAGAGCCTTAGAGCAAAGGAGTTTCTACTACGCTTTTCAAATATCTTCACCAACCAAGAAGGAGACATTGGAAGAACATCTTTGGTACAACACAGAATTGACACCGGGAATGAGAGACCCATCCGACAACGAGCAAGGCGAATACCAATAGCGAAAGAAAAAGAGGTCAAAGATCTGTTGGAGGAAATGGAAAGAAATAAGATAATTGAACCATCTTCGAGTCCATGGTGTTCACCTGTTGTGCTGGTAAAGAAGAAGGATGGTAGTACGCGATTCTGTGTAGACTACAGACGGCTCAATGACATCACCAAGAAGGACAGTTATCCGTTGCCACGAATCGATGACACATTGGATACTCTGAGTGGTATGAAGTGGTTCTCAACCTTGGACTTAAAATCTGGTTATTGGCAGGTGGAAATTCAACCGAAGGATAAAGAGAAGACAGCATTCTCAACAGGCAAAGGTTTATGGCAGTTCAACGTCATGCCCTTCGGATTATGTAACGCACCAGCCACTTTCGAACGACTGATGGAATGTGTCCTAGCAGGCCTGGTTGGAGAAGCCTGCCTGGTGTACCTGGATGACGTCATCATCGTAGGCCGTGATTTTGAGGATCACTTGAGAAACCTGGAGCAAGTCTTTGCCAAGATACACGGAGCCAAGCTGAAATTAAATCCAAAGAAGTGTCATTTATTTAGGAACAAAGTGAGCTACCTCGGCCACGTTATTACCAGTGAAGGCATCCAGACTGATCCAGAGAAGGTAGAAGCCGTTAAAAAGTGGCCCACTCCTAAAGACAAAACAGAGGTACGCGCATTTCTCGGCCTTTGCTCTTATTACAGGCGGTTTGTGAAGGGATTTTCAGAGATTGCCAAACCCTTGCACCGTCTGACCGAGGATAAACGAGCATTCTGTTGGGACAAGACCTGCGAGGATTCCTTCGAAAAGTTGAAGGAACATCTATGTGAGACACCTATTTTGGGATATCCACAACCAGAGGGCCAATTCATCGTCGATACTGATGCAAGTAATACGGCAATCGGCGGAGTTATGTCTCAAAAACAGGGAGACAGGGAGGTCGTTATTGCTTACTTCAGCAAGTCGTTATCGAGGCCTGAAAGAAACTACTGCGTTACGAGGAGAGAACTCTTGGCTGTGGTGAAGACCCTGCAACATTTCAACAAATACCTCATCGGCAGAAAGTTCTTACTGCGTACCGATCACGCAGCATTAAAATGGTTATTACAGTTTAAAAACCCTGAAGGCCAAGTTGCACGTTGGATTGAACAATTGCAGGAGTATGACTTCCATACCGAACACCGTAGTGGAAAGGCTCACGGAAATGCAGACGCCCTTTCTAGGAGACCATGTCCAGAAGACTGTAAGCACTGCATCAAACAAGAGTCAAAAGAACTGACTCTAAAACTTACTCGGGCAACTCCATTGGAATCCTGGGAAGATGATGCAATGAGGAAAGCCCAAGAAGCTGACAAGGACCTCCGCTATATCATCATGTGGAGGAAGCAAGGGGACGGTAAACCAACGTGGAGCGATGTGGCACCTACGAGCGTTATAACGAAGGCATACTGGGCGCAATGGGACAGCTTTATTCTACAAAATGGCATACTTTACCGGAAATGGGAAAAGACTAACGGTAGAGAGTTCCACCTACAAGTAGTTGTTCCAAGATCCAAAGTTCCAGAGGTTCTCCGTATAGTACACGACGGTGTTTCGGGAGGTCATCTAGGCATCAAGAGGACACTAACAAAAGTACGAGAGAGGTTTTATTGGCTGCACTGTCGTGAGGATGTGCAAGATTGGTGCCGTAAATGCACTACATGCGCTGCAGTAAAAGGTCCACAAACACGGAGTCGAGGAAACTTGAGGCTGTATAACGTTGGTGCGCCTTGGGAACGCATTGCAGTGGATGTAGCTGGGCCATTCCCTGTGACTGAGTCGGGTAATAAGTACTTCATGGTTGTCATGGATTATTTTACCAAATGGCCTGAAGTGTTCGCCATACCCAATCAGGAAGCTATAACCGTCGCTACCAAGATTGTTGAAGAAGTTATTTGTCGTTATGGCGTGCCTCTGGAAATCCATTCAGATCAAGGAAGGAACTTTGAATCTCAGGTATTTCAAGAGGTATGCAAGCTCTTGGGAATGCACAAAACACGAACGACTGCGTACCATCCTCAGTCTGACGGTATGGTGGAACGATTTAACCAGACATTAGAGAGACATTTGGCAAAAATAGTGGACAATCACCAGAAAGACTGGGACAAGTACATTCCACTTTTTCTCCTCTCGTATAGAACAGCGGAACACGAGAGTACAAAAGCGACTCCGGCTTACGTGAATTATGGTCGAGAACTTCGGTTGCCAGTAGACTTACTAACTGGAGGGCCACCTGAGGAATCTCAAACTGTGCAAGGTTACGTCTCTGATCTAAGGGAGAGGATGCGGAACATCCATGATTTGGTCAGAGAAAATGGATTGCAGTCAAGCGAGAACATGAAAACCAGATACGACAGAAGAACTAATACAGATGGTTTCCAGGAAGGCAGTTTAGTATGGCTGCATAACCCTACTCGCCGAAAAGGGAAATCACCGAAGCTACAGACTAAATGGGAGGGTCCATACAAAGTGATAACACGACTGAATGATGTGACTTACAGGATCCAACGACAGCCGAGAGGAGCAATGAAAATTGTCCACATCGACCGTCTGGCGAAATATCACGGTAGTAATGATGATGCTCGGGACGAGCATCTCTAAGAAGGGGGCAGTGTTACGAAAACACACGGGCGCCGTCTAGAAATGTACGCAGTACTGGAATATTCTAGACTTACGCTTCGTGAACCCTCTTCGGTTCTAGAAATGATCGGCGGTGCAAGCAATAATAAGCCTTACGTTCCTTAAGGTTAAGGTTTATAGTCGCTTGCAACCTAAAGGACAAGGACAGCCATGTGTAAGAGCGGGATAGCGATATACTCGATCGTTCGACCGTGTTAGGCCGGGAACATTCGAGATGTAGCTCGAGGAATTTGGCTGGCCTATATAAGCGTAGTTGTTCGACGCCGAGGACAGTTCATCTTTAGACGAGCTAAGAGAAAGATCGAAGTGATACAAGTGCGAAGTACTAAGTGACAACTTGGCGATAATTACTGGACTCTGATCATTGTGTTTGGACAATTTGGACATCGTCGTGAGGAAACTCTTGTGGTGTGATTAATAAAGTCTCATCAGTGTCATCAGGTGTTTTTATCCAAATCCACGGACCAGTAGCCCGTAACAATAGTTTGTTTCATCAAAATCGGTTCATTAAAAAAAAAAGTTATCGTCATTTGAATGAACTCAAGGCATGAGTTTTTTTTTTTTTTTTTTTTTTTTTATTTTTTTTTTATTTGGTCCACAAAACTGACGTGACACGATAACACACACACTTAAAAAAACATAACAATATTCATATAAAGTGTCAAATCTTCTTGATGTGAACACAGCATGCACAAAAAAAAAATAGACATTTCTGCACTCTGAAAAACTAAAATTAAAACTAGGTATTTTACAAAAATTTAGAATAAAAATTTTGGATTTTGAAAAAAAAAATAATAAAAAACAATTTATCTGTTTACATCATTTAGCATAGAGATTTTTATTGAATTGGCTGATGCACTAAATATGTCAAATTGAGAAGAGGCATTATTATATTCGGAACACATACGATTAATGGGAGAATTTTCCAAATAAAGAGTACGGGTAACTGGGACATAGAATGTTTTCCTGTTATGAAGTCGACTACTTGAACGTGGGATAGAAATATTTATCATTTGAAGTAAATTTGGACTGTCAACGATCCCTGTCACTAACTTGCGTAAAAAAAGAAGATCGGCAATATTTCTTCTCTGTTCCAATGAAACTATACCAAAATACACGAGCCTAGAGTTATATGAATCCAATTTACGACATAAGTTTTTAGCAAAAGCGAGATGGTATAAAAACCTTTTCTGAATACTCTCCAGACGGTTCGAATGTACTTGAAACAATGGGTTCCAGACTACACTGCAATATTCTAAGAGTGACCTTACAAAACAGTTAAATAATAAAATGGTAATATCGGGCTCTTTGAAAAATTTACATTTGCGAGTTATGAATCCAGCTAGTTTCGCACCTTTTTTGGCAATATGATCTATATGTTCCCGAAAGTCAAGTTTACTATCCACTATGACTCCCAGATCGCGCGTTTTAGAGACCTCACGTAGAGGAACGTTATTGAGGTGATAGCTAGAATTCAAGAAACTCTTTTGCGCGTAAACTTAATAAAAAGCATTTCGACTCATTTAAAACCATTTTGTTTTCTACACACCACTTGCTGATATTGTCAATATCGTTCTGCAGCTGAACAATATCATCGTTGTCACGAATAACCCGATACAATTTGAGGTCATCGGCAAACATTTGGTATTTAGATGATATTACTGTGCCAAGATCATTAATAAATATCAAGAAGAACAGAGGTCCAAGATGGGAGCCCTGCGGTACTCCTGACGGTACACCACTGGGAGCTGATTTGAAACCCCTTATTGTAACCAACTGAGACCGGTTCCGAAGGTATGACTCACACCATCTAAGTAAAGACCCACAAATTCCGGCGTGACCCAGTTTCTGGATTAATAAAGAGTGATCAACCACATCAAAAGCCTTTGAGAAATCAGTATAGATAGCATCCACTTCAACTTTGTCATCCAGAGCATCATAGATGTCAGAGACATATTCTAGAAGGTTTGAAGTGGTTGATCGACCCTGTAGAAATCCATGCTGATGAGTATTTATAATAGGTTTGACATGTGACATAATTTTTACCTGTACCAGGGATTCAAATAACTTTGGAATTGCAGAAAGAATTGATATAGGTCTGAAGTTGCGAATGTCGCAACTATCACCCTGCTTATGTATAGGAGTGACATAGGCGGTCTTCCACTGGGTGGGAAAAACACCCATTTGAAGGGACTTATTAAAAATGAAATACAGGGGTTTAACAAGCTCCACTGCACAATTTTTGAGAAATATAGGTGGAATAGAGTCATGACCAGGACCTTTATTTATGTCGATTGATTGAAGCGACTTCAAGATTTCTTCTTCTGAAAGATAGAAAGAACCAAGAGATGATAGGCACGATGGTGAATCCGACGAAATGGGCGCAGATTGGTCTTGTGAATATATAGAGTAAAAGTAATTTGAGAACAGATCGCAAATCTCTTTGCCACCGTGTGCAATTTGGTCGTCCAGAAACATCTCATCCGGAATATCGCTGCTATTCGATCTAGTAGATTTAATGAACGTCCAGAAATACTTTGGATCCCTCTTAATAAATTCTTTTGAGTCAGACTTTAGTCTATTAAAACAATCATTAAGCAATTTATCACATCGGTCGCGAAGTATTTGATAAGAAAGCAAATCCCGAGGGTTCGAATATTTTTTATATCTGCGGTGGAATTTCGCCTTTTCCTTTAAAGCATCTATCAGTGGCCGAGTAAACCAGTTAGGATAACTATTGCCGCCTTTGTAGTAAGTAGGTGTATGTTTCACAATTATTGAGTTTATGATGGCATAAAATACTTCAACCATTTCATCAACATTCAATGATGGTTTAAATTCACTGTCCCAATCGATCTGCTCTAATTCGTCCTTAATTTTGGAATAATTTGCTTTGGAAAAGTTAAAAGATTTCAGTTTGTTAATTTTGGGAGGTTTGCAACGAGGCAACTTAAACGAAATACATAACGTGGGATGATTTGAGTCCTCTGGAACTAAAGGATTACTACAACCTGAGACTTTAAAGGAGTTGATAGAATTCGTGATGATCAAATCTAAAGTACGGTCCTTAGCGTTAGATATAGGATTTAATTGGTAAAGGCCATTGAACGCGAGAGTATCGATCAAGAGGTTATTTGTTTGATCTGAAGTGAATTCAGGTAATAAGAATTCGGAGGTAGGATTAGGTTGCCAACGAATACCAGGCTGGTTAAAATCTCCAACCAGCAATAATACAGAATTTTGAGGCAATTTATGTTGAATAACATTAGTCAAATTATCCATTGCATGATTCATTTCATTGTAAGATACTGGTGAAGGAAGATAAACTGTGCCTATGCAGATGGGAATAGTTGTGCTGCCTTGCTTTACCTTTACAACTACCCACAAATCTTCGTCTGAAGATTCCCATTGAAGTTTACGAACAGGTGCATATTTTTTAAGGATAGCAACAATTACGCCTCCACCCTCGTCCTTTGTTGATGCAGATGTGCTACGATCACGTCTAAAGATTGTGTATCTATTGTCAATTATTTCATGAGAAAAAACGGAATCATTAAGCCACGTCTCAGTCAACAGGATAATATCGGCCTCTTGTGAAAGTGCATTTGCCAATACAATATCAGTCTTTGTTTTAAGACCTCTAACATTTTGATATAATATATTAAGATTTAAGGACCTAAGTGAAACCATAAACAACTCAAGAAAATAACAAAAACAGAGAAAAGAAAAAACAAAAAACAAAATAAGGGAGACAATTACTCAAATTATAAGCTGTTTAGGAAATCTAAGTCTTTCACTATAAAACTTTTTGTGGTTGGATCCTTTCTCATATACACTTTTCCGTTTCGAACCCACACGAACTGAAAATTCTTGTCTTTGCCGACCTTTCGAGCAGCGGCGTGAAGCTGCTTGTTGCTGGGTGACAAGTGTTCGCACACAAAGACTGGTTTCTTATCGCCAGCCAGACCAAAGTGAGTTGTATTTAGTTTGTTGTTCTGGTGTACTCTGTTGAAGGTCTTGACAGCTGCAATTACACTGTCCCGAACGATCGGACTCGATAGTTTTACAACTATTGAACGAGGCGACTGGAATCTTTGTTGACTTTCGCAACACGGTGATAATTCAGGACTTCGTGTTCACGGAGGCCGAGCCCCACAGTAGCGCTGAGTTGTTGCACAATATCCTTCAAGTTCTCTGATTTGTGCTCAGGGATACACTGAATTTCCAAATTACACTCTCTCTGTTGTTGCTCAAAAATAACCCAATCTGTGACTTAGATCAGATACCTGTGACTTCAAACCAGTATTCTCAGTCTCCAGTGCATTAATTCTATTCTCCTTCAATGCTAAATCCGCCTTGACTTCGTCGTATTTAGCCGACATGTACACAATACTCTCTGTTAGCTCTTGAATTTTGGTACGAGTGTCAGCACTCTCAGCAGAAAAATCACGTCGGATGTCTCTTGACAATTTCGATAATTGTTCTTCAAATAGTTTCTCTATGTATTTTTCAAATCTACGTTATGATTGGTACTCTGAGGTATATCTATTGAAGACGGTGATTGTAAGGAGCTCCCTGGCTGGCAGTACTCGATCTCCCTGTTTGCAATCCGGGCACTTCCACGATGCCTTATAAGCCTTAGATTCCTTGGTAAAATTCTCAGCTGGGATACCCAGACACTGGTAGTGGTAAGTACTAGAACACTTCGAGCATGCCTTCAAATCATTCGCCTTAATCTGCTTAGTACATTTTCTGCAGACACTCATTTTTATAAAAATATCACAACTTCAAGGTATTTTTTAGTAATGGCAATATTATTTAAAACGTCAAACTCAAAATGTGACTGTCAGTTGATGTTGACAGTTTAGAAATGATAGTCAGTGTGACAGATGACAGCTGTCAGTTGAATTTGACAGAACAAAAGTTGTTTGTTGACGGTAGTTCTACCAAAATATGACGATGTCTATATTTGTCTTGGCATACGAAGGTAATTAATTGCAACTTATCTTGATCAGAATTTCCAGTTTGTAGTCCAATAATGTTGAAGATAACAATACCACAGTTTGTTTATAAGTAAGTAAGCACTTTGAAAAACTTTTGAGGTTGAATATCGCAATTAAACTTATTATTCGAAGAAATATAATAGGAGCTCAATATACACAGAGGCAGGGTTGCCAGGATGATTAAGATGTGATGAGTTACGCGGAGGAAGTCGCGGGTAACAGCTAGTATAAATAAAAGTAATAGCTAGTATAAAATATAAATGTAGTTATTTGCAGTACCAAGTTACAGCTTTACTTATAATGGATGGGGCCTCCTTTTAGACATCAAAGAGCCTGTGTTAAGAGACCCCATAATCTATTAGATACAGATACTGTGTCACGTCTTTATCCCAGGCGGGGCAGACAGAGCCAAGGGTCGCGAGACTAGAAGGTCACGATTAGTTTATAAGTTTGTACTTAGCGTTGTTTGTCCTGTGATTACTTAGCGTGCTGAGTTGTAACTTGATTCGCTGAATTTTTGACTTCCAGTTAGGACTTTTTTTGTTGGTTATGAATTACCTGATTTTTCATTAAGGTGAAGCCTGCTTCCTTTGGTCCTTGTGTCAAAATGCACGGAACTATTTCCGTTTTGATAATAAGGACGCCGTGAGGTGATTTGGAGTTTCATTGAGTAAAAAAAACCCATAATTTGTTTATTTCTCACAACAATTACATCATTTCTAAAGGTTGAGGTTTTCTTTTAAGCAAAGTAATATTATATGTTCTCGTTAACTTCATATTTCAGAGGATACTTCGCTTTCCACGAAGCGGGTAGGAAGCATAGAGTGCACAGAACGGACGGGGCCCTTAGAGTGTCCCGTGCCTCCATACACGCGCCCAACGATAGCATCATCAGGTCAGTTCTATTCTGTTCTCAACTCTGTGCTACGTCCGTGTCAATACGCAAATTAAGATCGCTTTCCGACGATTCCAACTAACTGCAAGTCTTTTGTTATTACTATTTCACTGTAAACGGCATGTCATAATTGAAATTAAAGAAATGTTTTAACTAGATAGTTCCAAATTAGACGCGTTTGGACATAAGTCCTAAGCGACACTAGTGCTAGAACGCTAACTATGACATGAAGCTAATTATAACTAAAAAGTTACTTAGCATGCCGTCAAGCGTGCATTGTGGCCAGTAAGTTCACTCTCACTTAAAAAGCTTGAGTCTCGACAGGCTTGCTAAAGTCCGTGTCTAAGGCAGGCGGAAAAGGACAATAACCTCAATTTATTGGTACCTGTTGTTTATACGCAAACATATTGCCATCTCGTTTTTGCAAGTTCATTGCTCAAACGCGACGGCGATATACTCCCATGCCTGCGACAGAGACAGGTAGATTCTCAACATTTTCCTTTTTTCCGCCTGCCCTTGAAATAATTTTAGGGACATTACTGAAAAATGAAGTGCTTTGCATATAGTTATGTGACGTAATGATTTGTGTCTTGTTGCTCAGCCAACTGGTGACAGTATCGTCAATCAATCTCGCAATCAACCGCATTGCGTAAGTCACCGTCTGTACGGCATGCTTATTATTATTACTCTATGTGCACCTAACGCATGGACATTACATTTCGTTACTTCCGTCAAACTTCGCCATCTGACAGCTGCGTTTAGACCACCGTAACTTGGCCACTTGTGGAAACAAATTGGCAATTAATTAACATGCCTCTCACTTGTGCAATAGTGCGAACGAGACACACAATTTCGCCGATATTGCCAATTCAATTTTTTAAATGGTGACAGTTGTTAACACAACCAATCATTCTGCAATAAATTAATTTCGGAGTTGGTCTGAGCACAGCCTAACTTCTGTGTAAACATTTCGCTACTAAAGTGAACTTGTTAATTAAACGAAGTAAATTGACAGTGTCAATGTTATGAATTTTCTATAAAATAAAGCTAAATGTTAATTTTACCAAACATTTTAAGAAACAAACCGGGTTGTTACATTAATTTTCACTCTTGCTTTTTATTGCCCATGCTAGAGCATTTCATAGATGAAAGTTTTTTTTTGCTTTATTGTCTAGAAAATGTACACGTCAGCATTTACTTAGTTCAATTGAAATTAAAACCTCTATATAGTTGTAGGCGTAACGAGACCTTATAGATCATCGTCCAAGCACTTCCATGCATGCGTTACACATTTGATTTTTGAAATTTATTTTTTAACGTGCGCGTTCGGATAGAACGCCCAATAGAACGCCGGCCAAGGTTGGCGTGAATCGCGCCGAAGTAAAGCAGCGGGCGGAATGCGCACGCGACGGGAAGCCGACAAAGAATTATAGGATCGCGGAGACGCGCACGCGCAGGCTCGAGCGCGACTTCGACGACGCTGACGTCATGCAGCGCGCCAGCCAGATTGTGATGTACGTCGCGACGCTCTCTCTCTGTCTCTCGGGCTGTCGCACTCATCAAACAAAAACAAACATCAAACTCATCAAACATCTAAAAAAAATGTTATTATTAAATGTAAAAAATTCCAAGTCTACGACGAAATGTTTACTTTTCCAATCGCAGAAGTAAATTTTAAAAATATTTATTTCCGTAGATATCGTAAGGCATTCCGGCGCTAAATGATACTTTTTTTTTTATTTTGTGATACATTGTACTTTTTAAAAGGCGACTGAGCATAACGAATTCAAACTGTTATAAAATGTTTGAATTTTTTGATTGAAGTCCCAGTGAAAGTTTTTCTTATTTAGTTATCATTACTTGACCCTCTTTCTATTTTAGAAACGACCTTCCCTGAGAAGGCATAATATAGATTTTTGTTTGATGAAAGCGCGATTTTTCGGTGGGGATTCTTCACTCTCTTTCACGGTGATGGCTATTGGGTTTAATTTTCCGAGCGTTTCTAAATGTTGTGTGTGATAAACCGGTTGCTACTTGTTATACCGGGATTAAAACGGGTGCTTGTCATCGGTTGGGATATTGCGGGAAATATTACTTATATAATTTATTTATTATGTTATGTTATTTATCTTTTATGTTTTTTTATTTTAAAGATTACACGTTTTTTTATCAGTGTTCTTTTTTGTTGTTTTACACACAGAATTCACAGTGCCAGCTTGTTCACGATATTCATCATGAGATAGACCCGTTGTCATTGATACATACATACATACATGTCATGTTCACAACGCAAACGCATGTTGTAAATACATATAAAAGGCATATTCACGTAGTTGTTTATTTATTTATTACGGTGGATGGTGTCTTTAGCTCGAGCTAGTATTCCGTAGAATCGGTTTATGAATTATCTAGACTAATTTTATTAAACTTTGTAATTAATTGAAAAATATATTTGCAAAAAAACAATATTCTTATTGATTTCAAGGATCGAATTAGTATCATTATCATATCAAATGAAAGAATAATTTGTATAGCTTTACAAATGTCAATCAGTACCGTACTAGAGCAATCAAAATAAATAATAAAAGAAATGAATAGAACACAATCTTTTTTGGCAAATACGGGTAATTAGTGGCTTAATGAGAAAAAATTTCGTCGTCAATTTTTTAACGAAATACAAGCTCGAGCTAATAATCCCTTGCAAGACGCACCGCTAGCACGCACGGCTGTGTCCACAGGAAAAACAAGTCGTTCAGGCCTCGCGAGCGAGCCAAGAAAGGGCTGAAGAACCTCCAGAGCGTCAAGACCTTGGCGGGGCGCACCGCCGCGCCCACCGGGAAACGGAAACAGCCGCTCACTGTCGCCGCGCAGTTCCAGCATTCATTGGCTGCGCTTATGGAGACGCTCAACCAAGCCAACCCGTTTTTTATAAGGTAATTTGCATACACATAGTTAGAGAAGTACTGAGAAAGACATAGCTACCTTTTATCAGCCCGGGAAAAAGCACAGTTCAGTGCAAAATACACGCGGGCGAAGCCGCGGGCAAAATCTCGTCTAGTATATAACAAAACATGGTGAATGTCCGCTCTTATGAATGATACAAAAAATAGAGATAGTCATAGCGTTTTCATAACTTATTGTCAGCGAACTTTCGACAAATTTTGTGCTAAGCAGATGTATGTTTTTATATTTAGAATAGTTTGGTATTTTTTGTCGAATAAATATTTTTTCTTTCTTTCTTTCTTACTTACTGCAAAGAAATTATCTGTATTTTTTTAACTTTTAATATGAATCTGAGCACACTCTCATTCCTACTGCATTTTGATAAAGTAATGATTTCAAATGAAAAAAAAAATAGGACTATTACCCAATGTAACTCCAAAATGTTGACACTTCAAACTTCCACAGATGTATCAAGTCAAACAGCGATAAGATACCCAACGTGTTCGACGAAGAAACCGTCCAACGCCAACTACGGTACACCGGCATGCTAGAGACGGTGCGCATCCGGCAAGCGGGCTACAACGTCCGTCTAACTTACGAGGAGTTCATCCAGCTGTACCGGATCCTACTACCCAAAGGATTGTTAAGCTCACAATCCGATGTCAGACATTTCCTGGCCACGTTGAATTTGGACAGGGATAACTATCAATTAGGTGAGATATTTATGTTTTGTTTCACTCGTGTTCCGCCAATTACGGTACACCGGCATGCTAGAGACGGTGCACATCCGGCAACCGGGCTACATCGTTCGCTTCTCGTATGAGAAGTTCATCCAGCTGTACCGGATCCTACTACCAAAGGGGTTACCCAGTCGTTGAATTTGGACAGGAATAACTATCAATAAGGTAAGTTTTTGTTCCACTTATGTCCATTTTCTTACTGCTCATATACGAGGAGTTGACGAATTGAGATGTACTAGATTATTTTGGCTAAGAGATGTTGAATTCCAAGTCTTATGACAGGCATTTCCTGAAATTATCGGATTTTTACATTTCTGGGATTCATTTATTTTTTCTGTTCATACAGGTGCAACAAAGATCTTCATGCGCGAAAGCGAGCAGACCAAACTAGAATACAGACTGCACCAGCAGATCATGGCATCCATCATCGCCATCCAGCGGTGGTTCCGCGCTGTACTTGAGCGGCGCCGCTTTCTAGCGTTGCGGCGCGCCTCCCGCGTCTTACAGGGCTACTGTAGGTGGGTGACTGTGGTATATTGTACTGTGGTGTGAATATAATAGTATATAGATTGCACCAGCAGATCATGGCGTCCATCATCGCCATCCAGCGTTGGTTCCGCGTCAGAGCCACGAGCGGCGCCGCTTCCTAGCGTTGCGGCGCGCATCCCGCGTGTTACAGGGCTACTGTAGGTGGGTGGCTGTGGTATAATTGTGATGTTGGGAAAATATGATAGTGTTTAGACTGCACCAGCAGATCATGGCGTCGATCATCGCTAGTCAACGGTGGTTCCGCGCCGTACTTGAGCGGCGCCGCTTTCTAGCGTTGCGGCGCGCCTCCCGTGTGTTACAGGGCTACTGTAGGTATGGCTGTGGTTTATTGTACCATGGTGAAGATATGACAGTGAAGTTATAGCACTATGGATCGATTTCACGTATTTTTTTTTAATTAAAAGTATTTTTAAATTGTTTTTTTTTTGTGTCTAATTTGCACTAAAGATCTTAAATTCCAATTTATTTTCGCGGTTAATATCATCCTCTAGGTTAAATGAATAACTTATCATTCAATAATCTTTAGACAATGGCTGGTGTCGCGCGTGGAGGCGGCTACAAAAGTGCAAGCGTGGTTTCGCGGCAATCGCGTGCGCAGATGGTACCTGAAGCTGAAGAGAGGCATCGTTGGCTTCCAAGCCGCGGCCAAAGGCTATTTACTCAGAAAAACGTTGCCGGCTCTCAGAAGACCTAGGATACTCGACAGAAACGACGTGAGTAACCTGGTTTGTTTTACTAATGACTTGATTGGTGTAAATAATTGGCAAATGATTGTCGTTTTCTAAATTCTAGGTATTATTTCAATGTATAAATTGCATATGGTAGTCCTCGCAGGGGAAGCTTTGCGTTTGTGTGCACTCACACTCTCACACAGATATAGTGTTTGTTTGTATATCATTTTGACAACCAACGTTATGTGTACATATTCGTCTTACGCAATCTGCCGCGCACTTTGGAAGTCACTCACACTGCTTCCATGCTGGTTTGGGACCGAAGAAAAAACATAAAATGTGCCAGCTGATTCTCTTCCCGCGCAGCTTGTAAAAGTCAATCGAGGGAAAGGGCTTGAAACTGGGGATTCCTCCACTCATAGGCGATGGGCTAACTATATCTGAATCTCCATTCCATTAGAAAGCCCACTATTCAGCTAAGCGTGGCCTTCGAGTCTCACGACTTTTGGCTCTGTCCACCTCGTAGGGGATAAAGACGTGATTCTATGTATGTACGTCTGCCACTCACACAAATGCAAAGCTGATATGCGAGGACTGTATCCGAGGCGAGACACAAACCACGTTGAATAATACGCATGTACCCTACACCACTGTAATTCGAACGTGTAGACACTACCTAAACTTATTTACCACCACATAATAAATTTATGGTTTATGTTGCGCCTTCAATAACTCCTATTTATCTCCTCTTGCAACTTTTATAGGGCTATAACACACGTTTAAGAGAATTTGATTGCAAATAAATCGCGACATTATTAATTTGTCTATCGTATGATATTGTTGTACAGATGAAGAAATTAATGTTTAACTAAACAAATGTAAACGAATCCTTATCCTATCTGAAATCTGAAATAAAGACACGTTTTATTTATTTACGATATTACTGTATTACAAACTTCTTGTGTGTTATAGCCCTATTTACCAACATATCCTTGCACTTCGGTTCATAGAATGAGAATGATTTGTGTTTTAAAAATAACTATAAATAAGGTCCTTGTCACTAATAGCTTCTTACGGGCGCATTCACATTTGAGTCGTGATATTTTTTATTGTTATTTTTCCACGCGGACTACTATTGTTGTTTATTAGAATTCATTGATGCCGCCGTTATTTAATATTATATGAATAGCATCATATAAAAAAATATGTGTGTCTTAGATGACAGAAGTAAAACTTCATCAAAGCGATGACTACCCGAACGATCATTACATACCCGAGTGTTTCAGGTCAGTCTCATTCAATACCAACGAAAATATGCTCAGCGCGCCTAAACATATTTCTAGTTTAGTTAAGTTATTAACAAAAAAAAATAAAGATTTTTTTAAATCAAGTTATTGCTTCAATAAAACGTCACGACCCTTGAGAGTGTGCGTCCCGATGTTTAGTTGTGAACGTGTGACAGAACACACATGTATATACAGCGGCGTGTGCGTGTTTGTGTTGACAGCATGACAATAAGGCGGACGACGCGGAACAGGACGACTTGAACCGCGCACCGAGCCTGGAAGAGCTCAAGAACATTATCGATACGCAACTGTAAGTATACTTTAGGTTGTTCCTGTTAAATCGAATTGGCTAAAATATTTTTTTTTTTTTTTTTATGCTTATGGAAGGAAGCGGTGGTGGCCGAGTGGTTAGTGCGCCTGCCTGTGGCTGCAAAGGTCCCAGGTTCAAATCCTGCCTATGCTATATGAGTTTGTGTACCAATCTGACTCATATATGGTGCTTCATCGACCATCACTTGCTTCCGGTAAAAAAAACATCGTTAGGAAACCTGCATTCTGGTTGATGATTACCAGCTAGTGTGTGACATGGAGAAAGCAATGGCAAATCACTCCATTAACTTTGCCAAGATAGTCGTTGTGTGTTCTATTCATATAATGACCACGACCCTTAACCATGAGGAATACAACCAAATAAGAAGGAAAGTAGGAAATAGTTAAATCGGCTTACTAATCTGTATTGGTCGAAAGTTTAAAGTTAAATTAAATCAGATACCTCCTTTTGACCAAAAATGAGCTATGTTTTCAAGGTTTATGTTTGTGAGTTTCTTTATTTCACCATAATTCCCAAACGCCTTGCTAGATAGTAGATGTATGAGGTAAGGTTCCTTAGGATATTCCGGGTAACATAGGCTATGTGACGTCTGGAAGTTCATTCGTGTTTTAATTTTGTAATATTAGTTACTCATTCTTGCATATTGTTATGTAAGGATCCATCCATAGCCATATCAACCAAACCAGCCAACGAAGCTTAAATAAATAACTACAATACACTTGAAAACGAATGAAAATAATTACAGTAGGCTACTGAAATCAAATAATAAAAACACTAAATTCTCAATTGTACAACAAATACCCACTCGATTTTCGGAAGTAATCCTAATTGAATGTTTTACGAACATGCATAGTTGAAAGATGACTTTGTCGAATTTAATGTGTTTAGCTGTAATAAACAGCGGTATATTATTGACTGGCGCCTGTATTACCGTCTTCTATGAACTTCGGTTAGCGTCAGTTTACGATTTCACATAGCAATTCTGTAATGCAGCATTTATTTTAGGGATATGCTCATCAACCGAGGAGTGGAGAACATGAGGCAGTTGAGAGCTACACAATCACTACCTATTGCCAGGTACTTTTAATTCCGAAATTCTTATAGTAACCTGTTTTTTTAAATTAATTTCTTTACTACAGATTTCCATAATACTTTAAAAACATTTACTGTGAACATAACTGCAAAATTTCAGCTTTCAAATCTTACGACTCTTGGCTCTGTCCACCATGTAAGGGAGAAAGACGTGATATTGTATCTGTCAAAGACATATCAAGTAAGCTACTAAAATCGTAACTTTTATTACTATTTCTTTTTTTTTTATTGCAGTTTAGAAAAAAAGCGAGACGCGTTTGTTCCCACTGCAGCCGCGTACGAAAACAAAAACGTCACCAACACCCAGGTCACAGATATCACGGCCATTAACAAGAGGTATGACGTCACTCACATCACCACTAAACACACACAAAATAATAAGTATCTTTCTCTGTCATACGAACCTGTTACCAAGTTTAGCGATACCTAAGAAATCGATATTTGTGTATAAAAAAATAATAACAATATAAAAAAATTGACACAAATAATAATTAGGTCTTTATATTTTGCAGCAAAATCCAAAAAGAGGAAAGAAAGAAAAAGAAGGAATCAAAATCGTTCGTAGACATCGCTCGGTGGAACGCTGAAGGCGTGGCCGTTCCCAACAAGATTACTCCGGCAGATCTCGCTGATGAGCTTTTGTGGCTGCGATTAGACCAGAACATACTGGCCAGTAAGACCAAGGTGAGGTATTTTTTAAATAGAAAATCGATGAATGAGGAATGGAACATGGAGAGTAGAACAGAACATACTGGCTAGCAAGACGACAGTTGTATGAAAAAAAGGAGAAAAAAGGAATAAGATCTATTACAAAACTTTTTTATTATTATTTTTTCAGACAAATGACAAGGATATCGAGCTAGTGGATGTAACAGAAAGGATAAACAACTGTAGTTCGGGAGATAGCTCGGACACAAATAAAAGTACAGGATCAAGGTAAATTTCTTACATTTAGCATTTCTTTTTCAATGGATATTTTTCTACCGTTTACATTTTTTGTACAAATATTCGTACTTATATCAAAGTATGAAATTATATTTTGTCGCACTGCTCCAATGGCCGCGATGCATTTAGGCTCGGCATCTGCTCATTATATGCATGCTGAATAAGAGCTAAATTTAAGTGAACTTTCTTACGTTATTTTACTCAAAAATGCATGTAATGTGGTCATTATTTCGATAACCTTGTTTGAGCAAAGTCGACTTTGCCGTTCTGTTTTCAAATAGCGGCCGACAAAGCTTTGCTGGCCGCTCTAACAGGCCGGCAAAACATTGCCGGCCGCTATTTTGACGTTTCAACATTTTAAAAATCGAATGCAAAAAGATTTTATTTAAAACACAGCTGTTTGTATTTAATAGAGATAGCATAGAGATAGGTACAAAAAGATTTTATTCCATATTTGGCTGTATAGTTCCGACTACCATTGCTTAAAAAAACGAAGTAGGTAACAAAAGCGCGGTTCAGCGAAAATTTTGTTTTTATTTAGTGTAGTGACTTTTTGGCTAAAAATGAGGCGAAAATTCTTCCGATTCAATGTGTTTAACACCGCCAGACATTAAAGATGAAGCTAAATTAATGGATGAAAATTGGATACCGCGAAACTCAAAGGAAAAATATAAGATTGCATATGAAAAAATTGTGCATCAATCCGGGAAAGTCGGTGTTGAATTTTAGTAACTGTACTTTTCGTAATTGTCATTTTAATTAAATTTCTAGTTAATTAATATATTTTTATTTAAATTACTTGCTGGTTTTATTTAGATTTGGTACTTGCATTTTTGAGTAAAGCACTATACAAGCCTTGGCCCACAATGACTGCTTCGCTGGTCACGCTATGATTGCCTCGAGCTAGCCTAGCTACGCTCTAGGCCTTCCAGCTTGGTCATCGTAGCAGCCCTTGCTGTCCTCGCTGTGTCGGCTCGAGCTCCGGTCTCGGCCGACATCTCAGCTCGTCCATCAAGTGCTGCACGCTGACCGCGCTGTGTCGGCCTGGAGCGTAGCTACGCTGCGCTCTCGGCCTTCATCAGCGCGACCAGCAAAGTAGTCATTATAGGCCGCGGCAGTAATGTACTATTATCTACCATCACAACCCACGTTCAGACGTTTTTGTATCGACATTACTTTGGGTCTGTGTATCTTGTTCTTTTGTATTGTCAATCTGAGCGTCTGCTAGATTAAGCGGGTAGAGAGTGGGCGCCTGATCCGTGTGTCCGGCGCGGATCTAAGTAGCCTCTGCGCGTGTGCAAACGCGCGTTATGTTTGCCATTTATTTATTTAAATACAACGGTACATTATTCGTATCCAATTACAGTAATTAAGTAATATAAAATATACATTGAAATTTAAAAAAGAAAACGGATATAAAAGAACATTTGCATTTTTATCACATGCAAGTCGACTCGTATTCACCATTAACATAAAACAGCAAACAATTCCTGACAAGCGTCTTCCATCCATCCGCAAATACATCACATTCAGGCTCCTGGTTCAGGAATGCCTTGAGATCTGCTAACATGCGGCAGAGAGGAGACTGCATGTAAATATTGGTGTGGTACAGTGGGACACATAGAAAAGTATACCACCCGAAATACTAAATACTATAAAATGTGGTATACTTTTCTATGTGGCCCACTGTACACAAATAGCAGGCTCCATAAGAAAGTCCCCCGTGATGTCCGCAGACGCAGCTCGCCGCAGGTGTACCAGCGCAGCCACTCGCACGCCGCGCTGGAGCCGCCACACCCCGCGCTGCACAGCCTGCCGCCCGTGCGCCGCGACCCGCGCGACCACCGCGACTCGCGCGACTGTCGCGCACCGCACGCGGCCGCTGCTGGCTCCGCAGGTTGGTTACACTATCTGTGGCTATACTGACTCGCGGGGTACCAGCGCAGCCACTCGCACGCCGCGCTGGAGCCGCCACACCCCGCGCTGCACAGCCTGCCGCCCGTGCGCCGCGACCCGCGCGACCACCGCGACTCGCGCGACTGTCGCGCACCGCACGCGGCCGCTGCTGGCTCCGCAGGTTGGTTACACTATCTGTGGCTATACTGACTCGCGGGGTACCAGCGCAGCCACTCGCACGCCGCGCTGGAGCCGCCACACCCCGCGCTGCACAGCCTGCCGCCCGTGCGCCGCGACCCGCGCGACCACCGCGACTCGCGCGACTGTCGCGCACCGCACGCGGCCGCTGCTGGCTCCGCAGGTTGGTTACACTATCTGTGGCTATACTGACTCGCGGGGTACCAGCGCAGCCACTCGCACGCCGCGCTGGAGCCGCCACACCCCGCGCTGCACAGCCTGCCGCCCGTGCGCCGCGACCCGCGCGACCACCGCGACTCACGCGCGACTGTCGCGCACCGCACGCGTCGCTGCTGGCCTCCGCAGGTTGGTTACACTATCTGTGGCTATACTGACTCGCGGGGTACCAGCGCAGCCACTCGCACGCCGCGCTGGAGCCGCCACACCCGCGCTGCACAGCCTGCCGCCCGTGCGCCGCGACCCGCGCGACCACCGCGACTCGCGCGACTGTCGCGCACCGCACGCGGCCGCTGCTGGCTCCGCAGGTTGGTTACACTATCTGTGGCTATACTGACTCAGTGAGAGGGTACCAGCGCAGCCACTCGCACGCCGCGCTGGAGCCGCCACACCCCGCGCTGCACAGCCTGCCGCCCGTGCGCCGCGACCCGCGCGACCACCGCGACTCGCGCGACTGTCGCGCACCGCACGCGGCCGCTGCTGGCTCCGCAGGTTGGTTACACTATCTGTGGCTATACTGACTCGCGGGGTACCAGCGCAGCCACTCGCACGCCGCGCTGGAGCCGCCACACCCCGCGCTGCACAGCCTGCCGCCCGTGCGCCGCGACCCGCGCGACCACCGCGACTCGCGCGACTGTCGCGCACCGCACGCGGCCGCTGCTGGCTCCGCAGGTTGGTTACACTATCTGTGGCTATACTGACTCGCGGGGTACCAGCGCAGCCACTCGCACGCCGCGCTGGAGCCGCCACACCCCGCGCTGCACAGCCTGCCGCCCGTGCGCGCCGCGACCCGCGCGACCACCGCGACTCGCGCGACTGTGTCGCGCACCGCACGCGGCCGCTGCTGGCTCCGCAGGTTGGTTACACTATCTGTGGCTATACTGACTCGCGGGGTACCAGCGCAGCCACTCGCACGCCGCGCTGGAGCCGCCACACCCGCGCTGCACAGCCTGCCGCCCGTGCGCCGCGACCCGCGCGACCACCGCGACTCGCGCGACTGTCGCGCACCGCACGCGGCCGCTGCTGGCTCCGCAGGTTGGTTACACTATCTGTGGCTATACTGACTCGCGGGTGTACCAGCGCAGCCACTCGCACGCCGCGCTGGAGCCGCCACACCCCGCGCTGCACAGCCTGCCGCCCGTGCGCCGCGACCCGCGCGACCACCGCGACTCGCGCGACTGTCGCGCACCGCACGCGGCCGCTGCTGGCTCCGCAGGTTGGTTACACTATCTGTGGCTATACTGACTCGCGGGGTACCAGCGCAGCCACTCGCACGCCGCGCTGGAGCCGCCACCCCGCGCTGCACAGCCTGCCGCCCGTGCGCCGCGACCCGCGCGACCACCGCGACTCGCGCGACTGTCGCGCACCGCACGCGGCCGCTGCTGGCTTCCGCAGGTTGGTTACACTATCTGTGGCTATACTGACTCGCGGGGTACCAGCGCAGCCAGCCACTCGCACGCCGCGCTGGAGCCGCCACACCCCGCGCTGCACAGCCTGCCGCCCGTGCGCCGCGACCCGCGCGACCACCGCGACTCGCGCGACTGTCGCGCACCGCACGCGGCCGCTGCTGGCTCCGCAGGTTGGTTACACTATCTGTGGCTATACTGACTCGCGGGGTACCAGCGCAGCCACTCGCACGCCGCGCTGGAGCCGCCACACCCGCGCTGCACAGCCTGCCGCCCGTGCGCCGCGACCCGCGCGACCACCGCGACTCGCGCGACTGTCGCGCACCGCACGCGGCCGCTGCTGGCTCCGCAGGTTGGTTACACTATCTGTGGCTATACTGACTCGCGGGGTACCAGCGCAGCCACTCGCACGCCGCGCTGGAGCCGCCACCCCGCGCTGCACAGCCTGCCGCCCGTGCGCCGCGACCCGCGCGACCACCGCGACTCGCGCGACTGTCGCGCACCGCACGCGCTGCTGCCTAACTCCGCAGGTTGGTTACACTATCTGTGGCTATACTGACTCGCGGGGTACCAGCGCAGCCACTCGCACGCCGCGCTGGAGCCGCCACACCCCGCGCTGCACAGCCTGCCGCCCGTGCGCCGCGACCCGCGCGACCACCGCGACTCGCGCGACTGTCGCGCACCGCACGCGGCCGCTGCTGGCTCCGCAGGTTGGTTACACTATCTGTGGCTATACTGACTCGCGGGGTACCAGCGCAGCCACTCGCACGCCGCGCTGGAGCCGCCACACCCCGCGCTGCACAGCCTGCCGCCCGTGCGCCGCGACCCGCGCGACCCCCGCGACTCGCGCGACTGTCGCGCACCGCACGAGGCCGCTGCTGGCTCCGCAGGTTGGTTACACTATCTGTGGCTATACTGACTCGCGGGGTACCAGCGCAGCCACTCGCACGCCGCGCTGGAGCCGCCACACCCCGCGCTGCACAGCCTGCCGCCCCGTGCGCCGCGACCCGCGCGACCACCGCGACTCGCGCGACTGTCGCGCACCGCACGCGGCCGCTGCTGGCTCCGCAGGTTGGTTACACTATCTGTGGCTATACTGACTCGCGGGGTACCAGCGCAGCCACTCGCACGCCGCGCTGGAGCCGCCACACCCCGCGCTGCACAGCCTGCCGCCCGTGCGCCGCGACCCGCGCGACCACCGCGACTCGCGCGACTGTCGCGCACCGCACGCGGCGCTGCTGGCTCCGCAGGTTGGTTGCTACTATCTGTGGCTATACTGACTCGCCAGGGTACCAGCGCAGCCACTCGCACGCCGCGCTGGAGCCGCCACACCCCGCGCTGCACAGCCTGCCGCCCGTGCGCCGCGACCCGCGCGACCACCGCGACTCGCGCGACTGTCGCGCACCGCACGCGGCCGCTGCTGGCTCCGCAGGTTGGTTACACTATCTGTGGCTATACTGACTCGCGGGGTACCAGCGCAGCCACTCGCACGCCGCGCTGGAGCCGCCACACCCGCGCTGCACCGCCTGCCGCCCGTGCGCCGCGACCCGCGCGACCACCGCGACTCGCGCGACTGTCGCGCACCGCACGCGGCCGCTGCTAACTCCGCAGGTTGGTTACACTATCTGTGGCTATACTGACTCGCGGGGTACCAGCGCAGCCACTCGCACGCCGCGCTGGAGCCGCCACACCCCGCGCTGCACAGCCTGCCGCCCGTGCGCCGCGACCCGCGCGACCACCGCGACTCGCGCGACTGTCGCGCACCGCACGCGGCCGCTGCTGGCTCCGCAGGTTGGTTACACTATCTGTGGCTATACTGACTCGCGGGGTACCAGCGCAGCCACTCGCACGCCGCGCTGGAGCCGCCACACCCGCGCTGCTGCGCAGCCTGCCGCCCGTGCGCCGCGACCCGCGCGACCACCGCGACTCGCGCGACTGTCGCGCACCGCACGCGGCCGCTGCTGGCTCCGCAGGTTGGTTACACTATCTGTGGCTATACTGACTCGCGGGGTACCAGCGCAGCCACTCGCACGCCGCGCTGGAGCCGCCACACCCCGCGCTGCACAGCATTGTGATAACCCCACCCCGACAATAGATTTTTATGATGTAATACTCGCTTTTTATAACTTCTCTATCATTTTTACTCTATCTGTTTAATTAAAACGCCAAAATTAGCTCTTCTTATCGAGTGTGTTATTACTAACACTGGTGTATGATTTTATTCAAGTCACCTAAAGGCATCTGACATGACTTACGACTACCGCCATCTAGTGGCAGTAGCCGTATATACACTGGTAAAGTAAACAGTCAGCCAATGTGTTCCTTACGATTTTTTCCTTCATCGGAAGCAGGTGGTGGTCTATGAGAAAACTGAATCTATAGTGTCTATCTATTTATCTGTGGTTATACTGATTGTTATAATAGTAAACTAAACAGTCAGCCAATGTGAAGGTTTACTTACGATTTTTTCCTTCATCGGAAGCAGGCGGTGGTCTATGAGAAAACTGAATCTATAGTGTCTATCTATTTATCTGTGGTTATACTGATTGTTATAACCCAGATTTTTATAATGATCAGACTCCCGCTTTTTATAACTGCTTTGTATTATTTTTTATTATTTTTACTCTATCTATTTAATTAAAACTCAAAAATTAGCTTATTTACTAATGAACTGAATAATGATTTATTATAAAAAGGGCATTAATAGCTCTGTTTATTACTTACTACTTTAAGCACAACAAAACAATATTTGTAAATTGGTAAACATTAGTTAATTATTGTGTTTACTTTATAAGTTACTTTTAAATTGTTTATAGCTACTGAAAGTACGTAGTATAGTTTCGTATGTGAAGTGAACAAGACGTGCTAGAATTTACTTTTAAATATCCAAGTGACGTGTTTGGAACAGCCAAAATGTGTAGGATGACGATATCCCCGATTCCGTGTATGAAAACCGAACGGGAACACAGATGTAACTGTGTCCCTGTAGTATATTTAGTGGGCGTTTTCATACTGTTACTGATGATGGGATATCTTACCCTGTGTATCAAGATAGTGTTCTATTATTACGGTAAGATCTTTGATGCTTCAACTATAAAATTTAAATTTATAAACGTATATTTTAGCGTAGGTATGTACAACCTACGTCAAATATAACATCAAGATGCCATGCCAAGTTTAAAATTGAATTGTTGAATTTTGGAAAAAGATTATTGTAATTCCATTTTAGATTGTTAAATTACTTTTCCAATAATTATTTTCATTCTTCCTTGGGTTGTATTAATGTACAAAATTGTAACATTTGATTTTCTAAAATGAGCTAATGACCATAAGTAAGCGTAGTCACGTAATTCTTTTGATCACCGAACCCTCAGACAAATTGTATTGTTGTATTTTCAGTTTGTTTCGCCAGATTTTCCTTATTAACATTTATTTAGTTTTTTGTTTATTGGTAAACCAACATCGTAATATAGTAACTTACTTATGTATACAAATTTTATATCGATTTATAACCAAGGCCAAAAGAGGTTTACACTAATAGCTATATATTATAAGTGTTGATGGCGGTTTAAAAATAATAACAGATCTCCGCAGATGTAGCCATCTCACTTTTAGATAAAAAAGGTACAAAAAGGCCTCTTCATAGATTGGTTTTGGCACATGAACGCCTCAAAGGACCGAGTCCCAATGGATCTGAAAAAAAAAAAAATAGCGCAGTGTGATATGAACATAATCCAGCACGAATAGAAAACAATTTTAAAGAATATTAAATAAATAAATTACTATTCGCTTGTGGTGTGAAACAGGCACATAGTAACAAATCCTATAAATAAATCATATATTCTTCCCGTAGTGGTGTCTTCTGGCGTGCGCCTGCGCACCTCGGAGGCGTGCGCCCCGCCCGCGCCGCCCGCGCGCACTGCGCGCCGTCCGCCGCGTGCGCAGGCGCTCGATGCACTGGACGCCGCCATCCCGGTCGCCGACCATAGAGACGGGAAGAGACATCCTGCCAGGTATGTTTGTTTTATAGTACTAGGTCTTATGGCGAAATTTCGCCCGAAAGCTGCACTTTGTGATGGAAGCAAGCCACTTTGCACAGTGATAGTAGGGATCAAAATAAGCGATTTCACCCGCAGCAGCGAAAGTTTTATCCCTTAGGATAAGAGATGGCGCCACTTTTACAAAAAACTTTAAAAATTCTACAAGCAAAACTACTGCACCAACTTTGATAAATATGGTCTCAAATGACAGATAATTACTTAATATATCATGTAAAAAAATATTATATAAAAAAAATTTAAAATGCCCGAATTTTAGCTTTATTTGGAAAATATTTAGTATTTTTTCGGATTTTATTTGTTTATAAAAAAATTATCTTCCATGGAGTATATTTTTTAATAAACAATGCTATTGCCAATTAAATACAGTATTTTATAAAAAACTGCATGTCAATATCTTTAATAATTATGGAGATATTAAATTATTAATGAGGAAATTAATTTCTCGGGCGCCCCAATTTCAATAATCTAGGCATATCGGACGAACGCTTATTTATCATTTTACGAGATGTATTTTAGAAACCATGGTCAACAAAGTATTTATAGGATTTTTTGGAAGATTCAATTAAAAAAAAAGGTTAGGAGTAAGGTACCTAGATTATATGAAAAATAAAAAAAATATATTTTTAAGCACATTTTTCGTCATGGTGGTGCTGGACATATATGATCACAGAATTTATGTCTATGATGGTATTGTTGGAACTGAAAAGAAAAAAATATAGGTATTATTTTAAAAATAAATTCAATACATAGTCAAATAATTTTATAGTGAATAAGAGATATAGAGAACATAACGGAATTTAAAAAATTCAACATTATTTATTCATTAAGTACAATTCTTCAGATAAATACATTGTTGGGGTCTACTTTTAAGCATAGGAATGCTTGTGCCAGTAGACCCCGCTCTTCCATATCGCTATATAAAGACAAGTAGAATCGTACTTTGTTATTACAATAGTATAATTCTTAGTATTTAGTCTAAGGATATATACTTATTTACCTTTGGTTGTCATAATCATCTTTGCAAAATTTGCACTGCAAAGTGCATGGCAGGCCGATGCGTTGGTAACTGCAGCGAAGAGTGTCGCAGGAAGTTTTGCACCCGCAATGATCAAGAAGGCTCAGTTTTGACCAAATCGGGGTGGCATCGAACCACTTAGGCGTCCAGCCCCTTGAGCATTTTTTTGCCATCTCCAAGAAGATGGACATGGGATCGGGGCCCCTAAATTTAATAATTTTCCTCAAATATGGCCCCTTGAGAAGTTGTTTTGCCATCCCCAAGAAGACAGACATGGGATCGGGGCTTCTAAATTTAATAAATTTCCCCAAATATGGCCCGCTTGATAAGCTGCACGCAAAGCATGTTTGCTGAGAGCAAGGGCTGAGAGAGACTGATGTCGGTTGCAGGCTTGTTACCAGTCTATTTTTGGCTGCAAACATTTCTTTACGTACAGCATTTACACTCGTGAGCTCTGACTGAGAGTCATACAATTTACACGTAAATAAAAATAAAAAAAATATTTTATACACAAACAAACATATTTTCACCTGATGAAATGAGTACTCATAGTTCTAATTGAGCCATCACCTCTTCGGAGATTGTTTCAAGGGGTTGGGACAAGCTAGCAAAAGCAGTTGTTACTTCAGGGTATGACATCTATGTCTTGAAAGAAGATTTTTTCCATTGAAATAATTATTTATTTAAATTTTTGCTATTGAAATATGACGTGGTATCACATCCTGTAAAAGAGATATATGTGGATAATATGAACCTATAAACAATCTCCGATGATGGCCTAATTAGAACGGTGTGTACTCATTTCATCATTATGCTTTAAGGAGGAACGAAAATATGTTTGTCTGTGTATAAATAATAGTTTCATTTTTTTTTTTATTTACGTGCAAATTGTATGACTCTCAGTCAGAGCTCACGAGTGTAAATGCTGTACGTAAAAAAATGTCTGCAGCCAAAAATAGACTGGTAACAAGCCTGCCACCGACATCAGTCTCTCTCACTCAGCCCTTGCTCTCAGCAAACATGCTTTGTGTGCAGCTTATCAAGCGGGCCATATTAGTGGTTCGATGCCACTCCGGTTTGAACAGAACTGAGCCTTTTTGATCATTGCGGGTGCAAAACTTCCTGCGACACTCTTCGCTGCAGTTGTCGACGCATCGGCCTACTATGCACTTTGCAGTGCAAATTTTGCAAAGGCGATTGTGACAATCAAAGGAAAGTTAATAAGTATATAGGTATAAAATTTAAATTACCATTCAAAATTGATTCCAAAAAGTCCGTTATGTTCTCATTTAGATAGAGATATATCTATTTACTATAAAATTATTTGACTATTAAATTTAACTTTTAAAATAATATATTCTTTCTTTTCAGTTCCACCAATAGCATTATAAATGTCCAGCACCACCATGAAGAAGAATGTGCTTAAAAATATCTTTTTTTTTTTAATTTTTCATATAATATAGGTACTCTTAACATATTTTTTTTAATTAAATCTTCCAAAAAATCCTATAAATGCTTTGTTGACCATAGTTTCTAAAATACATTTAGTAAAATGATAAATAAGCGTTTGTCTGATATGCCTAGATTGTTGAAATCGGGGCACCCGAGAAATTAATTCCCTCATTAATAATTTAATATCTCCATAATTATTAAAGATATTGACATGCAGTTTTTTTATAAAATACTGTATTTAATTGGCAATAGCATTGTTTAATTAAAATATACTCCATGGAAGATATTTTTTTTATAAACAAATAAAAACCGAAAAAAAACTAAATATTTTTCCAAATATAGCTAAAATTCGGACATTTTCTAAGTTTTTTTTATACAATATTTTTTTACATGGTAGATTAAGTAATTGTCTGTCATTTGAGACCATATTTATCAAAATCGGTGCAGTAGTTTTGCTTGTAGAATTTTTTAAAGTTTTTTTGTAAAAGTGGCGCCATCTCTTATCCTAAGGGATAAAACTTTCGCTGCTGCGGGTGAAATCGCTTATTTTTGATCCCTACTATCACTGTGTAAAGTGGCTTGCTTCCATCACAAAGTGCAGCTTTTTCCATAAGACCTAGTACTGCTAGAAAATACAGTGTCTTTCTAAGTATCTATGTATGGTCGAAGGTCTGGTAGTTAAGATGACAAAGAAGATAGATTGTTATGATGTTGCCAACTATTTCCGACGCAATAAATTGTACGATGTTTACGGGTACAATCTGAGCAGCAGAGTCTTTTTATACACTAATGTAAAATCGTTGCACAAATCCTACTAATATTATGAATGCGAAAGTTTGGATGTGAGTTTGTGAGAATGTTTGTTACTCAATCGCGCAAAATCTACTAGACGGCTTTTGATGAAATTTGGTACACGGGTAGAAAAATACCGGGAATAGCACATAGGTTACTTTTCATCACGAAATTTCCACGGGAGCGAAGCCATTTATAAACCAACAAAGACTTATATTTGTTCTAACAAAAAAAAAATGTGTGCTCCCTCAGAACGTCATCAGAGCTAATGGCGCCATTGCTAGAAGCATCACCGGTACCAGCAGCCGTATCAGAAGCCCCTTGCAGCACTCCGATGCCCCGCGCGGGCGGGACCCGCGCCCTCCTCCGCCGCCGCAACTCCGACCCCGCCCCCGCCCCCGCGGAGGCCCGTGCGCCCGATCCTAGGTCCACTGACTTCATTGGGACCACTACTAATGGGCTCTTTCGGATTGCGGGGCACAGGTAACGAATTTTCTGCCATCACTTTGTTTATCCGCATTGGTATGTGTCCACATTCACCAGTTAGAAAACAGCTTTCTTAGTTTTTCGAATCTGGGTACATTATGTTGTGTTTTCCGATATGTGGTCAGTTCTCCATGATTTTCCTCCATGAGCTCAGGCACAAAGCTTGTAGAAGCCATATTTAGACAATCGCGTCGCAGTAGCGAATTTAGGATATCAGTGCGTCGCTACAGCGCGGGGAGAAAAGTAACACCCCCCCGCTAGCATAACGAAATTACGTTAGTTTAGAGCCGCCCGTGTATTTGATTAGTATTGTATAACAATTAAAAAATCCTTTTTCAGGTTTCGCAAAGGCACGCGGTTCTCGAAAGACGACAAATGCGTGTACTGTCACGAGGCGATCGACGCGTTCGTCACACAAGGCCAGCGTTGCATCGATTGCAAGCAGCTGTACCACACCAAGTGCATCCAGAACAAGGGCGTGATCACCATGCCCTGCTCCAGCCCCGTCGTCGCCAACTCCAAGACGCGCCCTAGGAATAGGAAGAGGATCATTACGAAGGAGCCGTATAACATGCTAGGGGATCAGGCGAAAGGTAAATATAACAGCTTTACCACACCAAGTGCATTCAGAATAAGGGCGTGATCACTATGCCCTGCTCCAGCCCCGTCGTCGCCAACTCCAAGACGCGCCCTAGGAATAGAAAGATGATCATTACGAAGGAGCCGTATAACATGCTAGGGGATCAGGCGAAAGGTAAATATAATGTAAAACAGAAAATAATGTAAATAAAAATCTGTCAAACTAAGTACTCGGAAAGTATTTAATCTGAAGTACAATAATTTTTTGTGCAACCAAAATGTAAATTAAGAAATCTCTATTTTTTTTTTAGTTTTTATTTTTTTACTGACGTACATTGTTTTTTAAATACATTAGAAACAAAAATCCTTTTCTTTTCTTCTGACTAAAATCAGACAAATGTAATAAGTTCTTTTGTCAGGTTCAGTAACGTCCAACTTCAACCTAACCGGAACATCAGAGTTCATGGACCGCACGGACAAGATCATATCGGACGCGACGGAGCTGCAGGCGATGCAGAACTTCATCACGAAGAAGATCTACCAGATGGGGCTGTCTGATAACGATAAACAGTCAGAGGTTAGTTTTAATAGATTCATTTAAAAAAAAAGAAAATTCACTCATTTGTCTAAGCTGCATGTTACGTAAGAAAATATTGAGTAAAATCGGACCCAGAAAGGGATTTCTTCCAGTCAACCAAGTATTTACACAGATACAGAATCACGTCTTTATCCCTTACGGGGTAGACAAGGCCACGCTTAGCTAAATAGTGGGCTAACTGATGGGATGGAGATTCAAGTATAGTGACAGGTTGCTAGCCTGTCGCCTATGAGTAACCAAGTATTTAAAAGGAATAAAAAGGTATTATTCTACTCTTGTAATTTCACCAAAATCCGTCCTGTAGAGTAATGAACATACTCAAAACTCACATCCAAAGTTTCGCATTTATTATATTGCTAATAATATAATAAATGCGTATTATAATAATGAGTGCACGCGATAATTTCAGGTGGACAGGGTATTCAAGCACGCTCTAAGCGAATTCAAAGACAACTTAGTAGCAACATACAGTGTCGTCGAAACTCGCGGCTCAGCACTCCAAATACAAGGATCTGATCGGCAATTTCCTTCACGTGATGGAGACGGTGTGTGCGCGCGAGGGCTCCACGCTGTCCATTACGATGGGGGTCAACGCCTTTAGGGGGTTCATGGATGAGTTCATGAGCCAACATGATACTGACAAGGCTAGGACGAAGAGGAAAAAGGACAAGAAGAGAAAGGTTTGTTTTTGCCATGACTTCTTCTAAGAAACTCATGTAAATAATAATAAATAATAAATCTTTATTATCAAAAAGTATAAGTTTAGCCCGAGTTCCCGAACTAGGAGTACCTTTATCATGACCTGTGGCACAGGGCGGGAGCTTCATATAAACGGGGCGTCAAATATACCTACTACTACTACAAACGAAACTGTCATCCGTGAACACGTCAATGTGTGCGTTAAACAACGAGGGTCGCCACAGCAAAATTATTTATTTATACGTATGACACAGATTAATAAAATAGTTACTACGTGCTATGAATAGTTTAATTATGAACACTTATATATTTCAATTCTGTAAGATTTGAGATTGTTTTATCTTATGTACCTGCTTATATATTTTGTGACTTACCTAACATACCTGCATCATAAATAAGTAAACTTCCACATAGGCACTGCAACTGTCACAACCACATCACTATGAGGCTTAAAAATTAATTTATTATAAGTACACATATTATTAAGTATTTATTTATCATTCACAGACACACATCGCATTGAATATACTATTGTACTATGGTTATATATTAGCGCCAAACTTTGTGTTAAATATGATTAAACTAAAACAAAACAAATTATTTTTTATTGTCATCATATCACGGCTCACTAGTAAACAAATCAACAGTAGCGAGTGGCGGACGTGGCGGTGGCGGCGCCAGCGACGACCGTCGCATGCGCGCGCAGGATACGCGTGTGACCTTCGACCGGCGGCATATTTTACGAAAATCATTACCTATATAACATTTTATTGTTTTAGTTGAATGATTCGAAAAATTCAATAATATATTGAAGAATTACACCTTGTCAAATACCCTATACAAGCATAGAAAATTTATAAAAATATATTTATTGAAATATAAAAAGACGCCGCCGCGACAATGTTGTATGTTGAAAGTGACAACTCCGTTCGTTCCATTATTGCTTACTGGATAATAACTTTACTCAACATTTATTTAGAAAAGCAGGATTGTTGGATTATTTAGGATGATAAGCCGACGACAAAGACATGAAAATAAAATTTAATTCTCATATGTTGCTCCCATTTACTAACAAAATGGCATATAACGAAAAAATGAATATCTAATGATGTGAAATATTGTTAATTACTTTGCTTACCTGTATTCAACCTTCGGAAATTTATAAAATTTACGTCCTTCTTGGTTTGTACTAGATAAACAAAGGTTAACTGCGCAGTACCTTGCCATAATTAATTTCAATGAAACTATGTTTCTCTCTATCTACAAAATCGAAACGTAAGAGTAGCTTGAGATACGCTTCGCAGCTGCTAACCCCGATTCATAGTGTCCCTCGATTCAAATGAACGGGGTAGAGGTGCGGGGTACGCCATATTGCGGGAGAGGCAGGGAGCTTCCTTTCTGTACGTAGTACTTATATTAATTCTGTGCCTGTGGTCTTGTGGTTTGACGACCTCCGTGGCCCAACGGTCATCACGCCGGACTGCCACACCGGAGGTCCCGGGTTCGATCCCCGGTCGGGTCAAGGTGGAAAATGATCTTTTTCGGATTGACCCGGGTCTTGGATGTTTATCTATATATGTATTTGTTATAAAATATAGTATCGTTGAGTTAGTATCCCGTAACACAAGTCTCGAACTTACTTTGGGGCTAACTCAATCTGTGTGATTTGTCCGTATATATTTATTTTATTCTTACCCCTTAATTTTAATTACGTGACCGACCGTACTTATTACAAGCAAACTAAACATTTTACACTTCCAAAATGTCTACATGACCATATTGATTATTGTCTTTAATGACTAAAGTGACAACCTTGATCATTCCAGCGCAGTATTTTAAGCAATAAAATTGTATTTTTGCAGGTGGACGACCCAATCCAATACAAGGGTCATACATTTATCTTATCCATGATCAACATCCCAACGGAGTGCGAGATCTGCAAGACGTTCTTCATGTGGCCTATCGAAAGATCACTCATCTGTCAGTGCTGTAAGCTGGCCTCGCACAAGAAGTGCTACATGAAGGTATAGTTGATTTATAGAGCAGACAAGCTTTTAGTAGCCCGCGTGATTTTCCTACGGGAACAGTGTTTTTCCCCGGGATGAAAGGTACCGTATGTCCTTCTCAGTACTTCTAATATTTGTATGCGAAATTTCAGGAAGATTGGGTCAGTAGATAAAGCGTGAAGAGGTAACAATTAAACAAACTCGCTTTCGCATTTATAATATTAGGATACACAAACATTCATCCTATCGACGATCAATATCCCGAAGGAAACTTATGATTAATTTGTTGACAGGTGAACACACAATGTCGGAAGGACTCTGCTGCGATCGTTGGCGTGCTGGACGTGGGCGGACGGGAGCAGTACGGAGTCGTCACTAGAGGACTGGTGAGACTTTTACTCAAAAATAGTTTTTATGTCAAAAATAGAATAGGCTGCCTCTGGGTAAGCTCGCTCCATCGTAGACCTCATCTCTGTCCTCGGGTAAGATTGAGGTCAAGAGCAAACCCATCTTTAATTTTAAAAAACTCTTGCTTACTTAATAGTGATTGATTTGACTCTTGAAGCAAGCTTTTACCGAAAAAATAAGTGAATAAACCCTAAACCAAATTTCATGGTTCTATCATCGGTTTTGAACATCGTCTTCAGAAACTATTCTTGTTGTCGAATTTTACTACTTTTTTTTTTACTTTATTTCAGGTGTTCGGTGTTCCGCTGAGTGAACTGCCAACTGGCGAAAGCAATATCCCGATCGTGGTGGACCGACTTATCACCACAATCGAGATGACGGGTCTCTACAATGAGGGGCTCTACCGCAAGAGT
Organism: Ephestia elutella; assembly: GCA_018467065.1. NCBI lineage: Eukaryota > Metazoa > Arthropoda > Insecta > Lepidoptera > Pyralidae > Ephestia > Ephestia elutella. Next base: position 10,558,536 of record CM031584.1, read on the forward strand.
GGCCTAAGCTCCAAGGTATATTTTCTTTTACGTTATAGTTTCTAGCAGGGATGTAACGGATGTGGTTATATCGGAACCGGAACCGGAATCGGAATTTTTGAATTTGGTTTATCGGAGTCGAAACCGGAATCGGACCCGGAATCGGAATAAAAAAAATTCATTAAAATAGTTCCAAATAATACTTGATTTTGGCTTCATTATTCAATTCAAAACAATTTATCACATTTAAAATTAAACACTAATTACGTTCTGCGCCTAAACCCTTGAACTAATCAAATAGCTACACAAATTAAGTGCAAACACAACACGCAGTATGGAAAACAAAACAACAAGTGAATTCAAGTGAGTGAAAGAGCAATCGCGACGAGCGGGAAAGCACGTCGTTGCCCGCACGACGTGTTTGTTTTGTACGTACAGATCGCGACTCCGCCGCGGCTTCGCGCTGCCGGCCCGTCTACCCACCCTCGCCCGCTGCGCCGGCCGCCGACCTCCGATATGACTTCTGACTTCGGTTTAAAATTTATCGGAACCGAAGTCGGAACCAAAGATGCAAAAGCAATCGGAAGTTCCGACGTATCGGAATCGAAACCGAAGCTCCGTTACATCCCTGGTTTCTAGGGTTCCGGAGTCTGAACGGAACCTTATTAATATTCCTCTGCTGTCTAGAGGGCTCTATTTTTGAAACCATTAATATTACTATTTTAGACATTCCAATTTTCGCAGAATGTGTATTATTAATTATTATCGCTGCTACAATAACAAATTCTTAAAATAAAATATGTAGGTACAATTTCCGACTGGGGATCGAACTTGCGACCTTCAGATCAAAGCTAACCTCTGATACAACTGAGCTATAGAGCTGATTGCTCACACGACGAAATTAATAATCTCTTTCGTCATCCATACTAATATTATAAATGTGAAAGTTTGGATGTGAGTTTGTGAATTTGTGAGGATGTTTGTTACTCAATCACGCAAAATCTACTGACCGGATTTCGATGAAATTTGGTACAGAGGTAGATAATGACCTGGAATAGCACATAGGCTACTTTTTATCCTAGAAAAAATGGTTTCCGTGGGCATGGGATACCATATAGTGTAGCGAAAACAGTAGCGCCACAGATTAATGTAACAGTAGTGCCCTAACGTACATATCGGTCACTCACCGCCCCGCACTCATTTCAAATACCGCACATTATCTACCTCTGTACCAAATTTCATCGAAATCCGTCCAGTAGATTTTGCGTGATTGAGTAACAAACATCCTCACAAACTCACATCCAAACTTTCCACATTGCCTATAATATTGAGTATGGATGTGTGTGAAGGAGCATCAGTGAGTTGGATTTGTGATGTACATTGGCGATTGCAGAGGCGGGAGCGCGCAACATAGCCGTATGAGGTACACTACATTTTTTCCCATTACCATCTAATTTGTCATTAGATGGCGCTTTAATTAAATACTGGCACTTTACCGCGGACAAGTTCTTTCAATATTTTTTGTGAAGAATGTTCTTTCGAGTAATATTTTTGTAATAAATGTTTATGTATACCATATAGTGTAGCGAAAACAGTAGCGCCACCGATTAGTAAGTAGTACTAACGTACATATCGGTCACTCACCGCCCCGCACTCATTTCAAATACCGCACCCCACCCCGCCCAGCACTTCGCTGTAGACATCACTGACACGGTTTAGGCGCGATTGTTCCAAAAAGGTCCAATTCGCGGTTGGTCAAATTCGCGGTTGGTCCAATTTGCAGTTGGTCCAATTCGCGGTTGGTCTAAAAATAAACAATGTTTTCGAAATTGTAAATTTTTTGAGTGTTAAACTTTGTATATTGAGAAGCTAGAGATCATATAGTAGTAGTTTGGTTTAGGTTATTTTTTTAAGACTGCCCGGAAAGACTTTGAAGGTGGAATCGAAGTTAGGTTCGGAGTTATTTTTTTTATTACTGCCCGGAAAGACTTGAAGGTAGAAAATAAGTTAGGTTCAGATTACTATTTATGACCACCCGGAAAGACTTTGAGGGCGGAAAAGAAGTTAGGTTCAGGTTACTTTTTACGACCTGTTGGTACGTTATTTTATTATTTTATATCTTTATCAATATATATCTATCTATACGCTGTACGGTAACGATGAAATTTTCGCGCCATTTTGATTGAAAATCACGACACGCACGCAAGCAGCCTTACTAAATTTCATGCACACATATATATGCGAGTGTATAAACGGTATTTGTCTATGAATTTGTAATTTTGCCTATTTGCTATTCTACATATTTCTCAACTCGCTCCATGCATCGTGAATAAAGTGCTAACTCGCGCTCAAGCAACAGTTTCCTAGGGGCGAGATAATGATTAATCCTTTTTTGCCGCGGGCGAAGCCGCAGTAACAACTAGTTTGTAATATTTAAAAACGGAATATTTTCTGATTGGCCTATCATTGCGCAGGTGCGCGAGCTGCGGCGACTATTGGACGAGCGGCCGGAAGAGGGCGTGGAGCGGCTGGACACGTACGCGGTGCACGTGCGCGCGTCCGTGCTCAAGGGCTTCTTCCGGGACCTGCCCGAGCCGCTGCTCACCTTCGACCTCTACGACGACTTCATCCTGGCCGCGGACATCACCGACCCTCAGGTATGTGCTCAAGGGCTTCTTCCGGGACCTGCCCGAGCCGCTGCTCACCTTCGACCTCTACGACGACTTCATCCTGGCCGCGGACATCACCGACCCTCAGGTATGTGCTCAAGGGCTTCTTCCGGGACCTGCCCGAGCCGCTGCTCACCTTCGACCTCTACGACGACTTCATCCTGGCCGTGGACATCACCGACCCTCAGGTATGTGCTCAAGGGCTTCTTCCGGGACCTGCCCGAGCCGCTGCTCACCTTCGACCTCTACGACGACTTCATCCTGGCCGCGGACATCACCGACCCTCGGGTATGTGCTCAAGGGCTTCTTCCGGGACCTGCCCGAGCCGCTGCTCACCTTCGACCTCTACGACGACTTCATCCTGGCCGCGGACATCACCGACCCTCAGGTATGTGCTCACGGGCTTCTTCCGGGACCTGCCCGAGCCGCTGCTCACCTTCGACCTCTACGACGACTTCATCCTGGCCGTGGACATCACCGACCCTCAGGTATGTGCTCAAGGGCTTCTTCCGGGACCTGCCCGAGCCGCTGCTCACCTTCGACCTCTACGACGACTTCATCCTGGCCGCGGACATCACCGACCCTCAGGTATGTGCTCAAGGGCTTCTTCCGGGACCTGCCCGAGCCGCTGCTCACCTTCGACCTCTACGACGACTTCATCCTGGCCGCGGACATCACCGACCCTCAGGTATGTGCTCAAGGGCTTCTTCCGGGACCTGCCCGAGCCGCTGCTCACCTTCGACCTCTACGACGACTTCATCCTGGCCGCGGACATCACCGACCCTCAGGTATGTGCTCAAGGGCTTCTTCCGGGACCTGCCCGAGCCGCTGCTCACCTTCGACCTCTACGACGACTTCATCCTCGCCGCGGACATCACCGACCCTCAGGTATGTGCTCAAGGGCTTCTTCCGGGACCTGCCCGAGCCGCTGCTCACCTTCGACCTCTACGATGACTTCATCCTCGCCGCGGACATCACCGACCCTCAGGTATGTGCTCAAGGGCTTCTTCCGGGACCTGCCCGAGCCGCTGCTCACCTTCGACCTCTACGACGACTTCATCCTCGCCACGGACATCACCGACCCTCGGGTATGTGCTCAAGGGCTTCTTCCGGGACCTGCCCGAGCCGCTGCTCACCTTCGACCTCTACGACGACTTCATCCTCGCCGCGGACATCACCGACCCTCAGGTATGTGCTCAAGGGCTTCTTCCGGGACCTGCCCGAGCCGCTGCTCACCTTCGACCTCTACGACGACTTCATCTTCGCCGCCGCGGACATCACCAACCCCCAGGTATGTGCTGCGCACTCCAGGTGTTTCAAAGGTCCGAGGTAGGTAGGAAGTGAAGCGGTATGCAAAGGCATTTTCACCTTGATAAAAAAAGGTCCACAACTTTCAATAGAGAGAGAAGAGTGGAAGAAAAAGAGGGAGGCCTATGCCCAGCAGTGGGACACAACACCTACAGGCTAGTTTAAAAAAGGTTCGAATCCTGATTGTGTCTCATTAGTATATCAATATTGCTGTGCCAAATATTGGTCAAATATAATTTGAGTTTGCCATTTCGACTTGCTACGTAGGGCAGATTCCACTGAACATTATCTTCTGGTGGAGAAAAACATCGTGAGGAAACCTGCTTTCTACTGGATAATTAATCAGCCAATGTGTTATATGTACAGGGCAGTTACAAGATAAACCACTCTATTCCTTTGTCAAGAAAATCGTTGCGTTTCATTCCATGTAATGACTACGACCCTCAGCCATGAGGAATGCGATTATAGAAAATAAATTCGGCACTCATTCTATTCCATTATCAAAAAAATCGTTACGTGGGTTTCAGTCCATGTAATGGCTACTTCCCTTAGCCATGAGGAATGCGCCTAAAGAAAATTAATTCAGCACTCTTTAATTAAGAACATAGTTTGTATGTGATGACGGTTTGGTGCCAAAATAAGGAGAAAAAAAAAACAAAGAAACATGCTGAGCGTTACATTTTTTGTTGTTCTAATATTAAATAAAAATGTGAAAACTGGCGAAGACTTGTGTTATATTTTATGTTTTCTTCATTTCAGGAAAGGGTATCGAGTATATTCACGATACTAAAAAAACTGCCGAAGCCGAACTTTGATTTAGTAGAGAGATTAATATTTCACCTGGCCAGGGTAGCATTACGAGAAAGTCATAATAGGTGAGTACTTTAACACATTTTAATTAAAGTTTGTTTTAGGAGTTTGTTGCATTAAAAAAAAAATACTTTCCTGACATAATGTATTAAATTGTTTCTTATTCCTATTATGATATTTTATGTGTATTTTGAATTTGTGCGGCACGCCAACAGACTAAATTTGCACACTGTAACATTTTTGCATTTTTATGTATCACAATGTTTTTTTTTTTTTGGCAAATAAATATATCTTTATCTTTAAAAGTCGGTAAATGTGTGCAAAATATCTGTCCTTCATTTGCCCGAATGTAATCCAGGATGGGCCCGAACGCGCTGGCGATCGTGTTCGCGCCGTGCATCCTGCGCACGCGCAAGGTGCAGCCGGCGCAGGACTCGCTGCACGACATCAACAAGCAGACCACCTGCCTCGAGACCATCCTGCAGGACAAGATGCGCACCGTGAGTACTATGTTTTACATGCATTGGAATTGTGTGGCCATGTTGGATCCAAAAATACATATCATTTTCGTGAAAACAGAAACCATAAAAACAGTACCAATATTGCCAAATTGATAAAATAAAATTTTCATCAATCTTTAATCCAAAATTTTTTGTAATCAGCACTTCGGAAATCCTGAAAACGACCCATGTTGCAAAATTGGTATAAAAATCATCTTTAACTCCACGGCACTTACTTAATCTATTGCAGAGGTTCCCAAAGTGGGCGATAACGCCCCCTTGTGGGCGCTACGGAGTCTCAAGGGGGGCGGTAAGAGACCCATGAAAGAAAATGTTTTTTTTTTTGCTAGGAGCTTTATTTAGCTAGGAGGCCTCTTAAAAAACGACTGCAAGAGCTCTCGATTCTCAACAACAACTTGTGAACATCAACTAATATGAATTAAAAGATTGCTCAAACTCGGTTCTATATTTTCTCCGCGTAGTTCATATATCTGTCCTATTTTATTGAATATAGAAAAAATTAAAATCATGTCAATCGGTCGCTCCGTTTCGTAATGAAAGTAGACACAAACAAACAAATAAAAGGCAACAGACACACTTTCGCATTTTAATAGTTATTAGTACTCGTAGATATCTATCATGTTTTAACAAGTTTTTGTTAAATAACCCGAATTATTGCATTCCTGGTATCAGTTTGCTGGTTCATTGAATAATTGTTCAGAGTTGTTGAGTACGATTGAGCGTCGAATGAGATAAGGTCACAATAATTAATTAATTTAATTTGAAGTTATAGTGGTTTTTAAAAAAGGTGAAAAAATGGGGGCGCTAAAAAAGTAATTATTCTCAAAGTGGGCAGTAGACAAAATAAGTTTGGGAACCGCTGATCTATTGATTAGGATCTAAAGAAGTAATACTCTGGCAACAAGTCAGTAATTATTTAAACCTCTTAAAAAAAATTGCGATGTACATAGTATAAACACCCGCAATAAGAATGAACTTTATACGCCCTGCTTTAGGCTTAAAAAGGATCCGCGGTCTTTCGTGGGTCAAAGTGTAAAAAATGTTCAACAAGCTCCCTGACTGTAGCTCCCTGGCTATAAATTTACCTATGCAAAAATTTAAAACATATCTTAAAAATAATTTGATGAATAAAGCGTATTACACAATAAGTGATTATTTGAACGATAAAAAAGCTTGGTCTCTCCCTACAACTTCACCACTCCACACTTGATTACATTCTTTTGTTATTGTGAATAAATAACCTTACCTTTTTTTTAATTTAATTACATTGACATTTAATTGTTAAACATGTACGTGTATTGTGATCTTCAAGTGACTAAAAGTATTTATTTTTCTAAAATGTTCGAACTGTTGACGGCGTCGTGGGCCGGGTCGTAAGGTTCCCTCTATTATACCCCTGTTACACGTACCGAGTAAACCGGCGAGACAGTAAGTTTCCAGTGAAATCCTGAGTACTCGGTGCGTCTGAACACTACGCCGAGTGCGCCGCCGAGCGTTTCGCCGAGCAAATGGACGAGACAGTAGCTCGGAGCCTGTTCTACTTACTAGGCCGAGTGAACGGCGAGTGACCTCCCGCTCCCCGCACTGTCTCGCGCGCTCACTGTGAGCGTGTAAACGGACTGTCTCGCCACTCGGTCATGCTCGCCATAATGCCACTGCCGCGCATTTTTTCACGTCCGCACTGTAGCCTCGCTCGATAAAACTGCACCTGTCTGTCCTAAATGCTAGATGCGTGTAAACAGATACTCGCTCATCTCACGTCGGGTCACTGTCTCGGCCGAGTGGCGTTCACTCGGCGATTTACTGTCTCGCCGATTTACTCGGTACGTGTAACTGAGCCTTTATGGTTGAGCTTTATGCGATGGCTGACCCGCGTCAACTCGTGAACGGGTGTTGCCAGGGGGATCCTGCTTCGAATTTTATTTTTATTTTTTGTTCTTAACCAATTCATTGTGGTTACTTGATCACAAACATAACATGTTTTACTATATTTATTTTTTTCTTTTTTTTTTAATGTACACAATCTAGTGTATGTATAAAAGTTAATAAATAGGCTCTGGCGTGTTAGGCGACCAAGACTGTTTCATGAGTTTCTTTCGGCATTTCTTCTCAGCAGTGGTCGTTCCGAAATGCTAGTATTTTGTAGCTTTGAGACATAATATATTATGATTAAATAATTAGTTATCGACGTGAAAAAGAGCCTTCAATAAAAAGGCCAAGTTTCAATAAAAAAATTTGACTTTGACTTTAAATATTGTAAAGAAAAAAAAAACTGGTGCCAGTACTAGATATCAAAGATACCTGTATAGCAGGTCACCCTGTCCAGGAGGACTTCTAGGAATAGTATGAGACATAAATATGTATTGGGATTTATTCAGCCCTGCGACAAGGTCTTGGTATCAGTGGTAAAGGTTATGAGGGTCTGAAAGTTGGTACATAATATTTTTGTGGCGGGAAAAGCTTTTCAACAAATAATGTGTTTGTATCAGGTGCGCGGCATGCTGGCAGACATCGCGACGCTGGAGGACGCGTACTACACGGCCACGGACCGGCTCAGCACGCAGCGCTCGCACTCCAGCTCGCGGCCCGACGAGCAGATCCTGGTCGGCCACATCCACGAGATACAGAAGGAGAAGGCCATCCTCACCTCGCATCTGCCCACGCTCATCAGGTAAAAAAAAGCATTTATTCTACCAAAAATACACTAAACAACAAACTATAAATAAAAAACTATATTTTATTTTCGGAAGTCGCCTGTAGGGTGTAGGCCTCCCCCAGCTTCTTCCACCTCTCTCTACTTCTCACCTGGGACAAGCGAGAATCCAGTCTGCGCCACATCTTTTCTTAATACGTCACTCCAGCGTTACACTTCGTAAAATATAGGATAAGCCCTATAACAGCAGGATGAAAAAATGAAAAAAAAATGAAAAATGTTTTATTTACTGCAATATACACAATTAAGCAACATTTGCTATATACATTGCAGAAACTTGATATCTTTATCACTTAAGCTATGACTTCCTCACTATACGAACCTGTATCGAGGAAGTCAACAAAAGTTAACAAACCGGATTAAAAACTTAATTATTTACCCAGTCAGATAGATAACGTTCTATCAGATATATTAGAGACTTAACATTATTTCCTCTGTATCATCATAGTTTAAAGTAGACAACCAATTATAAATCACCTTGTGGGCATCAGTTGCAGTCTTGCGCTTGATATCACAAAATTTGGATACATAGTTATACACATGAATTTTTATGAAGGTGCCCAATCTTTGCGCAAACCTTGTGGATGAACTGAAACATTCGAAATGAGAGCGACAAAAACAGATTTTAAGCATTAAAATCTTGTTAAAAAATTTGACATCTGTCATAGAGATCTAACTTTAATTTACAAACTGTATGCACGATGGTTTTTGCCGACTGAATGATGGCGGGCGTTCCTTCCCGTCACAAGGTTTGGCTTTACCCCGCACCGCGCCCTTCTCCCCCGCTTTTAGAGACGGGGCGTTGACACATTAAAATCACTTATTCAAATATGAAAATAGTCACGACATTAGTGTGTATTATCTTTACCAGGGCGACGTCGGACGACGATCTGCTGTCTACAACAGACCACGATGGCGAATTCGGTAGCTCGGACGACCTCAGCACCGGCGCCGCGTCACTGCGATCCCAACGGCTGCTGCACCGCCAGCTGTCCTCCGACGACCCTATCATGGTGTAACATCAAATGGAAAACTAACAATGGAGCCGTTCAAAAATATTACGCACATAGTTTAGTGAGATACCGTGGTTACTTCGAGTTCGGTGAGGAGCATTTTTTTTTATTTGACAATGCTAGCTGACTTATATAATCCGATTCATATAGAGTGGCGGTTCTGAACTTAGTTATAGTCACGTCGCAGTAACGAATTTTAGGTGTCAGCGGGGGAGGAGGGTCACACCCCCCTAGTACACTGCCCCCTGCGTGGACTTGCGCGCACTGGCGTGAGTAATTGATTTCAGAGCCGATTGATTATTATTGTATCTATGTTCAATTTATAATCTAGCATTATCTTAAATGTTAACATAACATTTACGCTAAGTTTCTATCAAAGATGAATAACGATGCGATGTCTTATCTGATATTTGAATGAGCATGTAAAGAAAGGTTTGAAATTGGTACGTTCGCCAAACAGTTAAAGCCTGTTGCGAACAAAATTGCGACTACCTTCCCGAATGTATAAAATAAATAAATAAAATAAGCGATAATTTGTCGTATGATCTATCACAGACACCACTAATTAAGTGCGTCAATTTTGCGTATCAATAATAATCGCCCTATGACGAAATTTGATCACAAATTATGTCAACTAAAATTATTACCGCTCAGGCTACCAGTACTAAGTAAAAACTTGCGCAACGATCGAAAATATTTATTGTATTTTGTGCCAATACACGGTAAAATACTTATTGAAGTATTCTCCTGCCTTGCAATTATGGTGTAAGAATTTTTGAATCCACAAATCGTTAATTATTGGTTTGTACCTTTTGAAACGTCAAATATGGATTTAAACTGTGTAAAAAACTTCACAATTAATTGATAAGAATTAATTGCAATACATTCCCAAAGCTCATGAGATTATTAAAAAAAAAGTTTGAAGTTTTCTAAAACATTTTGATCTTGTTGGAGTTGCCACGTAAAATATATCGGCTAAAAAGATGTCAGTTGATTACTATACAGTTCTAACTATGTGTAAAATTACTGTGTTTAAGATTACAAAAAATAAGGTGCGTGACGTGTGTATCCCTTTGATATTTATTTCTTTCAAACATTGGGATCGACTGTTATATAATTTGATCTTAGTTTTATTATGCCACAATGGCTAAACTTCTTGCCACTTGTGCTAGAGTCATAACAGAAACGAACTAAGTAGTAATAAACCGATATTTAGCCAATGTAAGAGCGATGTATGTTGTTATATGAAGGATAGATATCAAGTAGTTGTATAGTACGACGATCGCTGATCGCCGCCATGCCATGGATCACTTGTACTTAACTTTTAGCGATGAGCTTATTGCGTAGAGTACTGATTGTGTACGCCCCAACCGGTACCTTTGATCGCGTCTGTGACTACTTCACAAACGCGAATATATTTTTCATATGTTAATATATAATAAAAAAATCATCTTCCCACTGACATACTATTTTATGATATATTTTCCTTTGTAAATATGTAAATCTAAAATTTTTAAATTGTAGTATATTTTTTCTATTGAATAAGTTTCATCAAATTATATTCTTACTGCTAACATATTATTATTTAATGTTTCTTTTAACTACGCCAAATTTAGAATTAGTATCAAATTGTGATTATATTGGTCTGTTTACCTATTATATATTGGTATGTCTTAACAATTTTTGTAGAGATGTATGTAATTCAAAGATCAAAGGGCCAAATTAGGATTTCTCTTTCAAGTTCAATATTTTGAAAATTAGATTTTGTCGTTATAGATAATTTTATATTTATCTGTTTGCATTTTTTTCTTTTTATATTAAAAGTATTCGGTAGTATCTTTCATATTTTAAAATACTTCAAGTATCTTTACCGCCATGACATTACGTTTCACATAATATATATTATTTCCCTAGCAGGCTGTCACAAATAAAAATATTTCTACCTATTAAATATTGATATTTCGCCGGTTTATCCCTTCATCAGAAATATGAAAATGTTTAGATAAATGTAAAATTAATTACATATGTTACAAGAAGGTATAGATTTCACACGTTTCTGGCAAAAGCACTATGGGTATGTCGATTGTCTAAAAGATGTGAACTAAATCAAACCGAAATTAAACAATTTTGAATACACCTAATAGTGTTTTGAAATTATTTTCGTAAAGACTAGTTCGTAGTAAAATCGGAAATAACTAAAATTAATCCGAGTCTATCACTCTATGTTAATAATATTCTTCAACATAACAAAAAAGCGCTGTTCATTCCTCATCACATCACCAATTTTCCCTGCGTTTTGTTATAACATTACATTCACATGTTTCACTAATTTTGTATTCAAAAAGACTGTCTACTGATAAGCTATTGAATTTATCGATATATAAGTCACAAATGTTTTACCTGCTCTATTAGTTTGTAACTATTCAAACAACGAATTATCTCTGTGAAATCAATTTATGATTTGATCTTGTTACTAAGAACGCTTGTATGAGATATTTATAGCTCAATTTTTGTAAGTAAACTATTTAGACAAAAGTAGATTTAATTTTATTTCAACAATACTTATATGTTTATGTTTTTTTTAAATTGGTAAGTATGTCTATGTATTTATAAATTCACTGAAACTTCCATGACCACAAGCCACTTGATGAATATTGATTTCAACTATTAAAATTGGCAAGCTTTTAAGGATCTGCCGTACGTTATATCGTGTATATAAAATCCCATTGGTTCTGTTTCGCTGGGGTTGTGCCGCAGTAATCTACTGTATTTCTGTGCCTTCGACTAGTTTGCTTTCAGCAGTCCATGTCTACGAATGTTCAACTGTTTGTCGACTGTTGTTGTTTACATAATTATAGTGTTCTTATATAATCTAGTACTGTTAATGCGTACTCTGCTTGTAACGTTATTTTACATAGTGATAAAATTAGTTACTTAAATACAGGTCTAGTATCACTAATTCGAAGGCTCTTACATACTACCTATGTTAACAAGTTGATGTAAGTTATTAAGTATATTGAATGTGCAATGTGGCTACATGTAGCACTAAACACTAGAAGTGTATGTAGATAGTGTCGTTCCACGTGAGAATTATGTAAATATAACTAGTTTTAAAATTAGGGAGGTTCTATTTTAAACTGCTTTTTGTAATTTTTAATTTATCAAAGTGCCTATTTGGACATCTGTTATAATTTCGTTGTAAATTTGATTTTATTCACACCTGGTGCCTATGTATTTGGACTATTCAAATTTTATCAAAGTTTGATTTTATTTGATATGTAAAATGTTTTACAAAACCTAGATCTGTTGTCATAATAATGTTGAATTTGGCAGGGATGTTGGCAAGGTCGATGCATATACGATTTTATGATTATAAAGTTATTATGCTGGTAATTTTTTTTTAAATGTATATGTCACTGAATTCTCGTAACATAACAATTATTTCTTGCTTGAAGGTATAGTTAGTTGAACTTAGACTTGGATATCCTCAAACTACATTTTGTATTATCTTTTTATAAATATTTAAAATTTCTGTAGGTAACCATGAAATTATGGTAGTGCATGACAAAGTTATAAATATAGAACTGATGTTGTGGTAATTGTACTTGATATTATTCGATATTTCTACAGACATGCTTACTGTGTTTACTGAATCTATAGTTGTATTTGTGCTAAGGACCAATACTATGCTGTTTACAAATCAACATTTTATATTCCTGTATGTTATTTGACTGTGACGTTAAATTAATGATCTTGTATTATATAAAATGTATATTGTTCGATTTATTTTTAGGAACCTATAATGTATCATTACAATGAAATGTAACCAAAACATTCTACTGTATACACGACTATAAAAGAAAAATAAATAATTGCTGTGTAAATTTTTTTAATTTTTATTTCCTATATAAACACATCTAAATTATTCAAGTTTTTCGGAATCAAACATCCAATAGGAAATGTAGACCAATCGAAAGCCACTGATGATAAGTTCCATATTCCTTGTTTTTCTGGATTGTCTTTTATCGGATCATGCATAACTTCATTGTTTTTTAATTCATCTTCATTAAGTTCCTCATCATCTACATCCATAGAAATATGGCCAACTTCTGAATTATCACATTTCAAGTCTTCCACAGTGTAAATTTTTGCTGATGCACTTGGAAGCTTTTCAGGTGATGAAATCATACTGGCCAGCCTGCATACTTTATCTTTCACTGGTTTGGGTAAATGTGGTTCAACTAAATTTAAAAGATCTGCTACAAAATAAGTCAAAAATGGATTGTAGGAGGATATAATAGATTGAACAAAGCTGATATTAGTCAAGACATTTGGCGGAGACTTCAGAAGATCCAACAATAGCCCATTTAATTTATCACTTGGAAACCAATGATGATACAAAGATACTAATTCTTTTCTTTTTCTAGACTGCATGTCTTTTGAATTTATCCTGAAATCAAAGTTAATTAGTTGTAAATTTATTTTTACTGTAGATGTGTACATATTAAATTAAGAAGGACAAAATTCTTACCTATTCATCTTATTAATAAACTCTTTAGACTTTTTTAAAGCCTTTAGTATTTCTGATAGCCATAGTGATGATAGAAGGCACATCTCTTTGTCTTCTCCATTTTGTGTTATATGCACCAGTTCTAGTATAAACTCAAGAATTAAGTCATTTGAATGAAGAAATATCAACACTAGTTCAAAACATTGCACATAATCTGCATTCAATCTTTTCTTGTGAGTGAAATCATGTTTATTTAAATAATGCAAAAGTTCTAAGGAGAGAAATAAGGAATCTTCACCCAATAAAGTCTTTGTAACTTGTGCTGCTTTATTTTCACCCTGCAACAGTTTTTTACATTGTCCATTCATAACATTCACCAATGACATAATAGAAACTGTTTTCAGATTTGATAAATCAATTTGATCTCCAAATAAATCTCTGGTGTCATTAATTATAGAATCCCTCATAGTGACATCTGATATGTCTGACAACTTCTTGATTTTTGAATGCATGCAGATACTTAGAGATAAGCAAAAATTAAGTAAGGCTGTAATTTTAGTTATGTTTCCATCAACATCCCCGGAGTGTATAAGCAGAAGTAGTGTAATCTTGTATACAGTCTCTATATTTGTCCCAATAATTATTCTGAAGCCAGTTCAAACAAATTACCGAGGCTTCTCTCAGTAAATCAATGGATGGTAAATTATTACTATGGGCGGTGTCATGCCTCATGTCAATAATCCAGTCTGGAATTCCTAAGTTTTTAGCTGCGTTGTATAAACTTGATCCTTTAGCAGTTTCTGTATCTAACATGTGATTAACAAATCTCATAATAGCCGAAGAGTATGCCAAACGTATGAACTGATCTTTTGTAATGTCATCACAACTTTCCAGATCTTGGAGGCTTACTTCCAGTAAAGTCAATGTAGATTCTATGCCTGAAGGAAGCGAAGGGCACCGCGCTTTCCAAATTAACAACATGTTTAGAGCTTCTCGTCTGTTTCCCTCGATGTAAACTTTATTATACACTTCAAGCCATTCCTTGCTGTCGTACCACGGCACAACGTTGTAATATTCAGTCATTGTATTAATTTATTAAGTACTAATATTGGAAATACGTAATTGAATGAATTTCCTTCATACTCGGCCGACTTTTCTTTTCTAGGTTAAGTTAATATGTTTACACCTTCAATTAAATCAAATCAAAGGATATGACAAATAAATGACATCAGTTTGACAATGACAGCAAAATCTATTCTTTTTTATGCTGAGGCCACATTATCGTACAGCTGCTGCCACATCAGGAATTTAAAAACCATTTATTTTTGTTATAACTTCAACTAGCGACCCGTCCTTACTTCGCACGTGTGTATTACTTACCTATAGGTAAGGTAGGTATGTTTTATTAAACAAATGGCAGAAATTGTTTAAATGATAATGAACTGCATCAAAAGCGAGGCGAGGCTAATGGCCGGTATACACTTTGATTAGTGATTAGTGCGAGTGGCTAGTTTAGTTTTAAGTGTTTAACAAAAAACATTGGCCGGTATACACTTTGACGTGATTAGTGCGAGTGGCTTGTTTAGTGTTAAGTGTTTAGCAAAAAACACGTTAGGACAGTTTCTGTTTAGTGTTAAGTGTATAGTGATTAGCGAAGTACACGGTATGGCCGGTATACACTTTGATTAGTGATTAGTGCGAGTGGCTTGTTTGTTGATAAGTGTTTAGCAAAAAACACGTCAGGACAGTTTCTGTTTAGTGTTAAGTGTATAGTGATTAGCGAAGTACACGGCTAAACACGCGTTCTATTTTTTATGCGAGTGCCTCATCCCGCGCGTCCCGTGTGCGTTACCCTGGCAGGAAAGTGTGTCCTGGAGTTAAGTGAATGGAACCAAAACGTTGTGCGTAGGCTAGTGTACATGTGCCGCGAATAAAACTTTTGTGCGTCTTGTAGTTTAGGAAAAAAACGGAAATCTAGGATTCTGCTAGGGTAACGTCGTTCTAGCAGGAAAGTTCTAAACGAATGATCGGAGAGAGAAATATTCTGGGGGCGCAGAGAGCTTAGAGCTGTGCATTGACCTGGGCCGAAAAGATCATTTGTGCGTCTTCAGGTTTTCGGGATATTGCATTTCCTGCTGGAGTAACGTTTTGCAAAATCGTGGATCTCCTAGATCCATCGTATGTGCGCCTGTAAGATAAATATGAGTAGCTATTCATTTGTGCCCATCTGTGCCATAATTAGATTTAAGAAAATATTTATAATTTTTAAGTAATCGCGTTGTCTTTGAAATCACGAAAAAAAATCATAGCGCCTAAATGAAAAGACGTGTAAGCTCGCTGAAAACTGTATTCGATTCTTCTATACACCTATAATAACCACAAAAAGTTTCTAAAGTGCACATTTATTCATTATTGAATAATATTACTAAAAGACAAAATTAGGTGACTTAACTTTGACGTCAACATACAAGAAACCGGCTCAACCCAATAAGTGTGCGTGTGAACCAAAGATTAGTGTGTTCAGTCATAAGTTATCGTGGAAATTTTCAGCTCAAAATGTTAAGGATATAAGTAAATAAACACAAATCCAAAAACATACGAACAACGGCAGATTATTCGGCCAAATTAGAATGACTACAAAAAAGCGACGGTTTCATACATATCGATAACCTTCTCTATTGAACGCATTATACCTAAGCTGTTCGTACAGTCGCATTCAAACGTTTATTAGCAAATGCCAACCTGTAACTTTATTTGTGAGAAATAGTGGGAGTAATTAAAAATATGTATTGTTGTTAAATAGGGATTTGTATAAAAGTTAAGGTCGTGTTCCTTATTTGTCGAAATAGGTAGATTAGGTACCTTCTATAAAAATACAAAATGTGTTTTTTAAATGTGAAAGTTTATTTAGGTACCACTATTATGAACTAGCTACATGGCTATGGCTACTGTTTCTTCTTCCACGTCGAGTCGTACAATTCTGCACACCGAGCGATGTTTCCTTCCTCCGCGCGGCACCCGGTGACGTTGGATTAGTTTTCTGTCTACGGATAACAAAAACAATAGGGAGGGAGTCGCTTTGACTAGCTAGCGTGAGGAAAGTGAGATAACTAGTAAGCAAAATGGTATAAGTGGAACAGAGATAGATATATAATCGTCATTCTATTTTCAATAATGCGATGTATTTTGCTTTTTACTAGAAGTGAGTCATCTTTTCTCTTGGTAAACAGTTTGGTGCGTTGCGTGCATCACGCGTGCATGTTGTATGTTATGACGCTATGGAGATCCTGTTGCGCAGTTGCGTTTGTTTACTAATTAGATGTTGGTTAAAAATTTATGAAGTTGGAATGGAATAATCTGCAATGGTAAGTAAATATTTAAGTTACCAATGGTTAGAAAGGAAGGCATTTGGTTTTCTTTAGCAGTAAGTACTTAAATATTATTTTATTGTTCGAGACCCACAGCTAAAAGTGCAGTCCAAAGTCATTGAGTTATTTTTGTTTTCGGCTAAGCAGTTGATTTGAAAATGCATCCCAATAAGACTGGAAATCCTTTCCGCAAAATATGCTTGGTAGATATATAAAGTACCCAGCCAGATCATGAGACATATTTTATGCTTTGACTACTGGACCACCGAGGCATCTACGGTGTCAAATCCGTTTGTTTGTTACCTCTTCATGCTTTATCTACTGAAATAGTCTTCCTGAAATTCCGCATACACATAGTTAGAAGTACTGGAGAAAGACATAAGGTACCTTTCATCCCGGGAAAAAGCATTGTTCCCAGTGTCCACAGTAGTAGTTTGATCTGTGATTTGATGCCATAATATTTACTATTAAAATTACCTATGTATAAGAGAATAAAAATAATAATTTCCAAATCAACAAAAAACCTCTTTTTTTATTTTATATGGCCACTATGTGCATGTCCTGTGCATTTTATATCCATACTAGCTTTTGCCCGCGGCTTCGCCCGTCTGAATTTCCCACGGGAACAGTGCTTTTTCCCAGGTATCTTATGTTCTTCTCAGTACTTATAACAATGTGTATGCGAAATATCAGGAAGAATGGTTCAGTAGATAAAGCATGAAGAGGTAACAAACAAACAAGTAAATAAACAAAAAAACTCACTTTCGCATTAATAATATTAGTTAGGATAGGATAGTTAGGATTTTTTAATTATTTCCTCAAACTTTGTCGGGAATTCCCAGTTGGGAATTGCCGACAGACGTTTGATAACGACTGTACGGCCAACAGCTTAGGTATAATACGTTCAATAGAGAAGGTCATCGATATGTATGAAACCGTCGCTTTTTTGTAGTCATTCTAATTTGGCCGGATAATCTGCCGTTGTTCATATGTTTTTGGATTTATGTTTATTCACTTATATCCTTAACATTTTGAACTGAAAATTTCCACGATAATATATGACTAAACACACTAATCTTTGGTTCACACGCACACTTATTGGGTTGAGCCGGTTTCTTGTATGTTGACGTCAAAGTTAAGTCACCTAGAGATGGGTTAAGGACTGAGTATTTATCTAAGGATGAGTAAATACTCATAAATACCCGTTTCTACTGAGTTTTTATCCTTAATCGACAGTAAATATTTTTTAATGAGTTAGTCTCATAAATTGAATTGGAACTGTGAATTTACAAAATTATAAAGGATATAGAACTTATTGGGGCGATTAATTAATAAGTACTTAATGGAAAAGTACCAAAATTGCAATGCATTTATTCTAAATCCACAAATTCTGTCAATAATCGTCTGTAGGATTACCCTTTTAACTACTCATGTGGTAGGATAGTGTTTTTTAGGGTTCCGTACTCAAAGAGTAAAAACGGGACCCATTACTAAGACTCCGCTGTCCGTCTGTCCGTCCGTCTGTCTGTTACCAGGCTGTATCTCATGAACTGTGATAGCTTGACAGTTGAAATTTTTACAGATGATGTGTTTCTGTTGTCGCTATAACAACAAATACTAAAAAAATAATAAAATAAATTTGGGGGGAGCACCCAAATTTATTTTACAACAAACGTGTTTTTGTTTTTGCCGTTTTTTGCTATATTTTTTAATGTTGTATAGATAATGGTATAGGATAGAACCCTTCGTGCGCGAGTCCGACTCGCACTTGGCCGGTTTCATTGTTACTTGTAACAACACGCGTACCTCACTTGAAAACGACAGTTGGCTCTCACCAGTCCTAGAAAGTGCACGCGATAGTTATTGAAGGACTGGACTTAACCTTAATGTTTATAGTTAACCTTTTATTCTAACCCGACGAGATCAATAAATGTACCGCGGCTAGTACTTAGAATTTTAATGTTTAGTTAACCTTTTAGTACGGCTCCTTGTCCTAAAAAAAAATCGATTTTATGGTCCTATCCGAAAGAAAGCATAAAACTTGTATAAATGTAACTTTCATATATGTATTTTAATATTGATATGGAAACACGTCGAGAAATGATTGTTTCCCCCTCTTTCCCTCCCCCATTTTATATCCCAAATCGTGGTTTTTCTATTTTTTATGAAAACGGTAAAAGCTACGCAAAAACTGTCGAAGACCAGTAAGTTCTTCATTAAATTCTCTATAATATTGCCTTTGGATGTATGTTGATAGGAGTTCTCTCTCTCAGCCGAAAGACGTCCACTGCTGGACAAAGGCCTCACCCAAGGATTTCCACAATACCGGTCCTGAGCTGCCCGCATCCATGCGCGTCCCGCGACCGTCACCAGGTCGTCGGTCCACCGAGTGGGAGGCCTGCCAACACTACGTTTTCCGGTTCGTGGTCGCCACTGTGCCCCGCCCACTGCCACTTAAGTTTGGCGATTCTGCGGGCTATGTCGGTTACTTTAGTTTTCCTACGGATCTCCTCATTTCCGATTCGATCACGCAGGGAAACTCCGAGCATAGCGCGCTCCATCGCCCTTTGGGTGACCTTGAGCCTTCTTATGAGGCCCATAGTAAGCGACCACGTCTCTGTTCCGTATGTCATTACTGGCAACACACATTGGTCAAAGACCTTAGTCTTGAGACATTGCGGTATTTTGGACTAGAAGATATCCCGAAGCTTCCCGAACACTGCCCAGCCGAGTTGGATTCGACGATTGACCTCTTTCTCAAAGTTGGACTTAACTAACTGAACTGTTTGTCCCAGGTATACATAATTGTTAACAACTTCGAGTGTAGAGTCTCCAACCTTCAGAGGAGTGGATGCGACACGGATATTAAACATAATTTTCGTCTTGTCCATGTTCATTTTTAGACCCACTTGTTGAGAGGCTCTACAGAGGCCATCGAGCACTGTGCCTAGGTCTTCAAGGTCTCAGCAATGACTACGATATCGTCAGCGAATCGAAGGTGAGTGATGTACTCGCCATTAATATTGATACCGAGTCAGCTCCAGTCCAGAAGCTTGAAAACATCTTCCAGGGCGACAGTAAACAGTTTCGGAGATATCACGTCTCCCTGTCTCACCCCTCGCTGCAACTGGATAGGTTTCGAGCTTTGATCCTGGAGATGGACCGACGTGGTGGCGTTTTCATACAAACACTTCAGCGCTTCTATATATCGATAGTCAATTTGACACCGTTGGAGAGACTGTAGCACAGCCCAGGTCTCGATCGAATCGAAGGTTTTCTCGTAGTCCACAAACGCCAAGCATAATAGCTGATTATACTCCGCAGTCTTCTGTATAATCTGCCGCAGCGTATGTATGTGGTCTACGGTACTAAAGCCTTTTCGTGAATAAAGACTTGATAGGACTTACAGTTTACAAAATATACCCATGCCAAAATATTTTTTTTCTTTAAATACGAACTTTTACTATTACTGCATGGCCGTAAAAGTGGCGGAACACTTTTTGGGTACAATCTGAATGGATCGTTGGAATGTAAAATCTGTTTTTACTGAAAAAATGATTTTGTATTTTTTCTTTTTAAACTTTGTTGGCGATGGTAACATATGTCGACACGAAGTCTGGGACCACTATATCAGAAATCGAATGCTGTCCGCGATATTAAATACGAAATTCTACCAAGACCGTGCAGTAATAGTAAAAGTTCGCATTAAAAAAAACTATCTTGTAGCATGGGCATATTTTGTAAACTATAAGTCCTATCAACATGCATCCGAAGGCAATAGATATAAAGAATTTAATGAATAACTATTGGTCTTTGACAGTTTTTGAGTAGCTTTTGCCGTTTTCATAAAAAGTAAGCTAGTAATAGAATTGTAATGTTTAAGTAGTTAACCTTTTATTCTAACCCGACGAGAACAATTAATGTATGGCTGCCAGTACCTACTAAGAATTTTTACATTCAAGTTAACGTTTTATTTTTAGCTGAAAAGAACATTAATTGTTCTGATGATCCCATTTTCAGTGCTAAAAATTAAAGGTTAACTTAAATAAAGTATTAAATTAGGGCTCCATTGCATACAAAAGTTTATACTCATGCTTTTGGATAAATACTCAGTAAGAATGAGTAAAAACGGATAAATACTCATATTTATCATTCTTACCCAGTAAATACTATTTAGTATTTACTGACCGCCCATCTCTAAAGTCACCTAATTTTGTCTTTTAGTAATATTATTCAATAATGAATACATGTGCACTTCAGAAACTTTTTGTGGTTATTATAGGTGTATAGAAGAATCGAATACAGTTTTCAGCGAGCTTACACGTCTTTTCATTTATGCGCTATGATTTTTTTTCGTGATTTCAAAGACAACGCGATTACTTAAAAATTATAAATATTTTCTTAAATCTAATTATGGCACAGATGGGCACAAATGAATAGCTACTCATGTATATTTATCTTACAGGCGCACATACGATGGATCTAGGAGATCCACGATTTTGCAAAACGTTACTCCAGCAGGAAATGCAATATCCCGAAAACCTGAAGACGCACAAATGATCTTTTCGGCCCAGGTCAATGCACAGCTCTAAGCTCTCTGCCCCCTCAGAATATTTCTCTCTTCGATCATTCGTTTAGAACTTTCCTGCTAGAACGACGTTACCCTAGCAGAATCCTAGATTTCCGTTTTTTTCCTAAACTACAAGACGGACAAAAGTTTTATTCGCGGCACATGTACACTAGACTATGCACAACGTTTTGGTTCCATTCACTTATCTCCAGGACACACTTTCCTGCCAGGGTAACGCACACGCGCGTCCCGCCTTCACCCCTCACTTGCACACTCCTACTATACACGAACTAAACACGTCTGGACGTGACTGTTAAGTGTTTAGTTTATATTAACAAAGTCTCGTGACTGTTAAGTGTTTAGTTTATATCAAAAAAGTCAAAGTTTTTTAATGTAGGTACTAAACACTGCCTACTAAACAGTATAGGACATCACTAATTACTTAACACTAATCACTCTACACGCTTAACACTAAACACTTGACTAATCAAAGCGTATATCAGCCATACGGACATTTTCTGTTTTTTAATGTAGTTACTAAACACCGCCTACTAAACAGTATAGGACATCTACGGACATCACTAAATACTTAACACTAATCACTCTACACGCTTAACACTAAACACTTTGCACTTGACTAATCAAAGTGTATACCAGCCATAAGGCTTGACGCGGGAAGCTATAATTTATACTAGTAGCTGCGCTGCGGGCTCCGATCCAGTAAGAATACCATAAGCTCAGTTAGTACATGTATATTTATGTCGTCATTGATGTCGTCGTTAAATCTGCCAATAGGATGAAATAAAAATACTTTTTTATAAGAATTACATTTTTATTAAAAAATAATCCAAAGCAAATATATAACATTGATTTCATTCACGGACAGTCAACATTTTATATTAATTATGTGCGATCAAATCACCATATTATGGTCAGATACTTATGATGGTTAGAAGGGTGACGTAAAATTATTATGTATTTACGTTTATAGTTATTTTGTTGGTAACTTTGGCACTTATCACACTAGAATGTATTGTAAGTGAAAAGTACTCAAAATAGTTAAGGAAACAAAAGATAAAGTAAAATTAAAGAAGTACTTGTACTTATACAAATCAGAAAATTCATATCAAAAACATAATTAATGAAAATTAAAAAAACTTGCTTTACATTGAAAACGATTCGATCAGCAGTATTATTTTGGATTATATTTAACAATGTATGTTTCATAATTGATAAAAAAATTGACTGTTCGTGGTTCAATTTATTTGGTTCTAAAATTACAATTTACTATGATCTCAGACACTGAAAATAATAGTAAAAAAAGCAAGTAAACTTAATACTTAAAGCTCAACAAATAGAGCCGGCCGACTGAGACGGGCCTGGGGCGGGCAGGTTGCTACAATAAGAAGTGAAAATATAAAGTTGAACCCTGAGGGGTCGTAGGGACGAACTAAGTACATGGTGAGCCGCCCGCCGCGGCCGCCGCCGACCAACGAATGTAACAGTACGTGGAAACAATACAAATCTAATCATTTACACATTACGGGTTCAGTAGAAATTCTATTCACTTTAAAAACGTCCGCGTCCGAAGCGACGCGCGCTCGGGGGCCGGCGGTCAACGAAACTATGCACGTCTACACACGGAAAGGAACATTACGAAAAACTAGCTACGCTTCTCCAATATAAAAAGAGTAATCTTAGTACGTATCGTAATAAATATCTATCAATATATATTTCGATCAACAAATATAATTTAATATAGGCAATAATATAATACGAATCTTTAAATCTATCAACGTTATCACAATGCGAGCCGCGGCTCATAAGTCGACCGTGGCGAGGTTCTGCGTGGGCGCGCGAGGCGGGGGCGGGGAGGGGGGCGGCGAGGGGGGGCGCGCGTGGAACTTGCCGGGCAGCGCCGCCAGCGCGGACAACGCTGCGTCCGCGTGCGGGATGCGGCGCATGATCTTGCCGGACGTGATGAGGCGGCCGAAGCCCTCCTGGTGCGCGAACGCGTAGCCCGAGCGGACGGAGCGGCGCGCGCGGCGGGCGGAGGGGGTGCGCGGCGCGGTGGGGGGGGCGCGGCGACGCTGCCGCGCGCGCAGGCGCTCGCCCAGCGTCGGCCGCGTCCACGAGCAGGCCAGCCGCCACGACACCACCGGCACCATCAGGATTATCATCTGCGGGAAACATGGTGTTGCAACATGATCGGTAACGAATTTGGTTCAGTATTATATTAATAGCCTAAAACTTGACAGCGAACAAGCTCGTTATTAAAAAATAACTGTGACTCGGAAGAATGCCAGGAATCTGAAAATACCTGTCGCGTCAAAATCTGTTAAGCCGTTCAGGAATTATGGTGGAATAAAAAATCTTACATACATACTTAAGAGTGAAAATATAAAGAATGTAATTACAAATAAAGATTTTATCTATCTATATATCTATACTTTAATTACAAACATAACCCTGAAAACATAACAATCCTTTTTTAATCAGTCGTGTAAAAACTGGACAATATTAACTCAGGATTAGGGAATTACACCATTTTTTAAAAACTGTTTTAAATTAATCCTGAGATCGTAATGAACTAGTAGAAATTTTGTTAATTTTTTTTAAAACCGAAAATCGCCTTAAAATCTGTTTTTTATTTATGATTTTGAATTTTCGCGCGGAAACGCTAGCCGCCATGCTTTTTCATCTCGTGACGTCACTCGGTTAGTAAACAATACGACTGCGAAAGACCAAGTAATAAGATTCGTGAAAATAATGAGTTATCATTGGTGTCTTGTGCCTGAATGCAAAAATACAAGTGTAAATACGCCACAAAAATTATGGATTCAAGTGCCAAGTGATGTAAAAATGAGAAATACTTAAAGTATAACCATTGGCAGATTTGTACTTTCTGCTTTCACAAAACCGTCTTCCATAGTGAAATAAAGGCTAGAAGTCTACAAACGTGTTAATAACTCGTAAATTTATCAAAATAACAGCGCACAACTTATTTTCAGTAGATTGTTTACTATCGGAATGACGTCACGGCGGGATCCAACATGGCGAATGGCGTTTTAGACATTTGAAAAACAGATTAGAAAAGACGATTTTTAAAATGGAATTATAAAATTAAAATTGCAATTTTATGAATAAATATCGACGTTTCTTGTTTACTTTTTTCGAAATCTATTATGAACAAACATTTTTATATTTTTTCTTACATAGTGTAAAATAGGCCTGTGGTGTGGCCCTAGAATAGCACCGACCCATCTCTTCCCGTGGGTGTCGTAAGAGGCGACTAAGGGATCTAAAACACCGGAGGATGGGCAGCAGCATCTTTCCGCGTACTATGACATCACACTGCGATCGCCAACCCGCCTGCCAAGCGTGGCGATTACGGCAAAACCCCCCTATGGTTGATACACCCATAACACGGCCCCTAGTCCCCGGCGGCCCCGCTATCCCGGACTCTGGTAGCGGTCACGGTAACGGCGGGGCAGGGGGTGCTAAGAATCCCCGGCAGATGCCAGGCTACCAACCCCGACGACCTTTGGCCCTGGCAACTTATAACACGTGCACACTGCGGACCGACGAGAAGCTCGCTGAACTGGAGGAAGAATTGAGCAGGTTACGATGGGATATTGTAGGATTATGTAAAGTCCGAAGAGAGGGGGAGGACACCATGATCCTCAAGTCCGGAAACCTGCTCTATTTCCGGGAGGGCGACCAACTGTCCCAGGGTGGTGTCGGGTTTATCGTCCACAGGTCCCTCGTCAACAACGTGGTCCAGGTCGAGAGTGTTTCGGCGAGGGTAGCGTACCTTGTACTCAGAATTACCAAACGGTATTCGTTGAAGGTAATACAAGTATACGCACCGCCCTCATATCGCTCCGACGACGAGGTAGAGACTATGTATGAGGATATTTCTAGAGCCATACATAGCTCCGAGGCCCACTATACCGTTGTGATGGGGGACTTTAACGCGAAACTGGGCAAACGAAGCGATGATGAGCTGAGGGTGGGGAATTTTGGATATGGAAGGAGGAATGCACGTGGTCATCTGCTGGCCGGCTTTATGGAGAAGGAGGGCCTCTTTATGATGAACTCTTTCTTCAAAAAGCCAAAACAGCGAAAGTGGACATGGTTGCATCCTAATG
Organism: Ephestia elutella; assembly: GCA_018467065.1. NCBI lineage: Eukaryota > Metazoa > Arthropoda > Insecta > Lepidoptera > Pyralidae > Ephestia > Ephestia elutella. Next base: position 10,584,148 of record CM031584.1, read on the forward strand.
GCGTTACAAAAAATGAGATTGACTTCATCTTGTCGACGAAGAGGCACATATTCAATGATGTCTCTGTGATCAATGCCGTAAAAACAGGAAGCGATCACCGATTGGTAAGAGGCACATTGAATCTTAGAATAAAACTCGAAAGGTGTCGACTGGATGAAGTCTACGCTCCGACCAGCGCCTATCCAGCTCCAAAACCCCGAGAGCTTTCAGCTCGAATTGCAGAATCGCTTCGAATGCCTGGGAGACTGCGAAAATCTGGACGATTATAATGACAGGTTTGTGCAAATTGTCCAAACAGCTGGGTCTAAGGCTTTCAAAACCCGCCGTTCAAAAGGAACCAAAAAGATCTCGGACCTCACCAACAAACTCATGGAAGAAAGACGGAAACTTGGTTCTGCAGTCCTCTGACGATGCTGCTCAGTATCGACGTCTAAACAGACAGATCTCCAAGTCCCTAACTCGCGATTTACGCCAATTCAACACTGACCGTATTGAAGAGGCGATTAAGCGAAATAAGGGCTCAAAAGTGTTTGCAAGGGATTTGTCTGTTGGTCAAAGTCAACTGACCAAGCTGAAGACTGAGGATGGCAGAATCATTTCGTCGAAGCCAGAGCTGTTGGAAGAGGTTGAGAAGTTCTACGGACAATTATATACCAGCGTACGCACACCTGTCAGTAATCTGGGCAAAGATCCAAGAGCAAGATTGACCCGACACTACACCGAAGATATCCCGGACGTCAGCCTATATGAGATTAGAATGGCTCTCAAACAGCTAAAAAACAATAAGGCACCGGGTGATGATGGAATCACGGCTGAGCTTCTGAAAGCAGGTGGAACGCCGGTATTAAAAGCTCTTCAGAAGCTATTTGATTCCGTCATACTCGAGGGACAAACGCCTACGGCATGGCACAGAAGTGTGGTGGTACTTTTCTTCAAAAAAGGTGACAAAACCCTATTGAAGAATTATAGGCATATCTCACTTCTGAGCCATGTCTACAAACTGTTTTCGAGAGTCATTACGAATCGTCTCGCTCGCAGGTTTGACGACTTCCAGCCTCCCGAACAAGCCGGTTTCCGAAAAGGCTTTAGTACCGTAGACCACATACATACGCTGCGGCAGATTATACAGAAGACTGAGGAGTATAACCAGCCATTATGCTTGGCGTTTGTGGACTACGAGAAAGCCTTCGATTCGATCGAGACCTGGGCTGTGCTACAGTCTCTCCAACGGTGCCAAATTGACTATCGATATATCGAAGCGCTGAAGTGTTTGTACGAAAACGCCACCATGTCGGTCCGTCTCCAGGATCAAGGCTCCAAACCTATCCAGTTGCAGCGAGGGGGTGAGACAGGGAGACGTGATATCTCCCGAAACTGTTCACCGCCGCCCTGGAAGATGTTTTCAAGCTTCTGGACTGGAGCGGACTCGGCATCAATATCAACGGCGAGTACCTCACTCACCTTCGATTCGCTGACGATATCGTAGTCATGGCTGAGACCTTGGAAGACCTAGGCACAATGCTCGATGGCCTCTGTAGAGCCTCTCAACAAGTGGGTCTAAAAATGAACATGGACAAGACGAAAATTATTTTTAATATCCGTGTCGCACCCACTCCTCTGAAGGTTGGAGACTCTACACTCGAAGTTGTTGACAATTATGTATACCTGGGACAAACAGTTCAGTTAGGTAAGTCCAACTTTGAGAAAGAGGTCAACCGTCGAATCCAACTCGGCTGGGCAGCGTTCGGGAAGCTTCGCGATATCTTCTCGTCCAAAATACCGCAGTGTCTCAAGACTAAGGTCTTTGACCAGTGTGTGTTGCCAGTAATGACATACGGAACAGAGACGTGGTCGCTTACTATGGGCCTCATAAGAAGGCTCAAGGTCACCCAAAGGGCGATGGAGCGCGCTATGCTCGGAGTTTCTCTGCGTGATCGAATCAGAAATGAGGAGATCCGTAGGAGAACTAAAGTAACCGACATAGCCCGCAGAATCGCGAAACTTAAGTGGCAGTGGGCGGGGCACATAGCTCGTAGAACAGATAGCCGTTGGGGCAGAAAAGTTCTCGAGTGGCGACCACGAACCGGAAAACGTAGTGTTGGCAGGCCTCCCACTCGGTGGACCGACGACCTGGTGAAGGTCGCGGGATGCGCATGGATGCGGGCAGCGCAGGACCGGTCGTTATGGAAATCCTTGGGGGAGGCCTTTGTCCAGCAGTGGACGTCTTTCGGCTGAGAGAGAGTGTAAAATACCCTATTAAGAGGCCTTTGCCCAGCAGTGGGACACTTGATGGCTCAAAACGAATTTATAAATACAAACTCACGGTCAAAACGGCAGTGAACCAGAAGGTGGGTTGTGTTAGGGCGACCGTGAGCGAGCCGACGTAAGGCCCGCCGATTACGTAGTTGTAGAAGTAGTCTAACACGAAGTACGACACGAGCGAACCCCAGATCGTGATGTGGTTGAACGCCGTCCAATACGTCGTGTCCAAAGCGATCTGAAATCAAATTTCATTGGTAAAGCCACGAGGCAACTATTGATGCGCTTCCCTCCTTCCAATTTCCACGAGAGAGAACTACGATGTGCTATTTCATTTGAGTCAATCAAAGTAGAGCAAGATAGCATGTGTTACTCGTCAATCATATCAAATTTTATCAAAATAACATTTTTTATATGTTTTCAGAAACATTACAAATCATCACCAACCCTTACAAACATTAGCGTCTTATACTGGTAAATATACTGTTGTTTTTTTTATAGACAGTAACGGAATACTCACTTGTGTAGTGTTATCTATAATTAATATAGTAGCTACGACGCTGCCTAATAACATGTGGTCCGACAGGACCTTGCCGTCAGGCGCCAATCCATCTTTGTAAGTACCTGAGAACAAAGGTAAAAACGTTACTTAAACGAAAAATAATAATAATAGTGGGCTGAATTCTTTAGAAATTAGGGCATAGTCCGCTATACCTAGAGCCCAAATTTCATTGGCCCAAATGGAGTACTCGAGAATTTTTTTTTTCATTTGAAATGAAATCCAAATGTCAGAAGTGCAACAACTAACTGCAGGGACGTCGCGTCCGGCACGTCCTGCACAGTGAGTGGCCACTGACCGTAAGGTATCAAGAAGAGCACGAGCGAGGTGAAGCAGCCGTGCAGCGTGGACTTGATGAACTCGGTCTTGTTGAACAGCTGGCTGGTGTGGCCCGGCGCGTACAGCTTGGGGAACTGCAGGGACGTCGCGTCCGACACGTCCTGTTCGAACACGCCCAGCGCCAGCACCGGCAGCGACGTGTAGAACAAGTTGTACACCGATATGAACATCTCGTCGAACACCGTCTGTTACAACAATACATCAAAAATATTAATACAGAGCAAGTACGAGTAGTTTCAATGGGAATATCAAAATCTGAACACAACGACTATGTCACTTAATGAGAGTTATCGTTTTAGCTCACTAGTTGGCGCTACTGGCGAGTGAGGTCTGTCAGATGGTACAATACTGTCATTTGAATTTGACAACTGATGACAGTTTTGTACTATCTGACAGACCTTACTCGCCAGTAGCGCCAACAAACGATAATCCTCCAACATGTAACATACCTGTGCGCTAAATCCGCAGAAGAACGCGAACCAGAAATGGCAGACGGTGAAGGCGAAGTTCTTGTAGAAGAAGTACCGCAGGAACTTGCACATCCGGTAGTAGGACCACCGGCCGTGCACCAGCAGCAGCCGCTGCAGGAACCGGAACTGCGCGATGGAGTAGTCCGACGCCAGCACCGCCTGCATGCCTTCCTGGCCCGAGATCCCAACTCCGATGTGCGCCGCTGGAGTAACACATAACCACAGTGTCACATATAATAATAATAATAAAGCCATTTATTCCAATTCGCACATTAACAGTTTTCAAACGTATTAACTTTACCTACTTATAATTTCATGCTGTCAAATAATTATAAAGTTCAATAATAAAAAATAAAAAGTGTCACATATATGTTAGGTTAATGATTATTATTTTGTAATCTGTCGAAAAATAATTAGATTAGTAAAGACTTGTATTTTTATAGTTAGGCTAATATTCAATAAATATTTTTATTTGTGTGTCTTAAGAAATCGCGATGACGCATGATATGTCCGTCTCTTTCCGTCTATTGACGTCATTAGTATTACGCATTTTGCTTACACAATTTTTCTCTTATATCCGATTTTTCTCACGACAAATTTATTAAATCTAACATGACAACAACAGCTATATAGCGGGAGTTGTCATATACACACTAGTAAACTAAACAACAGCTAATGTGCAAAATTCCTCAAGATATTTTCCTACTACCTAAAACTACCAGCTGCGCGCGCGCCGCTGGCCCCGTGCGAGCGAGACAGCTGACGAGCCGGGCCGCCACACTTCCCAGCGAGACACCAACCCGACCGCGCGCGTTCCTTATTTTATATTTTGTTTGCTCCGGGCCGTTACAAATATTTTGTACTTTAAATTCAAATATTACTATATTTCCAAAAGTATTATTTTATTTAGCGAGTCCCTAGTTAGGGCCTCGACACTACCATAAATACATTAGTCAGATTGATATGCAAAATCACGAGTAGGATACGAATATGAGACTTTTCAATCACAGGCGGTCTGAAACACTCGACCACAACACAACCATTTGAGAAGTAAAGTTACCTTTGATCATGGAGACGTCGTTGGCGCCGTCGCCGATGGCGAGCGTGACGGCCTTGCGGCTCTTCTTGATGAGCTCCACCACCATCGCCTTCTGCAGCGGCGTCACGCGGCAGCAGATCACCGAGCGGCATTGCAGCACTACGTCTAGGAACCTGCGGCAAGGAAAACTCATATATTTACAGAAATAATTAGGATTATTATGAGCTGTATAAAAATACAAATCACAAAATTCATTTTAATCGAAAATTAGTTAAGGACGACTACGACATATTTTCCATGCCTCATTGTCCTCAGATATTTGTTCGAACTACTTCGAACTGTGACACATATGGTAGTTTATTACGATACGTCCAGAAACCTATGGCGAGGCAACGTCATTCATTTACAGGAACAAAAGATTTGGACTACGTTGAGCTGTATTAAAAATTACAAATCACCTTTTTTTTACGAAAATTACTTATGGAGAACTGTACGACGTATTTTCTATGCCTCTCTATCCTCAGCTATAAGTTTGATCAGTCACACAACGGAAGTTTATATCATAGGAGTAGACAATACCTCCTAATACAGAGAGGAGGAAGCTCTCTGTCAGTTGACAGACAGATTGACAGTTTGTTCCCTGGCGACGCATACGCTAACCATCGGTGAGAGACACGCACACATGACGGCAAGAGTCAAAAGTGCAAAGAGAATTTACAAGGCAACATGATCTTGAATGCTAGGCAACAAGGTCTTCGAGGTATAACTGCACTTATAACTGTGTCTTTGATCAACAATACACCTAGATTAAAGGTCTCCTACAAAATCAAAGCGAAAAACAGTCCGTGTTGATTGAATTATATACCTTAAGTCTAAGCAATAAATATCGTAATACAATGGATCATACTGTCAGAAATAAAAGCTCACGCTTATAGTGTGCTCTTATTTCTCGGGCCGTCTCTATATCTAGGTGGATTGTTGATCGGACACTCGTGTGATAGGATTTATGAACTCACATGAACTCTCTGTTCAACCCTAAGGTTTGACTGTCAGACATTGTCGTGTCCAAAATGCCCCTCCTCCTGCACAATAGAGGACTTAAACGAGGCCAACGACAGAGCCATCAGCGTAGCCAAATACTGGTCTAAACTAATTTGATAGCTATTACGACTCGACAACAAGAAGAATAATGCTTTTAGCAAGTCCACCTTTTGTACTGTACTTTTACTTTAATAAAGTACTTTAATAAAGCTGTGTGTACAATAGTACACACAGCTTTATTATGTTTAAATAAATAAATAAATTACCTGTCCTCGAGTTTGGGATGCAAGCAGTGCACGAGCGAGTGCCCGTTGACGACGATAGCGAACCCGTTGGTGTCGTCGTTGGCGGGCTCCGACTCTGCGCCCGCGCCGCCGCCAGCCACGTACTCGTTGCTGCGATATAACACACTCACACATTTTATTATGTCTATACTTGGGATTTTATCACTAAGGGCTAATTTTTCAATCATCAAATAAATGTTATCTGGCGGATAATGTGTAAAGCGACAAAATTGTAGGGTCATGTTATGCCTACAGTGCAACTGACGCAGTGCTGTCAACTTATTTTAGTCATTGTATAATTTAACTAGTTGATAACATTTATTCGATGATTGAAAAATTAGCCCTAAAACGTTTGTACGAAACATCTCAAGTATTGCCTCCAATTGACGTGACATGTCATTCTTTCTCGCTCCGTACGATTTACATGAGTGAGAAACACGATGTGCTATTTCACTTTACTCAATAGAAGTGAGTGAGATAGCATAATATGTTCAATTGTTGCCTAGTGTAATAGAGGCTTTGTATTAAAAACGGGTCACTCACGAGCTATATGTTGCGATTATCGACTCATCCAGTATCGGACGTCCATTTTCAAGTTGTGTGCGGGTCGCGATCCCGTGTACTAACTGTTTGGGCCGCAAAGCTCACGCCCTTCGCGCGACACAATAGCACGAGAATGACCCGTTTTTAATATAATACTTGGGATGTTTGTGCCAAAACATATATTTATGAAACAAAAGTGAACTTTTCTTAGTTTAGGATGTTGTTACGGAAATTAGCGCGTTTCAACAAACAATCAATTATAAAAAATCTTCAGTTTTATTATATTAGTATCGATAGATATATTAATCCATACTAATATTATAAATGCGAAAGTTTGGATGTGAGTTTGTGAATTTGTGAGTTTGTGAGGATGTTTGTTACTCAATCACGCAAAATCTACTGGACGGATTTCGATGAAATTTGGTACAGAGGTAGATAATGACCTGGAATAGCACATAGGCTACTTTTTATCCCGGGAAAAAGCACTGTTCCCGTGGGAAATTCACGCGGGCGAAGCCGCGGGCAAAAGCTAGTATGTTTTATAAAACGTTTCCCCGTTTCTGATATTGAAACACAAACAACCTTTAAATTGGTTCATTCGTTTGAGATACGTTGACGTATACACGAGGACATACATAAACACAGTACGGCAACAGACTTTAGCATCCCTTTATATGTAGTGGAGGGTTTCAAAAATGTTACTGGCATTGCGAACTTAGAGCTAATAAGTGTGATACTTGATTTCTAAAAACTAGTATTAGACAGTGATAAATATGATTGTGCCTGAGGGTATTTTGTGTGGTTAGATAACACAGGTCAGAGAGAGAAAGAGCAGTCTAAGTGTGTGTAGGAAGACTATTTAGTGGAATTAGTAACAATAGTGGTAAACTTCAGTTAACAGAATTACTATAATCATCTAACAAGTACGTTCACAATACATTTATGTACAAAACTAATGCAACGAAGACTAGATAGTCAAGGATGTAGGATAGATATTCTTCTTTCTTTTATGTTATACTAGCTGTTGCCTGCGGCTTCGCCCGCGTGACTTTCGCTTAGATGAAAAGTCTTTTTGTGTTCAAAACTGTTTCAGATGTTTCGGATCTTCGATTTTTATACGTCTACAGAAAATGCTCATCAGATTAATCAAGTTTTGCTAAGGCGCCATTTCCATATATGTTATAGTGTAGCTGGTCTCTTGGAGCTTTTCATCAGATGTTCCAGATCTTCAATTTTTATACGTCAGCAGAAATTGCTCATCAGGTTGAACGACTTTTACTAAGGCGCCATTTCCATATATGTTATAGTGTAGCTGGTCTCTTGCAGTTCTTCATCAGATGTTCCAGATCTTCAATTTTTATACGTCAGCAGAAAATGCTCATCAGGTTGAACGACTTTTGTTAAGGCACCATTTCCATATTTCTTATAGTTTAGCTGTTCTGTTATGGTTCTTCATCAGGTGTTCCAGTTTTCAAAATCAATTATAGCCTATATGTTGCCCAGGCTTAATAGCTATACAACAAAAAAAGTTTCATTCAAATCCGTCCAGTAGTTTTTGCGTGAAACGCGTACATACATACAGACAGACAGACAGACAGACAGACAGACAGACAAGAAATTCCAAAAAATTTTTTTTGCTTTCTATTGTTCTCTTTAAGTGTCCCTCTATCCATTTTAGTCAAAAATACTAAATGTACAGACAAAATATTTTTACTGTTTTATTATATGTATAGATAACACAATTTGCCTCGATCAATCTAGATAAAAAAAAAACTAAGATGGCGAATCGATAGTGATGAAATTTTACAGATTACAATTAATAGACAATTAATAAATAGACAATTCTAGGATTACATGAAGTTGAATCTTTATTCTAAATCTATGGGTTGAAGGTTATGTACAGAATTTAAGAATTATTTAAAAGTAACAAGTAGATATTTCTTTTTTACTTTTGGTGCAATAAAAAGTAGGTGTTTGTATTGTATCAACTTATCCTTACTGTAGTATGAATAAAATAAATTACAAAACAAGTGTAAGCATATTTAAAGCTAAAACATAAACACATTGGAAGCTTTTAAATATTTACTTTCTTAAAGACTGAATACAGACTCTCGCATCCAGTCTGGCACCACTCTTAGACTTTCATACAATATAAGCGGTGCGCCTCCCTTTTACACATTTTTACGTAATTATCAATAAAAATAAGGTAACAATAAATAGCAATAACAACGTACGTGATCGAAGTCGCCGATCACTATAAAAGCAATGCTGCCAACTGAAGTCTGGCTACAAAAAAGGCACTCACAATAGAATAGACGCTATGCGAATCACAACTGATCTACAAATATTTGTGTGTATCTCAAATTTCACAGTTGATATACAAACAGATATTATCATATTTAAGTTTAATTTTCATTACAAACAACAAATCGTTTTTCTTCTTCTAGTATCTCATTTCAAAGTAATAAATAGATAGATTTTGCATGGAATTGATATATTGGCCAAAGTTACTATTAAAACTTGTATTTTAAATTTTAACTAGCCTGTGCCCGCGACTTCGTCCGCGCGTATTTTACTATTGATTATATCTCCGGTTCTGAACGGCGTATCAAGATGAAACCTACGCCAGATTTTAAGTTAAACCTTCATCAATACAATAGTGAAAACTGTATCAAATTTGGTCCAGTAGTTTTTGCGTGATGCGCGTACAAACATACAGACAGAAAGATAGACAGACAGAAAGACAGACAGAAAGACAAACAGACAGACAAAAATTAAAAAAAAATGTTTTGGCTTCTTTTGGCCCTATTAAGACCCCTCGTAGTTTTTTTTCTTAAATATCTCCTATGTACAGAAACAGACCAGTTACAATTTTATTATATGTATTGATTAATTTGTATCTTAGCTCCCTTTAAAGGTTACAACGTCGTATCTAGTCACAACAATCTAGAAATAAGATCGGAAAAAGGTATAAATAAAATGACGCAATCTCCAACTAACATTGACTTTATCAAGTGTTGAATTATTACGGAAACAGTTGTGATTCGCCTGGCAGACAGTCCACAACAGAGAGTAGGGCATGGCATGAAGTGAAACAAGGTGTACTCTGTCTCTCTACCTGTGTGGCATTGTGTATTGCCCCCACCTAAATGTGACGACGGAGACAGCAGGAGCGTTCAGTTTGACGTTGGCCGCTCGCGCAGGAGAGCCGCCGCCGTTGGCCTCCGCTTTGTTACCTGACACATACACACACCTGTTACTGCCACTCGTCAGGATTACGCCTGATGCATCTGAAGATAGGGACAATGTAAATATGATGGTGTCAGTAAAAAGAATTTAACATATTTGGTGAGTGTAGAGGAAGCGAGAGAGGTCTGTAAGGATCGGGAAAAAGGCTTGATAATATGTATGTATGTAAATTGACTTGGATAAATGGTACTGTGGTTTGGGCTGGAAATGTTTTTTCTCCATTTGTAACTTGCAAACAGGGCCTGTTACTGGTTGGTACCGGTACCATTCTCATATAAAGTACCGGAAATTACCGGTACTTTTGGAGAATTAGGTACCAGTAACAAGCGCTGATTCGAAGTGAACCTTAAGTAATTTTTGGCACAAATATGATGATAAAAATAAGGAATTGCTTGACTATGCTTGTTTCGGACATATCAGGAGTCCATTTTTAAGGTGAGTGCAGGACGCGCAACACCTAAATATTCCGTTCCCGTAATCCCAACATAATAGTAAGTGTTGACCTGTTTTACATTTTTTTAAACTACTATTTTTATGAAGAAAACATTGGTTTACACTGGAACATTTTGTTGCGATAATAAGCCAGTACTTACGGAACCCTATCAACCCGGACAGACCTAGAAAAGTATCGGACAGGACGTCTACTTTGTCACTAACTTGTATTCACAAGAAAACAGTACTTTAAAACATTCAGCAGTTGAAATAATGTAAGTCTTATTATTTTTCATAGGTTACACCCTTAAAAGCAAAAATAAAAATGGACAAAGAATGTTCCGACAACTCCGTATATTTAAATGTAGTACACAAAAACGTATCGCATGCTACAGGGAACAAATGACGACTGGAGGCACGGCTCATAGTATAGAGTCCCGTAAGCAGCCCGTCTCGGGGACACACTAAATCTAACAGTTTGATGAATTTAGTCGTCAAATATTCGTTTATCTGGGTATGGACTCACCACCATGCGGCAGGAATGTGTTGACCACGCGAATGGAGTCGCGGCACTTGGCCAGTTGTCTCTCCACGTCGTCGTACGCGAGTCCGTCGATCACGAACACCTCTGCCATTTCGTCCGTCAGAAGCTGACACGAGTAACCGATGTTTATTGCGGTCTCTGGAAATGAGGGATTATACGTCAGAACAAGTATACACAATACACGTGGGTGGCGAACTGTCAGAATTTCTAAACCATCTATCGCGGCCAGCGTTTTGGGTTGCACCGGAAACTTTTTGGGGCGGGATCTAATTTTAGTTTTTTTTTCTTCTTCTCTCTGAACATTGAACCATCTAATACCGGTGGTTACAGTAAAGACAGTCAGATGAACCTTCGAGTAAATTAAAAAAAAAAATATCATAAAAAAATATTTGTAAATCAACGATCGTTAGAATTGGCACTTGTTATATAGAGAAATATTAAAACTCATAACATATATATTTACCTTGTTTATCTCCAGTTAGTACCCAGACTTTGATTCCTGCCATACTGAGATTCGATATCGTTTCTGGGACACCATCTTGTAATTTGTCTTCTATAGCTGTGACACCTGAAATTGAAAAAAACATTACACACTACAGATTTGTTATCAATTTTTTTTTATCTACCTCATAAAAGGACATAAGCATAATCCTATCCTAACTATCCTAATCCTAACTAATATTATAAATGCGAAAGTGAGTTTGTTTGTTTGTTACCTCTTCACGCTTTATCTACTGAACCAATCTTCCTGAAATTTCGCATACACATAGTTTAGAAGTACGGAGAAGGACATAGGGTACCTTTCATCCCGGGAAAAGGCACGGTTCCCGTGGGAAATTCACGCGGGCGAAAGCTAGTAGAATAATATTTTTTTATTAAAATGTGAATTTTTCTCGCCAAAAGGTAGCCGCTTGGTGCCGCCTCTTCCACTCCGCTAGCTCGCCAGTATGTCTGTCTGTATGTACCCACCCATCAACATGAGATCAGTCTCGATCTCCTCGTAGATCGCGTCGAGCTGCTCGTCGCGGTCATGAAGCGCCAGCGCGGCCGCTTGGTGCCGCCTCTTCCACTCCGCTAGCTCGCCAGTATGTCTGTCTGTATGTACCCACCCATCAACATGAGATCAGTCTCGATCTCCTCGTAGATCGCGTCGAGCTGCTCGTCGCGGTCATGAAGCGCCAGCGCGGCCGCTTGGTGCCGCCTCTTCCACTCCGCTAGCTCGCCAGTATGTCTGTCTGTATGTACCCACCCATCAACATGAGATCAGTCTCGATCTCCTCGTAGATCGCGTCGAGCTGCTCGTCGCGGTCATGAAGCGCCAGCGCGGCCGCTTGGTGCCGCCTCTTCCACTCCGCTAGCTCGCCAGTATGTCTGTCTGTATGTACCCACCCATCAACATGAGATCAGTCTCGATCTCCTCGTAGATCGCGTCGAGCTGCTCGTCGCGGTCATGAAGCGCCAGCGCGGCCGCTTGGTGCCGCCTCTTCCACTCCGCTAGCTCGCCAGTATGTCTGTCTGTATGTACCCACCCATCAACATGAGATCAGTCTCGATCTCCTCGTAGATCGCGTCGAGCTGCTCGTCGCGGTCATGAAGCGCCAGCGCGGCCGCTTGGTGCCGCCTCTTCCACTCCGCTAGCTCGCCAGTATGTCTGTCTGTATGTACCCACCCATCAACATGAGATCAGTCTCGATCTCCTCGTAGATCGCGTCGAGCTGCTCGTCGCGGTCATGAAGCGCCAGCGCGGCCGCTTGGTGCCGCCTCTTCCACTCCGCTAGCTCGCCAGTATGTCTGTCTGTATGTACCCACCCATCAACATGAGATCAGTCTCGATCTCCTCGTAGATCGCGTCGAGCTGCTCGTCGCGGTCATGAAGCGCCAGCGCGGCCGCTTGGTGCCGCCTCTTCCACTCCGCTAGCTCGCCAGTATGTCTGTCTGTATGTACCCACCCATCAACATGAGATCAGTCTCGATCTCCTCGTAGATCGCGTCGAGCTGCTCGTCGCGGTCATGAAGCGCCAGCGCGGCCGCTTGGTGCCGCCTCTTCCACTCCGCGAAGCCGCGCTCCTCCAGCGGCCGCCAAGCGAGCGCCAGGGTGCGCAGGCCTTCGCCCGCGAATTTCTAACAAAAAGGATTAAAGCAATCAGACCTCGAATTAAATATTATGAAACCCCACGTTAAGTGATTCCTATAAATTGTTGTTGAAAGACAAAGTAAAATGTTTGCTGTGAAACTAGGAATAGCAAATTTTTCAGCAAGTAATAGTTGGTTAGAGGGTTTTAAAAGGCGACATGAGATATCTTTAAAGAAAACAAGGAGGAAAATCAAACCAGCTTTCGAAAAAGCCTTTGAGGAAGCTGACAACGATGTGCCGGTCGCTGGAGAGCATACGGATGCTGACATAGTAGCGGATTGAGGCGCGTGAGGACGTTAAAAAAGGAAATTGGTGACGAAGAAGTTGTATACTAGCTAGGATATGGATGCAGAAAGAAAGCCTGTTTCAAGAGAAGACGCTTTAAACGCTATAGAAACATGATATAGTTTTTTTTTTTGAGTATCGTGCTATTGATCCCTCAATTATTGATACAATTTATGAAATTGAAAAAACACGTTCTATTGTAAAAATCGCCCGAAAAAATTATAGATTTCTTCATGTAAATAAATATGTATTTATATAGACAAATGTGTACTTATATTTCTTATTTTTATCTACAATTTATTCAACCTCTAGAAATCAGTATTACTACTTCCCAAACTCACAGAACAACATTACGGTTCCTCGAGTTCTATATAATGCTTATCGAGGTTCGACTTGTCAGTATAGTGTTAAATATTAATTTTAATAATATTTCATATTCATTTATTTCATAACAATAGATATATATTATAAATGCGAAAGTGAGTGTGTTTGTTTGTTTGTTACCTCTTCACGCTTTATCTACCTAACCAATTTTCCTGAAATTTCGCATACACATAGAAGTACTGAGAAGGACATAGAGTACTTTTCATCCCGGGAAGAAGCACTGTTCCCGTGGGAATTTACGCGGGCGAAGCCGCGGGCAAAAGCTAGTAGGTATATAAAGTTCACTCTAATTCAATTTATTATTCAGAATCTCTGTAATTCTGTTACACAAAGTTACCTGTAACTTTATATCCGATTAAATATGAATTTAACGATTAATAAAAAGTTTAACAATTTCCGTATGAGCGACCCCTACAATTAGGCATTTATTGCGAACTTCGCGGGCCTCAATAATTACACCTCTCGCGAGCTATTACATGCTCGAACCTATCAATTTGGAATAAAAAGTTTCACATGTCATTTTAGAAAGCTTGTAATCACGCAAGTCAAGGTAAAATTAATTGTTACAGTTTAGAACTATTTAAAAGTAAGTCGTAAGTAATTTAAAATACTGAAAGCATTTTTAATTAAATCCATATGGTGGAGTACATCCCTCTTATATTTATAAAAGTTCGTAAGGGGAATCTTATACAGGATGCTAAAAGTAGGAGGTACTATGAAATATGTGATCATTAAGAAGAAATTGATCGATACAGCAGTGTCAGAGTTTCGGAAAGTGGTGGTACAGACTACCAGACTGCAGCAAAGGCCAATAACTGGAGTGTAGTGAGTCAACTATAACTTTTAAAAAGCGCCCATGAAGTGCACTGTAAATAATCGAATTTTTGTGTTCCGAGATATTTACTTGTTATGTAGGTATATGGGCGGAATTCAGGAGGGTGACATTAAAATATTCAAATTTTATTACGCGATATGTATTATGAAGATGTAACTGTCATTTCTGTTATGTTTTTGTATTGTCATGACATGCTTTGGTAGTCTACAAGGTGACATTATGATATGGAATAAATTATTATTAATTAGTTTTCTAGTCTAATTTAAGCATTATTTTATGCACGTACATAATGTATTTTTAGGTATTTAGTAAGTCAGAGTGTGTTACATTTTAATTTTGAATAAATTGCAACATAAATAGAAATATTGTTTGCAATAACATGGTAATTCATTACAAGATGTTTAAATTAAATATATGACATAAAGACCAACACGTTACACCATCATAACTGGCATGCAAAATTTAATACAACTAGTAATGTAAAGACTGCTATATTCACGGACTCTAATAAATACCGAACTAATAGCAAGCATCGTGAAGGGTCCAATACTACTCGGCGGGAATCGACACACACGAGTCCCTACTCTTTTTGTTTATGGTTTGGCAGTCTGTCGGGAGTTCCCGTGAACTTCAAAAAAGTCACATATGTATATGAAAAAAAAATGAAATGAAAAAGTACAAAAATCTGTTAAAACTTACGTTTAAATGCTCCTGTGTTCTCGTCTTTACTTCTGCTTGATTTGATTTTAATCTCTCGTATATTACATTATCAGCACCTTTTGTATATAACCTAATTTCACCATCCTTCCTCAATATCACGGACATTCTTTTCCTAACATTATTAAAATCTAATATACATAACAAATCATACTCCTGAAACAAAAGAAACAAATTGATAGATACCAAAATATTGTAAAAAAGATACAAAGAAAGTAATTGAAATAGGATCTGGGGGTCTAAAAGGCCACTTTGACAAATAATTTGATCTATTTCTCTTTTCCTGATGCGGCCTGTGGTGTGGCCCTAGAATAGCACCAACCCATCTCTTCCCGTGGGTGTCGTAAGAGGCGACTAAGGGATCTAAAACACCGGAGGATGGGCAGCAGCATCTTTCCGCGTACTATGACATCACACTGCGATCGCCAACCCGCCTGCCAAGCGTGGCGATTACGGCAAAACCCCCCTATGGTTGTTACACCCATAACACGGCCCCTAGTCCCCGGCGGCCCCGCTATCCCGGACTCTGGTAGCGGTCACGGTAACGGCGGGGCAGGGGGTGCTAAGAATCCCCGGCAGATGCCAGGCTACCAACCCCGACGACCTTTGGCCCTGGCAACTTATAACACGTGCACACTGCGGACCGACGAGAAGCTCGCTGAACTGGAGGAAGAATTGAGCAGGTTACGATGGGATATTGTAGGGTTATGTGAAGTCCGAAGAGAGGGGAGGACACCATGATCCTCAAGTCCGGAAACCTGCTCTATTTCCGGGAGGGCGACCAACTGTCCCAGGGTGGTGTCGGGTTTATCGTCCACAGGTCCCTCGTCAACAACGTGGTCCAGGTCGAGAGTGTTTCGGCGAGGGTAGCGTACCTTGTACTCAGAATTACCAAACGGTATTCGTTGAAGGTAATACAAGTATACGCACCGCCCTCATATCGCTCCGACGACGAGGTAGAGACTATGTATGAGGATATTTCTAGAGCCATACATAGCTCCCAGGCCCACTATACCGTTGTGATGGGGGACTTTAACGCGAAACTGGGCAAACGAAGCGATGATGAGCTGAGGGTGGGGAATTTTGGATATGGAAGGAGGAATGCACGTGGTCATCTGCTGGCCGGCTTTATGGAGAAGGAGGGCCTCTTTATGATGAACTCCTTCTTCAGAAAGCCAAAACAGCGAAAGTGGACATGGTTGCATCCTAATGGCGTTACAAAAAATGAGATTGACTTCATCTTGTCGACGAAGAGGCACATATTCAATGATGTCTCTGTGATCAATGCCGTAAAAACAGGAAGCGATCACCGATTGGTAAGAGGCCCATTGAATCTTAGAATAAAACTCGAAAGGTGTCGACTGATGAAGTCTACGCTCCGACCAGCGCCTATCCAGCTCCAAAACCCCGAGAGCTTTCAGCTCGAATTGCAGAATCGCTTCGAATGCCTGGGAGACTGCGAAAATCTGGACGATTATAATGACAGGTTTGTGCAAATTGTCCAAACAGCTGGGTCTAAGGCTTTCAAAACCCGCCGTTCAAAAGGAACCAAAAAGATCTCGGACCTCACCAACAAACTCATGGAAGAAAGACGAAACTTGGTTCTGCAGTCCTCTGACGATGCTGCTCAGTATCGACGTCTAAACAGACAGATCTCCAAGTCCTTGACTAGTGATTTACGCCAATTCAATACTGACCGTATTGAAGAGGCGATCAAGCGAAATAAGGGCTCAAAAGTGTTTGCAAGGGATCTGTCTGTTGGTCAAAGCCAACTGACCAAGCTGAAGACTGAGGATGGCAGAATCATTTCGTCGAAGCCAGAGCTGTTGGAAGAGGTTGAGAAGTTCTACGGACAATTATACACCAGCGTACGCACACCTGTCAGTAATCTGGCCAAAGATCCAAGAGCCAGATTGACCCGACACTACACCGAAGATATCCCGGACGTCAGCCTTTATGAGATTAGAATGGCTCTCAAACAGTTAAAAAACAATAAGGCACCGGGTGATGATGGAATCACGGCTGAGCTTCTGAAAGCAGGTGGAACGCCGGTATTAAGAGCTCTTCAGAAGCTATTTGATTCCGTCATACTCGAGGGACATACGCCTACGGCATGGCACAGAAGTGTGGTGGTACTTTTCTTCAAAAAAGGTGACAAAACCCTATTGAAGAATTATAGGCCTATCTCACTTCTGAGCCATGTCTACAAACTGTTTTCGAGAGTCATTACGAATCGTCTCGCTCGCAGGTTTGACGACTTCCAGCCTCCCGAACAAGCCGGTTTCCGAAAAGGCTTTAGTACCGTAGACCACATACATACGCTGCGGCAGATTATACAGAAGACTGAGGAGTATAATCAGCCATTATGCTTGGCGTTTGTGGACTACGAGAAAGCCTTCGATTCGATCGAGACCTGGGCTGTGCTACAGTCTCTCCAACGGTGCCAAATTGACTATCGATATATCGAAGCGCTGAAGTGTTTGTACGAAAACGCCACCATGTCGGTCCGTCTCCAGGATCAAGGCTCCAAACCTATCCAGTTGTAGCGAGGGGTGAGACAGGGAGACGTGATATCTCCGAAACTGTTCACCGCCGCCCTGGAAGATGTTTTCAAGCTTCTGGACTGGAGCGGACTCGGCATCAATATCAACGGCGAGTACCTCACTCACCTTCGATTCGCTGACGATATCGTAGTCATGGCTGAGACCTTGGAAGACCTAGGCACAATGCTCGATGGCCTCTGTAGAGCCTCTCAACAAGTGGGTCTAAAAATGAACATGGACAAGACGAAAATTATGTTTAATATCCGTGTCGCACCCACTCCTCTGAAGGTTGGAGACTCTACACTCGAAGTTGTTGACAATTATCTATACTTGGGACAAACAGTTCAGTTGGGTAAGTCCAACTTTGAGAAAGAGGTCAACCGTCGAATCCAACTCGGCTGGGCAGCGTTCGGGAAGCTTCGCGATATCTTCTCGTCCAAAATACCGCAGTGTCTCAAGACTAAGGTCTTTGACCAGTGTGTGTTGCCAGTAATGACATACGGAACAGAGACGTGGTCGCTTACTATGGGCCTCATAAGAAGGCTCAAGGTCACCCAAAGGGCGATGGAGCGCGCTATGCTCGGAGTTTCTCTGCGTGATCGAATCAGAAATGAGGAGATCCGTAGGAGAACTAAAGTAACCGACATAGCCCGCAGAATCGCGAAACTTAAGTGGCAGTGGGCGGGGCACATAGCTCGTAGAACAGATAGCCGTTGGGGCAGAAAAGTTCTCGAGTGGCGACCACGAACCGGAAAACGTAGTGTTGGCAGGCCTCCCACTCGGTGGACCGACGACCTGGTGAAGGTCGCGGGATGCGCATGGATGCGGGCAGCGCAGGACCGGTCGTTATGGAAATCCTTGGGGGAGGCCTTTGTCCAGCAGTGGACGTCTTTCGGCTGAGAGAGAGAGAGAGATTTCTCTTTTCCTAAATATTTAAAAATGAACCTTATAAGTGGTCTTACTATGGATCATATTGATTTGTCAGTAGCCTTAGACCCACTAAAAGATGGGAATCAAAATTTTAATAAAATGTGGTAAAAAATTGTCAAATGGCGCCTTACCTCTCTATTCCCCATTACTTCTATTGTAATACTATTAGGCGAGCGTTCTCTGAACACAAAACCAAAATTTCTGGCGGCCGACACCAGCGCCGATTCGTCGGGTGACTGCGCCTGGAAACATCTTGCTTGCTTCAGATCAATCTACTAATATTATAAATGCCAAAGTTTGGATGTGAGTTTGTGCGGATGTTTGTTACTCAATTGCGCAAAATCTACTGGACGGATTTCGATGAAATTTGGTACACGGGTAGAAAAATACCGGGAATAGCACAGAGTACTTTTTATCCCGAAATTCCCACGGGAGCGCCCCGGGGCGCGGCTAGTCATAAATATATTTGCCTTTTAAGCTACTCTGTAAGGTAACACGTTCCATAATGCTCAATCATATTAACCACTGTTGAAAACATATCACTACATAGTATAAAACAAAGTCGCTTTCTCTGTCCCTATGTCCCTTTGTATGCTTAAATCTTTGAAACTACGCAACGGATTTTGATGCGGTTTTTTTTAATAGATAGAGTGATTCAAGAGGAAGGTTTATATCCCGTGCGAAGCCGGGGCGGGTCGCTAGTAAAAATTAAAATTTAATTATTGGTCTATTAAATTGAAGATAAGTACCTGGTATTCTAACCGCCCGTTCTTCTGTTCCGGCATGACAGTGTGGCAAAGGGCGAGGAGCCGAAAAAAATCGTGCACTTCCGGATCCCCCCTCTTTACCGCTTCTAGCAGAGTCGAGTCGAAGAATTTGAACTCGGGCTCGTACTCCGGGTTGAAGGAGAAATCCAGAGGCTCTGAATTCTGTGGGAGTAAGTAGCAGGTTAGATATGTGAGGTGGTCTCATTGGGTGACGTACTTTCTTTAATCTCTGATTTATTTATCTGATTTATCTATTGATTTTAGCTACTGCTTTTTGAAATTTATTTTTATTTATTTATTTGTTTCGGGCAATAATATAAAATTGTACATTATTGTCTCACTTTAAAAAAAAATCATAGGTAAATTTCGGAATTGGAATTTTTAGTAAGTATATACTGAATTATTCATTTTCCTATTTGTTTATTAATCATAGATTAACGAAAGTCAGCCGTTTTATAAATTGAGTGTTACTGTGTTAGAAGCAGTACCATCGACAATAAGGGATGCAAAGCGGACATGCGTGACACAACAAATTAGCGGTTAGTCACACGCACACTCGTTTAGATTACGATACAACACTCAACACAATACTATATACACTTCGACATACATAAAATATTCCATAGGAAGTTGTAGCCTGACAGGAAATGTATTTAGCTCATTAATATAAGTATATGCATACGTGCATCAGGAAACCTAAGTCAAAAATTGATAAAAACCTATATATATTTAAATCAGACTACAACTTCACGTACCTAGCAACTTAGGTTGCATGCAACCATAATGGAAAGCAATATTTATTTCCACAGCATTCCCTACTAACACTTAAAATGAGGAAATGATGATAGGTTTGGTGATAGCAGATAGTACACATAAATATTGATATCGTGTTCATAATTAGTATCTTCGTAGGTTGTCATTTATTACATATAGCCTTTACAATACAGGTTAGCCTAGAACCATTCCATGAATATATAATTAAATACATAATTCGAAGGTAATAAATATTTTTATTAATCTATTTATTTTAGTAATAAATTTTATAATATTTTCAGAGTATGAACGTAAAATCAGAGAGCCGAATTCTGAAAATACTTCCGTTGATACAAACATAGGTTTTATCATACTATGAATATATTTGTTTTAAATATATAAAAATGCAACGTTTATTTTTACCCGCAAAACAGCTTATAAGTAAATTTCTCATTAATCTACGGTAACTTACTTATTATTATAATTAGATTTTAAGTAAAGCTTTTGTGGAAGTATCTTAATTAATAGTTCGATACAAAATAAACGTCGACATTTTTAATATAATTTATCCAAAACTCAACAAACGCGCTAAACTATAATTACAATAAAAGTCAATTAAAATGATAGCATTCATGCTTTCATGGCATACAATTACATTTTTATAGGGTGTCATTCTAGCAAAGGTCACATTAGTCATAACGATTGACCATTTCAGACTGATCCTTCATTATTTCATGTCATAAAAAAATGTAGTTTTTTTTCGACTAAATGAAAGTAAGAGCGCGTTTGTTATTTTTAGATAACACCAATAGCTCTCCGAGCATCGTGACGAATACACGACAGTTCGAGCGTCACGAAGCACGAAGCGCGAACACCGGCCCAAGGAGCGAGAGGTAGCGAGCATTGCGATGGTCATACAAGTCATACATGCGCTTCGTTCGTGGGTTTGCGCGCTCCGGGCGTACTGCGGCCTTGTTCGTGCTCGGTGTCTAGAAGCCGCGCACGCGCAGCCGAGCGTCCGCCCGCGCCGCCCGCGCGCAGTCGCGCCGCACCCCGCTCGCCGCCCCCCTGCACCACACATACGTCACGCTCTGTGCCTATTGCGTTGCACGCTCGTTGTCTGACCACACCCTTATTTACCTCTTTTAAATAACTATCGCCGCCGACTTGGACATCGATTATGTTCGACGCAATATGACTTATGATATGAAACTACTACCTATCTAATATACTTAAATAAAATTTATTATGATTTATTCCTATATAAATTTTATGAAATAGTCTGAAAATAAAAACTTATCTTACGTGCATGATAAGGCTATTTAAATATGCCTTTTATCCTGTTCATATTTCATAGTACAAAATACAGGCCCCTTGAAACAAACTACGATACAATGCAAAAGTTTGCGTGTCCATGCTCGTAGTGTACTGCATGTGTGTGGTAAATGGCATTGGGTGGAAAATATTGTGTATTCGTGAATGAGCAACTCCTAACTAAACAATTATAATATGAACCACGTATAATTATTATTTTTCTATGATAAGACCGTGCACAGACAGGAAAACACTAAAAAACGGTAACAACATGACATATAAATTTCAAACATTTCACAACATTACCCCAAAAGCATGGGACATGAGAACAAAACAGTCGGCGGGTATCATTATCAAAACCACTCGAATTCTGAATGATAAAACAAATCCATACTTCATGCAAAATAAATCGGGAGGCTCCTCGTATTTGAAACGTGCGAGTATTCGCTTGTTGCATACTGCAGTGCGTTGTGATATTTCAAATAAAATGCAACCTACATGCACTGTTGTGATATCTAATAAAATCTATAGCAATGTGCTTGTCTAACTTTGTATCGAGAGATTTTAATCCATGGTGATGTTTGTATCGATATGAGCATACCTCTGTGAGTTCGATGGTCTCGCCCGTGACTTCGTCCACGACATCGCCGTAACAGATGCCCGCTATCGAGCACTTGTTGAAGGTCATTATGTTTTGTGTTAGAGTACCCGTTTTATCTGAGAATATGTACTGAATTTGCCCTGAAAATTATAAATGATTGTAATGATAAGAATACTACACATAAACTTGCAATGTTTATGAGTTTCTTTTTAACTTACCTAGTTCCTCGTTAAGCGTAGTGGTCCGCGCCTTCGCCGCAGTACCAGTTTTATCGTAATACATCTTCTCATCCCAATTTATTAAGAAACTCTGTGCAAATCTTATTACCTGCAAAGAAAAAATAGTACATTGTGATATAAGTGCGGTAAGTTGAAAATTACAGCTGAGGCGATATTGCTAGCCCGAGCCGTAAGCGAGGGCTACAAGAAAGGCAGAGGCTGTAATTTGCAAAGCGCACGTATGTCATACGACGTTTTATAACATATTTGCGAGGAAATATTTAAATAAACCTTGGAAACGACAATATCAAAGAAAAAGCGCGCGGTATAATTTTACTTGTTCACAAATTAGCGATGCGCGCGCATCTGCGCTTTTTTTTAAAGGCAAATGCACAAAAAACAGCCAGTATTACTAATAAAGTACATTAATATTTTTGTATTTTCTTACAGATAAATGGTTGTAATTTATTGTCAAAATTAATTTAAAGAATTAAATTTTTATTTATTTTATCTCGTAAAGTTAATTTTATTCATAAAATGTTGACCACTTTTCTGACATAAAAACTCTTTGCTAAGATTTAAAAAAGTATCGTTCGTTTTTAGACGGAGCGTGCGTTTTACTTTACAATAACGCACAAGTGCGTAATGAGATACAATACAATATTGAAATTGGTGAAATAAGTGACACTTTACGAGTAAATATGTTATAAAATATATTACATAAATGTTACAATAAAATTAAACTGTGAGGTTGTTACTATATATTGCTTCGTTTAATAGTGAAGGATAGCGTGTAATAGCTATTTTGTAATTAATGTTTGAACTTCTTGATATTGAAGTTGATTATTCAGTATTTCTTTATAGTGCTGAAAATCAAGCCCATCAAAATATCTTACATGAAACAGGCTGTATACGTGATCGGTAAGAAATATGACAAAAGTTTTTTTTTATCGGCAATAAATAAATTCTAACTCTAAGTAAGTAAGACCAGCTCACCTCGACGGACACATAGAGCGATATAGGCACGACAGTGTTCATGACGATGGCGTAGGAGAAGAAGACGAGGAAGGCGATGACCACGGCCCCCATGGTGGGGTCGCTGCTGGGCACCAGCGTGTCCCACGGCAGGTACGCGGTGAAGTACCGCCCCACCAGCCACTCCCAGATGCCGCACGCCACCGTGCAGAATACGCACATCGATAGGAGGAAGAATACTATCTGTGGGAGGAAATACCATTTATAAAATAAGATTTTATTCGAAAAATACTACTCCTAACTAATTTTATAAATGCGAAAATGAGTTTATTTGTTACCTCTTCACGCGTTATCTACTGAACCAATCTTCCTGAAATTTCGCATACACATAGTTTGAAGTACTGAGAAGGACATAGGGTACCTTTCATTCCGGGAGAAAGCACTGTTCCCGTGGAAAATTGACGCGGGCAAAAGCTAGTACTTAATAGAAATACTTTACTATCAGCGTCAAGGCACATGTTGAGTCAATCTTTATATGTACTTTATGCTACGAGTAAATATTTTTCTTTCTATCTAATATAAAAATGGACGGATGTTCGTTACTCTTCCACGAATAACTACTGGATAGATTTCGGTGAAATTTTGTTACACGAGGAACGAGTACGTAGCACCACGAGATGTTTCGTAACACGCATTAATTAAATTTAACTTACCCCTATAATAAGAAAATTAAGTAGCCTATCTATGCTGGTGCGCTTGAACTTGGTCTTGCCCGAGTTCTGCATGAGCTTGGTGTCCTTGCCCGCGAACACGACCACGCCGTAGCACCACGAGGTGTTGCGCAGAACGCAGCCGCGCAGTAGAATCTTGTCGTTGTCCAGCGAGTAATGCTGCTCGCGCCAGCTCAGCGTGCCTGGAACGAAATCATACTAAGTATATGTGTACAGTTGGGGGCTAACCTTAGGTAGGATTTAGTGAGGTAGGAGGGTCAGTTTTGTCTACCCTTGACTGTACATCCAGATGCTTATTAGACTCTCAAGCTTATTGAGCATAGTTAAAGCGAGAATCCTCTGACCTACTCCAAATGTTAAGTTTAGATTCAGAGTAATCAAATTCAGTATTATTAAACATGGATCCCTAGTTTAAAACCCAACATGGAGTATGAAAGGAATAAATTAATCTGAATCTCCGGAATAAATTAATCCGAATCTCCGGAATAAAGTTAATCCTTAGCACTACCTAGTTTAAAGATGGAGAGTAGTAGTATTTTGGCAAAATCGAATTTGCGTTCAAACAAACAAAATCAAACTCTTCTTATAACATTATATATAAAGTTCATTTTTAAGTATTTGGGAAATGGATCATATTCCGATTCGTTGTGGCCATTTTAGACCTTGTTATATTTTGCTACTAACTGAGAAAAGAAAAAGAATTGCGTTCAGGCAAACATATTGTGTCCCTGATTGAACGTACAATGTATCAACTGTAAGACACTGGACTCTTCAGCACACAGACATTCTGGGACACATTTTATCAGTAGAACGAATCAATGTACGACTGATCGAACTTTGTATTCATAAATCAGTCTATTTTACTGAATGAAGCATTGAAAAAACGGTGACAATCAAAACATCTGTGACTATATCATTTCCACTAATGTTGACATAAGAATTACTATATGTATAAGAAAGCGTTGTTGCCGGTGATACACCTAGTTATTATAGGTAACATATGTATATTGATAACGATATTATTGACGTCAATAAGTTATATTTTATATACTATCTATATCCACAATAAAAAACTTAGAACAGAAGCACTCAAGTTATGGTACAGTCACGATATGTAATTTTAGACCTTATCACATTGTTTTAAGGACCGAGGTGATATTAATGCTCTTGACTGTACATCAACAATTCAACATCTGTGAAATTAATATGCTCGGGGAAGTGCCGCTACGACACAAACTGGGTGGAACGATTTTTAAAATATAACAATGTATTTTAAAGCGCTGTAAAACCGCAGAAGAACTTTCTCGACTCAGGATTACGTTACGTAAATCATTAAATTGGTTTTGCAATTAAATACTTACCTAATGTATTTATTACATGAGTGCTTGTAATAAGTAACTAGTTTATTTGCACTTCAAGACAATAGTGTTGAGTGCTGAGATATTGCAGCAATCATTATATGACAATAACGTAATCTACGTTGATCTTTAACGATGTAGGTAATGTTATAAGTAAGTATTATAAAAATAACACAATTATCTCCATGTGCGGATTAGATAAATTATGCACATACATATAGTTATGTCTCCACATTATAGGTATTACGATAAAAATAAAAACACAATGTTGCATTTACAAAACTACATTCGCGTTAACATTTATAGTTGCAACATCGCTGCGCCAATGACCTCAAATATTTCAGATGCTCTATTAGACTTGAAATGTCAGTTGTTTAAGGAAAATAAAATACTCAACCTAAACCTGTGTTTTTGACATTTACTGTATATTATTACAAACTTTGGACAAGATTATAAAGGTGTATAACCATTGGAGTTTTCAAGGAATGTGTTGGTAGGTAATATAGGTATAAATGAATGAATGATTTATTGAGACACTTACATTTTACACTTAAAGATATAACAGTTGGCTCCACACTAGGCAACATGCCTGTCCTGTACATTTTGTACTTTATAGTAACAACTAGTTTCCTATCTGTAGCTCACTATGAAGTTACAATAGTGAAACGGCTTCATTATGTTATGTAAATCCAGCACGCCACAGCTATTACAGTCAATGGTTGACGAGTGTCGTCCTCGCAAATTTCACATTGCGACAACGTGCCTTCAGTATTGCCTCACCCAAACACGGGGAACTACGCGGGTTAATGAACTGATGAATTAACTGACGACTTCTCAGTTTGCGTCTTGAAGGCGGTAACTAAGTTGTTAATCTTACTTAATATTAAAAATGCACAAGTTTGGATGGATGTTTGTTATTCCATCACCGCGCAACCGCTGAATTTTGTTTGGTACACGAGTAGACTTAAACCTTAAAAAGATCATTAGATAATTTCCACCCCGATATTCCCACGGAACAATAGCCCCAGCCAGAGCCCATCTAGTAAGACATTACAAATGCTTAAGTGAGTTTGTATATTTGTTTGTTACCTTTATCTACTGAACCAAACTTCCTGAAATTTCGCATACCTTGGTTAGGAGTATTGTAAAGGACATAGGCTACCCAAAATTCCCACATTTCATCCCAAAATACAGCATTGAGCGCAGCTAGTATCCCATATAGAACAATTTTGAATTTGATAGCATACCACAACGTGGGTTCCCGAAGGACGCATGAATAGAGGTAGACCGCAAACAAGATGGCAGGACGATTTGGAGAAGTTTCTGTGTGGTTGGCAACAATTTGCCGCCGGCCTTTGCCCAGCAATGGGATATACCAACAAGCTAAAAAAAAAGCATACCTTCAAACTTATTAAGTAGGTTGTTGGGCGTCTCGCAGACGATCTCGCCATCGAAGGCGCCCAGTTGTGCGTCGTCCTGGCTCATGGCGGCCGTCTCGGGAAGGCACTGGCGACATTTCAAATTCGTCTCCCTGTCAAAAATAAATAAGATTAACTTTTTTTAACAAGACTACTCAGTGTTACTTTGTCTTGAGAGCTTAAAAGAACCAAAACTAGGACAATAGTTACTCAGAAGTGCGGAGTAAGGGTGTGGTAGTATAGATAACAATACAATGTAGCACAACTTACTTTTTAGCGGTGGGCTTGTTATTGAATTGTTCTAAGGCTAGAGCTGTTCGGATAATAATTTTATTGTAATATTTTGCAACAAATGTTTTAGCACAATCTATACTACTCTCTGTTTGGTCTAATGGTTGACTGGTAGAGAATGCCATATAGCGTTAAGTCCACCATTTGTACATAATTTTTAAAATGTTGTGCAATAAAGTTTAAAATAAATAATTAAATAAAAATAAATCTATTCTTATCTTCTTAGGCCTATAGTTATAACTAAATTTATTTTAATTATTTAAAAGTAACCGTCGATGTAAAATATTCTACACTAGCACCCCGCTCGGGCTTCGCACGAGAAGTACATAAATTGTAGCCTATGTCACTCAGGCATAATGTAGCTTTCTATTGGTGAAAGCATTTCTGAAATCAGTTCAGTAGTTCCGAAGATTACCCCCTGACAAACAAACTTACAAACACTTCCTCTTTATAATATACTACCCGCGGCTTCGCTCGCGAGAATTTCCCACGGAAACAGTGCTTTTTCCCGGAATGAAAGGTACCCTATGTCCTTCTCCGTACTTCCAGCTATGTGTATGCGAAATTTCAGGAAGATTGGTTCAGTAGATAAAGCGTGAAGAGGTAACAAACAAACAAACTCACTTTCGCATTTATAATATTAGTTAGGATTAGGATGATAGTAGCATGAAGTATGATTTGAGATCTTTTGTATATCAGTTACAAAAATGTATGTATTGTTTGGCGAGTGCTTCAATGAAGCCACTAATTTAACTAATTACCTTCCGACAAAATTTTTGAAATAACCACGAATGAGGCATGTTCCTTCCTAATAAAGCCTAATCAATGCCAATGCAACATTCCAAATCCTTGACTCTCACCTTCAAATCCAATAAACTACTTTTTTGCTGACCGATTGGTAACTCTTTCAGTAATTACATTTTTTATTGAAAATAAAGTGCTCTTTTTTAAAGTAAACTGATGCTATCATTTATTAATTTATGTTTGTTCTAAATATTTTTTGCTCATATCATCCTTTTTAACCTACCTACGTTAGTAAAGTACATACAAATTCGTCTCTATTACCGTCACATAGAGATCCCTAAAGGATAGGCTGACATACGTGCGGTTTGCTTTACAAAGCGGCGGAAAACATAATTGAAAAAAAAACAACGTCTAAGTACTCTGAATAAATAACCTTTGTTATCTGATATGAGTAATCTCATAATTAAGGCATTTAGGAGTCACGGCTGAATAACCTCACAGGCATATATTGTCATACATAGCATGACATCGGTTATTGAGATTTGGGCAGGCGTGTAAAAGGACCTTTATTCAATGTATAAACCGTCCATTTTCCCCAAGACGTTATATAACTTAATAAACGAGCAAATACACAGTACTCATTGTGCCTCTGCCTCGTCGGGCCTGAATTGTTCATTTACATATGAATTATCATTATTACTTGTTCAAGATTCGGCCTAGTCATTATAATTCGAAGCAACTTCCAGATCCGGTAATATCCTGAATAGGCTAAAATAGGCCATTAGTACAACTCTGATGGGGCCATTAGACTGAAACAATATAATGTCTATTGTGATGAGTGATATGATGGATGACGCAGATCTTATATTGCAACAAAATCTCAATTAATAAGCGATTATTCTACGAAATAAAAGATTGAATATATTTAAGCTGAAGAGAGTTTTGTGTTTCTTTGTTAATCTCTAAAACAACCAATAGTTATAGAATTTTTTCAACTGACTTCCCAAAAAAGGAGGAGGTTATATGTTTCGATGTATGTATGTTCGCCGATTTCTCCGCCTATAGTGGACTGATTTCCGAAATTATTATAGCTATATTAATTAACAGGCTATTAAGAATTCCGAAATCCCTATGGGAGCCACGGGGCGTAACTGATTTTACTATAAACACTAGAAACTAGCATCAGTTTCCTTATGTAAATTATGGAATACTGCGGTACAATTCATTATATTATTTATATGGGT
The DNA here is from genome assembly GCA_018467065.1 of Ephestia elutella. Lineage (NCBI taxonomy): Eukaryota > Metazoa > Arthropoda > Insecta > Lepidoptera > Pyralidae > Ephestia > Ephestia elutella. Next base: position 10,613,149 of record CM031584.1, read on the forward strand.
CGGTCTAGTATGTAGGTTAACATATTATTACATATACCTCAACACACCGTACTGTTACTGATGTAGTACGACGACTATCAAAAGTCCCGCATAATGCCGCCCCGTGGAGCGATATGCATAACGCATTTTCCTCATCAGACTACATTAACTAGGGTTGTCAGGAGTATTAACATCAATTTTTGGCTATTCTAAGTCTGGCCTTTGTACATGTATATCCACTCAGGCGCTGCCGCCGCGCGATGACCGGGCTCTAAAGCGCTGCTGATGGGCAGGAATTACCAACCGCAAATAGCGCGCTATGGTTTTGCACTTTTACAGTCAGTAGAAAAAATAGAGGCAATTAATTAAAATTATGAAACTAGTGTCATAAAATATATTAGTTAGGCGATAGATGAAGATGCATTGTTAAATGAATATCACGTTTTAGATCCAAGTTATTTAAGTTTCAATTTCAATTTTGTAAATATTTTATACACTTGCATTAAATGTTTTATATTTTCCAATATAAGCAATAAAATTGGTAGGTTTCATATGATTTTAGACAGCACATAAACCACGTAATCAGTTAATGTTAAAAAAAATATCTGTCCTGTAAAAGAAATAACTTAAATATCTTCATAGAATTGGGCTATCAATTTCTAGTTTCCAACCCAACATGGCAGCGCGCAACCTATATATAAACCTAGATTTCGTGTAAACTACTCACTTGTTTTGCAAAATATTGACAATAAACGTGGAAAACAATATATTCTTTGACTTTACATAATAATATCATTATGTAAAGTGAAAAGAAAATTTGTAAAAACCTTTTTAAAAGTAATTGAAGACTCCAACCGTCTCGTTACGTCACTATTTACAAATATTCATATCTTAACACTATGAGATTATTGTACAGAAAGATTAATAACACACAAGAAACTACATTAAATTGTGAACACGTTGAATTATTGCACTATTCCAAATAACAAAAGAAACCTCGTCAAAATGAACTTGCAAAGTACACATAAATCACAGCGAATGGGGCACGGATTCGGGTCCGGAGCGCTTCAAAAGCCACACGATAAAGGTTGTTTCACGGCGGCAAACTTTTTAGATACTTACCTACTAGCCGCGCTCCCCCCGCGAAGTTTGAAATTCGAACTGCATTCAAAGATAGATATGTATAATAAGTAACATTGTTACAATTTAGGATGCTGATAATAAAATCCTACAAGTGTTTTGAAGAGTGAGTCGAATTTACAAATCGAGGGTTCCGTCTAAAGTTTTTTTTTTATCCTAATCGGGAGAAAAATACCTTTAACTACAAGTCACACGCAAAAACAAACTACTAGGTACTAAAAAGTTTAACGTTGGTAAAGAAAAAACAATTATTATTTTAAAGATATTTAAGGAAACCTACCCTAAAAAGTGCGATAACGAACTTATGACAATAGAAAATAAGTTTTAATAAAAGCTGAATAGAGGCTAATATAGAAATTCCAAGTTTTCCATCACCTCAAATTACTACACTCGAAACTCAAAAGTATTTTTTTTAACTTAGTTGTAAGTCAATCAAACACCATTAATTAAGCATCGCCGAATTATGAAATGTAAACAAACAACCCAAGTCAACACACCTTTACATTTTAATGGCCGATTTGGGGCAACAATTCGTAGCCCGCAGCGGTATAGATCATCATTATTTCATCTGAATACAGAATTAATAAGTTTTCTTAAATTTCCTGAAATAAACAGTCATCTATAAATGCTTTAATTTATTTCTATAACATATCTAAATGTAGTTTACACGTAGTTTTTATCGTAGAAATAATTTTACATACTTAATAATCACATTTACTGACCATGTCTGGGGCACGAAAAATTTTGAAAAATAAATATTCCTTATTTTGAACAGATTTGCTTTAACAAAGTTAAAAGAATCTATAAACGATGCCTACGTAATAAGTTTCTAACAAATTATTATTCAGAAAACACTTACTTCATTGTTAATTTAGCAGGAGAAAACAAACATAAAAACACCACTTGTTCAAAAGTTCACGGCACTATGAGGCCCTTTTTTTTTCTATGACCATAAATTTTTTGCTCCTCGGCAATAGGGCTGTCCATATAGAAACTATTTTAATTAACAGATCTCGACTCTAACGAACTCTTACTGAATGAATAACACTTTTTCCATCACTAGTGTCGTTATCAGCTGAGGCCCGGATTCGAGCCCCAATCGCTTCAAGGCGTTTTCGTCGGGTATCAAAGTGTGACCCAAAGCGCCTCAGTGGGATGGGCTCGTGGTGAGCGTTTACTTATTTAACTAGAATGGGCCCAGGACTTTGTAAATGGTAAGATTGTTTACATAATAGGACAATTATGAATAAATGGACTTTACATGCCAAATTTCAGCTTTCTACGCCCAGTAGTTTTGGCTGTGCGTTGTCTGTCCTGTGAGCATGTATATTAGTTCGTTGCCTGTGAGTCATTCAGTCTGTCAGTAACGGAAGAATTTTATCATATACATATAATGAAACAGTAAAAATATTTTGTCTGTACATTTAGTATTTTTGACTGAAATAGATAGAGGGACACTTAAAAAGAATAATAGTAAGCAAAAATATTTTTTTGGAATTTCTTGTGTCTGTCTTTCTGTCTGTCTGTCTGCGGGTCGATCGCCGTAATTCTATGACGCATTAGGCACTTCGCACACGCAGTACGCAGTCGTTGAGTTGGCGTTGAGTTGGAGTTGAGTTGCACTTGCGTCGAACGACAGCGCAACGGCCACGTACATCTTCAAACAAGTCCGCACACGACGAGTTGAGGCGGCGTTGCGTATGAGGATTTTAAAAACGGCAGCCGTCATAACGGCAGCCGTTGCGACCTGGCGTTAAAATCCTCGCGTGAAAAATATTTTGATTATTATTTTTTTCAATACTAGCTGTTGTCCGCGGCTTTGCCCGCGTAAATTATACACCAAAACTTTTCTCATGACCTATCCCGTCCATTGGTGAAAATCGCACGAAAATTCGTTCACTAGTTTTTTGAATTTAAACGGACAGATAGACAGATGCGGTGGGGGGACTTTATTTCATTATAAGTAAGGATGCCAAAAAAAAATTCGTACCCTTGTCTATAAAATCATATAAGTAGTATTAAAAATGTTTCTCAAACAGCTTGGTCAGACAAAAATAGACTGGCTGGACTGGTAGGTATATTTAATTTTTACTAACTTTTGCCCGCGGCTTCGCCCGCATAAAGTATATACCAAATCTTCCTCATGACCTACCCAGTGTATTGGCGATAACCGCATGAAAATTCGTTCAGTAGTTTCTGAGTATTGCATACAGAAAGACAAACGAAGAATTGGACTTGATTTTATAATATACATATAAGAATTAAAACGAAGTTATATAAAATCCCCCTTCACCTGAAGAAACTAAAAACGTCTAGCACCATTGAAATCTTGTGAGATCGACGGCTACGCGACGGCTCGTGTGCAGAACACCACAAGTTATAACGGCACGCTAACGCCTAGCGTTAAAACGCGACGCTGACGCAACTCCAACTCCTACTGCTCGTGTGCGAACGGGGTTAGTCAAGTGTACGTGCAGTTCACGCATACGCGACGCTCAGCCAAACGTCGGTATCGCCGTAAAATAAAACTACACGTCAACGTCGCGTACACTGCACGTCTACTTCACCTACGCGTGAAACCAGCGTATGTTGACGAGGTGTTGCCGTACGCAAGTTTTGACAATTTTCTTGTCGATTATTCGTTGAGTAATCGATTATTTACACGAATAAAGTTGTTATTACAGGGCTATATCACGCTTAATGACCTAGGATCTAAGTTTATACACAAACAAAACACTTTATTTTGGTCTAAGCATAGTAAAAATGGTATTAAAACGAAAATATTTAACACAAAATGTGGATGTATGGATTTAGTCTCTTTGCATAACCCTCCCATGAAGAAAAATGCACTGTTGATTGATGGTTGGTTGAGTTGAGGTTATGTATGTTTATGTTTAGCGTACAAGAATTGAATATTTGTATTTCGCTCGGGGTTTTTGTTCGGAGCTATTTTACTTGATATAGAAAGTATAAGTACATAACTATTGTACTAGTAAGTTGGCGTTTAATTGGTTTACCGGCAACTACAAAGATAACATGAGATTGTGTGAGTTTTTACTTTGTAGATTTACGGATCATTTAATACTTATTTCATAATTTCATATTTTAGACCGAGACATTCAAGACGACCTACGAGGAGGTTGAAGGAGGAAGTGGTGTCTCAAACTAAAAATAATAGTGCACTAGAGGAGTCAAGACAAATGTTATTAAGATTTGAGAAGGCACATCATAGCTTTTAGCTGAAAGCGTGAAGCAATTGGCAGCTTCTTTGGCCCAAAATGCGGTTGCCCATTCCATGCGGTTAGAAAAGGTAAGCTATCATTATTTTAAGTCATGGATGAGAAAAGAAAAAGAGCTTTTGTGATGAAAAGATATGTATACCTTTTTTTTTTTATTTCGCAGGGGGAAATGCATTTACGCACTGAGTGTGGGGCTCCCAGGCCGCTAGTCGGCCCAGACTACCCACTAAAACCCCCTGCAGCGTTTCCGCACCTGCCGTTGGTGGGGGCGTCATGGGATCGCGAACACTCTACCACGACGCCCCCCGGCTTTGCCTTACGGCACCCTCACATGGCGAGGTGATGGGCGTATTGTGCCCGCCGCCTGCCTCTACGCCCTCGCCGTCGGGGAGGCGCTTTGGCTCGCGCCTCGCGCTCTCTCTCGGTGGCCTCCTTTTGCGACATTACTGTTTCGTAGAAGGACGAGAAAGCATCCCAGCGATTCTCGCTGCTCAGCATCTTACTAATGATGCTGTGCAGCGAGAGATCGTAAGCTCCCAAAACAACAACCAGGACCACCCTTTCAGTGGCCCATTTTGCGCAGTCTGCCAGAGTGTGTTGGGCCATATCGTCCGGCTCCCCACACTCATGGCAGAAAAGATAGTATACCTACTGCTGTTTAAAAATGTATATTTTGCTTACAGAATAAACGTTGCTGCTGTCGTCGTTCCAAAGATGAGCTAACCAAGACCTCCCCTAAAGTATATTGTAGAATTTGAGAAGTGAAAACAATAAACAATTTTTAATTAAATTTTAAATTTGTTTTATTAGATTTAAACTATAGTATAAGCGATATAAATCTGGACAAAAGGTCATTGACGTCTCTCTACCAATGTACACCATTTTTGGAAACGATACTATACAATGTCTTACAAAATTATCGCAAATACGTCTCCTTGCGAATCGCAGTAGGAGGCGGGGTGAGCATAATGACCTTGTCAGACGTCACAAACATTTTTTTAAAGACATTAAAATAAAAACAAACCCAATTGGTATTTATGTATGTGGGGTTGAATATAACGTATGACAGGTTGTGCAAAAGGAACAAAAGTACCTATGTAAGCCTAAGGCGCAGATACGTGACTAAAAAAATATTCAGTATTTTGGAGAATAACTTTTATTGTTACAATAACAACATATTTAAACATATCAGAAACCACGATCATATCTACATAATGTAGATAATAAAACTGTAACTGGTCTGTGTCTGTACTTAGAAATATTTATTTACCTAAGAAAAAAATATGGGGGTCTTTATGCCAATAGAAGCCAGAACAATTTTTGCTCAATCAAACAAAACAACTAATAAACTATTAACATTAACAAAAACAAATAGAGAAACAATAACAATCAATAATTCACAACTAAAAATAACCTACGACGTGCCGGGCGGGCGTCGAGCTCGTCAAAACCGTAGACACAAGAAAGAAAGACACAAGTGTACAAATTCTATCTATGAGTTTCGCTGCTTATATTATTTGTATATACTGTATTTATATATATACTTATGTATTATTTACATATATATTTATTTACCTCTATATAAATATTTATCGTGGTATTCGTATTTAATTATGTATGATATTATTATTTACTTTAGTATATGTACTTAGTAATAATATCTTCATTATACACCTACCTAAAATTTTCTGTATAACCCAAAGGTTGGCTGGTAGATAATGCTTTAGCATTAAGCTCTACTATTGTACGTTTACTCTGTATTTTTGTACAATAAAGGTTAAATAAATAAATAAAATAACCGCCAAGCCAAAGGTGCCGCACTTCTGACTAGGCGGAGCGAGTCTGACATCACACGAAACATTGCGACTTGCGACAAACCGATATAACTTGATTTTTTACGAATTCAAGGGCCATTTATTTTATTTGCTTTATTAAAAATATTAGGTTCTACAGTTACAGATGGAATTGAGTAAAAGAAGGCATTTAATATATCATAATAAACTTCGAAACATAATAATAATTAATATTTCCTATAGATTTCGCCGTTATAATACGTGACGTTATACCTCGACTTTATTTTATTTGGAGTTACGCCAGTGTAGCTCAACTTCCTTTACGCGCCGGTACTAAGATTTCACGAGGGACGATAGTTTGCGATACCAATCTATGGTAAGCGATAATTATCGCGAAATAAAAATGTCTTGTTGTAGGTGCCAGGGCAATGACCTTTTATTTTTTCTTACACGATCCAGAGTATAGTCAAAAATGTTTTATTGAAACTTGGCCTTCAAAGAAGGCTCTCGTTCACGTCCAAAAACTAAGGCTCGCCTTGCCTCGATACGACGATCTTCCCGATTCGCCAAATCCAACTTTTGCCAACACAAATCGTTCATGTTCAAATTTTGCGCCTGAAAAAGTAAGTAGATAGGTATGAAATTATAAGGTAGGAAAGAACATTACTCGGTAATTGTGTATGATGCTGTTTTTTACTATAATTCTGTAAGAAATTATATAAAAGGTACTAACAAGCTTTGCAAAGTTAACTATCCATGTACGTCTGCAATGCGTCAGCAACACTCGATAAACACTGCAAAGTGACATCTCATTTGGCATTTCTGAAACGTTAAAATTTAGCGCGATACCGTTTCAGTGCGTGTTCGTGCGATACAAGAAACGCGTAGATCACGGCGATACAGCGGTGCGCTGCGTTTAGGTGAGCCTGACGCGAGCGTGACGTGTATGTCATTATTTGATTACGGCAATACGAAATCGATCGTTAAGACGCAAACGCAGTCAAGACGCGCTGCATAAAATTACGGCGATCGGCCCGCTGTATGTATGTACGCGTTTCACGCAAAAACTACTGGACGGATTTGAATGTAACTTTTTTTGTTGTATAGCTATTAAGCCTGGGCAACATATAGGCTATAATTGATTTTGTAAACTGGAACACCTGATGAAGAACCTCAACAGAACAGCTAAACTATTACATATATGGAAATGGCGCCTTAGCAAAAGTCGTTCAACCTGATGAGCATTTTTTGCTGACGTATAAAAATTTAAGATTATGGAACATCTGATGAAGAACTCCATGAGACCAGCTACTCTATAAAATAAATGGAAATGGGGCCTTAGCAAAATTCGTTCAACCTGATGAGCATTTTCTACTGACGTATAAATAAACAGGACACGGGATAGGACAAAGAGGGACCCTGGGGTGGGAGTGGTGGTACACGGGAAATTGTAGATAACGAGCAGACGAAGATCGTTTATTGAATGAAATATCACTTTTGATTCATTTTAACACCGCGACTGTACTACGAGTAGGTACCTAATATATTCCCGCGGGACACGGGATAACCAAATGGCTGAAATTTTGAGTACTAGAGTTTAGGTTACTACAGTTTGTAACACAAAAAGATTTTTAATCTAAGCGAAACTCACGCGGGCGAAGCCGCGGGCAACAGCTAGTATATAATATTGATATTGATTGATAAAAAAGTGAAAAGAACAACTCTTGACATTTAGGAAGAGTGAATCAATTGACCTTACAACCCACATGATAAGAAGAGCAAAATTTAAAGCAACTGTACATGACACGACTAAACAATACAACATCACAAACCTTGGCCTTTTTGTAATGGAAGCTTTGCAGAGTGACTTGTTCAAGGTCTTCTCTGACAAATCTAATTCGTACATCTAAATTGACTGTACTCCGAATCACTTGATGTTTATTTCACTTTTTGTTAGTCGCGAGCCAGAAACTTCATCTTATTGTTATAGATTTTAAAATATTCTCAAATTAACCAACGCCATTTGACATGGCCGTGGCGTGACGTTGAAGAACAATTTGTGTCGGAAATTACGAAAATTACAATGCAAATAATAATCATAATCATATTTAAATAAACACTTCTTATAGTCGATACTAAGCAGCTGAAAACTACAAGGCAAACGATTTCGTAATTTCTAGCTTGGAAAAACTATAAATGTCTCCATTGCTTATTCTGCAAATTTAAGATTGAGATAGCATTGTTCAAGAGAGAGACCTTCACCTTCAAGGTTTAATTCTTTAACATGTAATTTTCATTAACCAGCTGATGCTTTAAAGATAATGACTTACCCGTCCAGCTCGGCAGTCTCGATGTAGCACAAGCCGTTGGGCTCCGAGCTGCTGAGCAGCAAGATGTCCGCGGCCACGAACTGGTCGTTCTCCAGCCTGATGACGTCACCGACCTGCACCGACGCCCACTTCTCCTCCACCAGCTTGCCATTGCGCAGCGTCTTCGCGCGCCGGTGGTTCACTTGCGAATCGTTTTGGTGACGTTGCTGGAACAAATTTGTTTAGATTAGACAATCTTGTCAAAGCAGATTTCAAAAGACTTCTCTAGAAAAATAGATGAGTTATCTGGTTTTTACCTTAGTCGCCTATACGACCCATTGGAACAAAACGGTGATAATATTTAAACAGGATACGACACATATTTGTAATCAATCAATTTGTCTACAGATAGATAATATAGGTAAGTACCTAATTAAAATTCATGATATAAAGTTCCCAAGATCCGAGAAGATTTTATTAATTTTAATAATTTTAAACCTGACATTTCATACAAATATTCAATGTATATTCGTCCACATACACAGTCATTTAATTGTAAGACATATGTTCTAAAGTGACTTCTTTGGAGAAAATGCAGCAGTGGAGTTTGTTGCGCCGCCTTTTCTCCACTTGCGCTTTGGAGGCGGTGGTAACCTTAGCTTTAAGTAATTTTATGACGTCAACTAACTAAAAAACAAGAAATTGACTATTTAAAAGTGCTATTTTTAAGCCTATTTAAATAAAAAATTGACTTTAATTGACTATCCTATAAGAAAAGCTTTGAACCAATCAAGTAAATACAGAAACTGCAAACATATATCGACTGCAGAGTGAAAAGTCTAAAATTAGACACACCTTTGACAATCAAATCAAAGCTTAAATCCCAACGTACAATCTGTAATAAACCTTTTGCCTTCAACTGAATAATGAAAACAATATATTTAACTTCGTGTGATCTCATTTCTGCCATGGCTTTATCTACTTGAGTGTCGCGCGTAAAAACCGAGGACGTGGTGACGTAAGTTGGGGTCAGTCTCATGTATATTTCACATAAACTTTAGTAGCTATAAAGTACCAACTTAAAAAGGGCATCTCAGTAATTACAATGCAAGTTTGCTGTGCTCTTTCACTAGGTTGCATTAAGGAAAACCTCGTTCACATGCATAGTTCGATATGGCATCACGAATTCAACATTTATAACAACCACACAGATACACTACAAAAGTAATGATGTTAAAATAGCTGAATAGATAAAAAAGAATGCTGCACTATTAAAAGAGAGTAAAAGATAGGTAGTTGTAGGTCGATGTAAATTTTTGCCATATTTTTTTTTGTAATTAAGAAGGTGTATTTAACAACAACAACCGATAAATTAGTAGACATCTAGACATAAAGTCTTTATAGAATAAGGATATATCCCAAATGCATCTTGTTTACGGAAATAAGAATGGATTACATCACTCTTGTAACCTTGATTTTAGCGATAAGCTTCACAGAAAAATACATAACTTTGGATGCATTGCAGATGCTCGTTTGTTCTAGTTAACGCCTAATGTATACAATTTGTTCACTTATGGGCGATTCTCTGTAAGCTCGTAATCGGCTGTCCCGACCAATTTTTTCAAAAAGTAATTTAATTATTTAAAAAAAGTTTACTTGTAATGAAACTTTAACCCTGAATCTTTACAGGCCGATTGTTTTTAGAACCATAACTATTTTAAGTATTTTTCTAGACGTGATAGAAGCTCTACAAACACAGTCCCCTGGCTGTCCCCATCACTGTATTTCTACCTATAAATAATATTTACGAAGAAGTTATTAAAACTACATACATTTAGCAGTTAATATCACAAAGAAAAAGAATTAAATTAAATATTTTCGTAAAACAAGGTCTCATTACGTATGTTATTTATTTAGTAAAGTCCTGTAAACTTTGTAAACGCAATTGTTGTAAAGTTGGCAAACTTGCCGAATGCGGCGGCGAGACACCTTTTGCTTAAGTGTCAGAGCGTCATTTGTGAGGTGAACACACGTTTGAACCGCTACCCCATACAGTCCTCTGGTAAGTTATAATATTTAATTATCCCTCTATATCATTTATTGGTTTATTAGTAATGTCAAAATTGATTGGTATGGTCTTAAAAAACTATTTTACATCAGTTTTGTAAACATTGTGGAATTTAGCCGAAATACACAGTCCCTGGCAACAGTCCTCTGCCGGAAAATGCAGCAGGGGACTGTTCTAAACACAGGGGACTGTGTATTTTGTGTATTAGTTATTATTTTCGTATATTGTTTGTGTCAATTTATATGGTAGTCTGTTTTATGAATATAAGAATCTTCAAAGCAATAATGCTTTGCATAATTTTCCATTCTATAGCTTAAATTATAAATTATTATTTTGGCTGATCGATCAGAACACATTATATGGCTTCTAAAAGAGAAAAGATAGAAGTTGAACTACCAAAAGAAGAAGCAAGTTTTGCTGAAGAAGTGGAAAGAACACAAATATCTCCAGCTCTAAGCCCAGAAATTAATGTTGAAGATAAGTACACCTAAGACAAAGATGTTGAAATTGTTAACGCTGATCGAAGAATAGAAGTCATTAGTTAGCATTATTGGTTTTGATGATGATTAGTAAGCAGTTGAAAGAGGAAATTATTCCACATTGAAATGTGCTAAAGAGACAAATCTTAAAAACATTGACTGGTAGTATTGTTCAAGAGTACAGGAACTGGATACCTAATGAAATGGAGTCATTGTCAAGACCCAGCAATAAATCTAATCTCAATAAAAAACACTGTTGATTATTGATACGCAAATATGCCATACCAATAATAAATGATTTATTAATGTAAAATGACTTCTTTCTAAGTACTATAATCCTCTGTCTCTCCTAACAGCCCCGTTCAAAACAGTCCCCTGATGCCTCAAACAGTCCCCTGTCGTGATTTTTTGGAAAATCGCTAATAACTCGGTAAATACGTATAAATTCAGTGGGCCTCCTTATCTATCTAATATAGTATTTAATTTTCTTCGAAACAGAACAAGTTTTTGTAAAATATTTTGTTACAGAGAAATGCCCTTATGTTGCTTATGTATTCTCCGTTCATAAAAGGACTATTCATAGACAAGGTCGCCTCAAAACGCGAAGGTCACCACACAGTGAAGAGTGATTCCAATAATGTGTCTATTTTGATCGGACGTGCAATGCTTACGGAAGTGTTGGCCCACTTTCTTGTTTGACAAGCGCAGAAATATTAAGTATGTAGTTTCGATTTCATACAAGTTAAATTTTAATTTTTCAAGTCGGTAAACACATACCACTATGACCGTATTCTTAACATCTCAAAGACTTCTTTATTGGCTGTTTGATTTATATTACTTTTGATTTCTTATCTCGTTGTAGTAAATTAAGATAAATTAACTAATAAATATTAATTGCCATACGAAGATGATTAAGCGGTTAATATTGAAGCATATATCAATATATTGAAGCATATATAGTTAACCACCTGGGATGAGTGGCAGCACCAAACAGGAATTGTAATACAGAATACTCACAAAGTCCTCGTACGCGTCCTTGATGGGCGTGAGCGACGAGATGGCCGGGATGAGCTGCAGCACCAACAAGCACAGGAAGTAGAATACAGAATACTCACAAAGTCATCGTACGCGTCCTTGATGGCAGTGAGCGAGAGCACGCCTATGAGCGGGATGGCGGTGGTGATGGGCGTGAGCGACGAGATGGCCGGGATGAGCTGCAGCACCAACAAGCACAGGAAGTAGAATACAGAATACTCACAAAGTCATCGTACGCGTTCTTGATGGCAGTGAGCAAGAGCACGCCTATGAGCGGGATGGCGGTGGTGATGGGCGTGAGCGACGAGATGGCCGGGATGAGCTGCAGCACCAACAAGCACAGGAAGTAGAATACAGAATACTCACAAAGTCATCGTACGCGTTCTTGATGGCAGTGAGCAAGAGCACGCCTATGAGCGGGATGGCGGTGGTGATGGGCGTGAGCGACGAGATGGCCGGGATGAGCTGCAGCACCAACAAGCACAGGAAGTACAATACAGAATACTCACAAAGTCATCGTACGCGTCCTTGATGGCAGTGAGCGAGAGCACGCCTATGAGCGGGATGGCGGTGGTGATGGGCGTGAGCGACGAGATGGCCGGGATGAGCTGCAGCACCAACAAGCACAGGAAGTAAAAATTTGCCAGCCGCTGGAACTGCTCAAGCAGATTCAGCGGCAGGAATGTCACGATCGAGTACTTGGATGTTTTGATGTAGTTGTTCTGTAACAAAAGATACTCTTGTTGTCAAATAAATCCTAATCCTAACTTATATTATAAATGCGAAAGTGAGTTTGTTTGTTTGTTTATTACCTCTTCACGCTTTATCTACCAATCCATCTTCCTGAAATTTCGCATACACATAGCTGGAAGTATGGAGAAGGACATAGGGTACCTTTCATCCCGGGAAAAAGCACTGTTCCCGTGGGAAATTCCCGCAGGCGAAAGCTAGTAAATAATAATAATAAGAAGAAAGAGAAGTTAATATCAATTATTTTATAATTTGATACTTAGATAATGAAATTTAATGTTAAAAAGAAATATCCAACAATATTTTCCCGGTGGATGTACTAAAGAGAATTAAGATGTGCCTTACAGCCATGTGCTAAATTACAGGATTTTACTCCACGGAGTCACGGGGCTAAATCGCGGACAGACAGACGGACACGGGGCGACTATTAGGCAAGATAATAAAATACATCTATAGAGAAAAGTCCTATAGGTATTGTACTTACTGCGTAGCGAAACTGCGCGTTGTACTCTCTGTTGTTAGCTTTGATTCTCCGTTCATTGTCTGAAACAAAAGATTAGCTACTTCAGTAATCTCAGAGTGAAATAAATGACAAAACAGTCAAGCCTGTATTGCTCCGTATTAATTAATCATGTACTTAATACTACAGTTAGAACGAAAATAGTAAAACTAATGTAATATGTGATCACAATGATTCCATATTTGAGATTTTCAGGGTTGTATGAAGAGAAAAGTATATCACGATGCTAGTACAATTTATACGTAATAAAGACGAAGTATTTGATTATTTCAACGTGCTAATCTCTGGAATCTGGATTTGAAACTTTGTTTTAGCACATGATCAGCGATCAGCGAGCATGTTACAAGATTTGTCTTGTTTTGAGCTCAAATCGGAAACTGAGAAGTGGATCAAATTTAACTTGACAGATTTGATCACAGATTGACACCAAAACATAACTAAATAATAACTAAATAAAACCTTGTATTAATATTAGACTACCCAAAATATCTAATGCAACTATCGAAACCAATTTGGAATTTTGTGAAATAATAAACACCTATTAATTGCAGGAGAAACTTTTGCCCAGAAGTGGGACATAAATAGCTAGAAAAAAAATATTGTATCAGCAAAAAATGTTGCTTTGCGAAAAATATTATACAGATAAAAATACATAAGCCTATCACACACTTGGTGATATCCATAACGCGGTATACGGCATTATACTCATGTGCATTGCCACTTGAAAGTTATAATCGTAAAATTAAATGCACGTTGCGCTATAAGCCGGGAAGTCGTTATAAGGAAGCTATATTGAATTGAGAATGTATCAATTGAATTGTTGTTGTTGCCCCTTGAGTATGTTTAGTTGGCTAACATAATTTAGTCAAATAAATTACCTACTAAATATGAACATACATTTGCTATCTAAATCCTAACTAATATTATAAATGCGAAAATGAGTTAGTTTGTTTGTTTGTTTGTTACCTCTTCACGCTTTATCTACTGAACCAATCTTCCTGAAATTTCGCATACACATAGCTGGAAGTACGGAGAAGGACATAGGGTAACTTTCATCCCGGGAAAAAGCACTGTTCCGGTGGGAAATTCACGCGGGCGAAGCCGCGAGCGAAAGCTAGTAATACATACTTATGAGAAAAAAATAACAAAACGATGCTCTTAATTTCTAAAAATAAGTTTGTAACTGTTATTGTCACAAGGAGCCGAAACTCAGACAATCTGTAAAAATTATCTCTAATGGTAAATCTTATGAGATGGATGATTCATATCGCAAACTGTCCGCGGGACAAAGCTTGTGTTGTGATTGTAATTTAGCTTGGAATCAAGAGTGACTCACACACAATACGATGGTAGTCAATACACAACTTTTCCATTATTTAACCCCCGTCGCTGATGGAAAATCTATACTAAAAGCTTATAATACGTATAACGACCAACTAAGTATGCTGAACTATGGATAATGATTTCTCCCATTATTTACTAAGTGCATTACAAATGGTAACATTATGTAGTATTATGTTAATATTGTATTTGAATGCAAGCACGCACGTGAAGCCAAACAAATAATATTGACTGGCGACAAAAAGACAAATAAAATTAAAGGGAAATAAATATACGGTGTGTTAAAGAAAACAAATGAAATCTAGTTTATTTATGGAAGCATGTTTTTTAGCAACTACATAGATGCATCTACGTTGCGCTTGCACTTATAATCGCACATATGCATAAAAAGTGGTCCACCATGACGCACTTGATTAGTTCTCGTAATATCAGTAATTGTATTTAGACCGGCTAATTGACACTTGCTGCGTTTTTTTTTTTTGCATAATACCTTTGTTTATTACTTAACCATAATAGAAAGACTTGTAACATTACAATTATGTTGATAATGCGAAAAAAAGGTATTTTTTAAATCTAAGTAGATGTAACTCGAATGTTAGTTCAAAGATAAGCAAGTTTAAACAACTCTTAGTCTATATAAGGCTATTTTTCTAAGTTTGACTCAGCTTTTAAACATTTATAATTATAACATTTGAATACGTTAAAAATTCCGTGTAACGCTGCTGTGCTGGTTGGTCCATGACAAATAAATCGTCAAGTACGTATCATTCAATCGTAAATTAAAAATTGTTGTAAGTAGGTCTACACTCTCTTCAAAACACACTCTACAGATCCTAAGTCAGAAACAAAGTAGGTATTAACTGTAGGTGTTTTGCAGCAAACATTATAAGGGCAGGCATATGATAAACATCACGGGGTGAATAGCTCTCAGCAGTAAGAGGGTTAGAAAGTCTCGCCGGCTGCGGCGCGGCGCCTCGGGGACGCCTATCGATCCTGTTCTCCGCTTTACGACTAATAACGTTTCAGGGGCAGTTCCGACCTACCCTGGCTGGTTTCAGAAAGTAATCGTAAATGCTGACTTTAGGGGAATCAAAGTCTTTTCAGACATTTTTAATCTGAAGCACAGAATTAATATTAGTACCTACTACGTATCTGAAGTAAGGAAGGATTTAGTATAGCTCTAAGTTCGCTAAGTAGTAGTTTTCTCTAAGTATTTAAGTATAGCTTCAGAATTCCCGCTGTGGATGAGTAAGGCACAGGGGTCAACACAAAAGAGGCTTTAAGTGTTTCCGGAAGTATTAGAAGTGGATAGGCAGCTTTTATGTTTGAAAGTTGATTAATAAGGGGCAGGTCCAGCGTTTGTTTAGCCCTCGGGGTATATATATACTTATTCTGTGGTTGGAATATAGACCTAGATAGAATACATTTAATAAACAACTGATATGTAAGTTCATCATTCATCAACTATGTTATTTTAATGACTGATAAAATGACCACTTGTTGCTTCTCCTTTCCAAATATTTTATTTTTCTTCTATTTTGTTAACCAAGCTTTAAATAGGTACTAATTTTGTTGATAGAGAAAATCAATGTAAACGACGAAACTAGGTTTTTTGGAACCATTCCATTAGAAAATCATCAATCAAGCAATGGTTTCAGTTTAGCCAGTAGATATTCAGGACATATATATTTATCAGCTCTATTTATTGATCCATTAGCTAGCATTAGTGATTAAACAGCTAGGATTTATTCATTTTTTTCCTAGCTAGAGTTGTCACTACCACGTTACATTAAAATCCGTTCGGTGGCTGAGGTTAAGTAACAAGTGAACTATTTATTTTAACGCCATTATCAACACAAGCATTGCATATACTTTCGCATTAACTCTATTCTATGGTCCAACCCTCATATTTATCTCATGGTCCAATCCTTATAACTTTTTCTTCTCCAAGCACTTCTCGAAACAGTTTTTCAACTCGGAAGAAATTGTTTTTATAATGTAATTAAATTTATATACTTATGCAATAACGGGTTTTAGTTATTTTAATTAGGTAGGTACCTTATTATTATATCTATCTTATGTGCAAAAATGCAGTGCAAAGTTACGTAAAAAATACTTCACTTGGCTCAAATGACATGACCCATTCATGTCAAACTTGGCAATTACCTAACTGAGCTATTTTACGCACGGCTCAGCAGACCGTAATTGCGAGTTTTATGACCTACATTCTATTTGTGAATTAGGTCTGACTGACTTAATAACTTACAATTTGCTCTGAGAAGGTTAAATTGTTAGGATGTAATTTATCATGTGCTCCTTCCATCCAGTCTCTTGCCTGATCCGATTTCAGTCGATTTAGTACATACTTCAGAATCTTTCACTACAACCTACCTACTAAAAATACTAAAATTATAAATGTGAAAATGAGCCAATTCGTTTGTATTTTTGCGTGACTTTTTTGTATGTTATGAAACTACATGTTATCAATTACTGAGCTATTTTAATAAACTAAAAAAATCGGGAAAATGTTTGAGACTTAGAATGTAATCAATTCAGTGAAGCACCATAAAACATTAGCGGGTAATCAATAACAATGCGGGGTCTCATAAAGGCGATTCGCAAAGCGCTGAAGCGCGTCTTGGCGGACGTTGACCGTGCGGGGGCGCGCCGACTCCGACCTTGGCCAATCAGATACATAATTCTCATATAACACATACTCCCAAAATTCACAGACAGACGACCTCGTCCTCACCAAACTGAGAACAAAACATTGCTCACTAACTTCCTTTTGTATGCAATGCGACATGCCTGCTAGTGATACAATGTAAACGCAACAGCTGTAATTGTAAGTAAATCGTAATGACACGCGAATAAGACGCAATATAGGTTGCGAGGAAAGAAAATTCAATAAACGACATCCTATCGGCATCGAAACGGAACGTTCACGAATAATCGATACAGACCACAAGAGACGAAGGTGCGAAACCGGTGGTTATGCCTGGCGCGGCGGTGCGGCGGTGCGGGCTGGTCGCGGCGCACCAGCTTTCCGAGGAGCTCGAGGAGCGAGAGGCGCAGTGGGCGCGGCGGCACGCGCGCCTCGCCGCCCTCGCCCAGCACCTCCAGCTCGACGACCTCGGAGCGCGCGCACATCCGCGCCGCTACCGCCGCCCCATGTCGCGTGCCGCGCGCGGCCACTCCGCCCGCACCAGCTCAGCACAGGGACACACGCGACCCGCACGAGCGCTCCCGCCCGTCGCTAGCACGACACTCGTGTGCCGCACTAGCGCCGCCGCCGCTGCGCACGCATCACGAATCGCGATCAGTGTTGCCGGCCCTCCCGGTATAACCAACAGATCTGAACATTTTGGTAGATATATTGAAATCTCCCAATTCTCTGGCAGATTTTAAGAGCAAAGGCCCGATATGCGAGTTATCGCTCGTGAAGCTGAAGGCAATAGGAACATTATTTATAGCACTAGCGCGACATGCAAAAAATAAAAGTATCATAAATAAAACTTCATGTAGATTTTTCAAGGTAGCAGCTGGCCCGCTTGCCGTTGATTATAAAATTCCTTTATTCCATAACAAAGAAATTTACGACACTATAAATATTTCACTAACAGCTCATCAAACAACTGATGAACGCAAGCAAAAGTTTGGGAAACTTGGAGTGTACTGATAATCATGGTGTACAAACAGTATATTTCAAGGAGTAACTATAGCTAACCAGCATTGAACCAGTTCTACTCCTTTCTATAATCCATTTTGAATTGCCACATACATATATTTTGAGTAACTCAGCGAATTCATCACCAAGATATCTGCACAAATGATAAAAAGAAGATTTTTTGCCATGTCAACGAATTAAATCTTACGAGAGTACTTAATACCTGTGGTAATATTTACTGCAATGGGGAACCTTAACAAATAGTATGACTAGCGTATTTATTTTTAAATATAGCTTTTTATTACATTTAGCTTTTATTTGAATTTATATCAGTTTTAACAAATAAATTGATAAATCTTCTCTCCATACAACCAAGGATATAATATGGAACATTTCTGACTGCCAATGCTAATGTACTTACGAAAATGTAATAAAAAAATATAAACCGAGGCACCACCTGTTTCTAAACTTAAAAAATCGCATTGAAATGAAACCTGATAAACCCTACTTGTCAGCTAACAATGACATTTCGACAGTGGTATCACGCGATATGAATAAACTTAAATATTCGAAGCTGTTTTCATAAACATCTAGGAAACCCTTACTCAAGTTCAACCTAGCATTTCCAGTTATTTGTTCAGATCGATCAAACTGCATACAGCGATTGTTATGTCAAAGAACCTACATATTAAAAGTAATTTTATCGGGGTCAGGGAGGCGGACGGTCGGTGTGGGTAAAGCAAGTAAGACGGCCTTGGGCCCAGATGTCCGTCCGCGGCATTGGTCGGGTTTGCAAAGGTTGGTCTCATCACTCACCTTGGCCATGTGTTCGCGCCGAGGATTTTCCCATGTCGGCCGCACCATCGACACACATACACTCACACGCGCGCGATACTTAACACTAACACTGTGCGTACTTAAAACAACGGGTCGGTATAAAAGAGGCGTATAAAACTTTAGACTATAGAAGGACACTTGAGGTCTACGCTAGGTCTCCTACGGAGCGGCTGGTGGTAGGGCGGTGTGGAAACGGGCGGAGGGCCGCGCGGCGCGATCGGCATTCTGCGTCTCAACTGAACACCTCGCTTTCCTGTAACAAACACAATATTACAATTATATTTCTCGTTTACATGAACGACGCTGACTGATTGTGAAGTCATCAATGTAGAGTCGAAACCGCTGATCGTAGCAAATTGAAATTTTGCAGAGGTTCTAAGGAATTAATTGTGGAAATCCATTCCTAAGAGGGAAATATGGATGAAAAACAAAATTTGAAAGAATGATGAAAAAGAATGCCCTACTTCTGACTGAATACTGATCAGTCTTCACGGTTACTTTCCGGCTGCATTTTATCAGATTATAGCTAAGGATTAGCTCAATGTGATAATAAAATTGTATTGTTATTTACATATGCATATAGAATTTCATCTATCACAGAAGTAGGTCAATTTGCAAGATTTGATTACAGATAGACACACAGCGGATGAAACTAAATAAAACCTTGTAATAAAATGAACATAAGCAGGATGGAACATAGAATAAAATCTCTTAATATTTTGTAGTTGATAAGTGTTTTCCATACTTTACTAACACATAAAGCAAGCAATTTAGATAAAAATACAATTAGGAGAAACCAACGTAAAGTACATTGCACTTGATATCTTACATTATAAAATTTAGTACGCCATCTTTCATTGTTGTTTTATTTAAATCTTTTGGCTGTAAGGTAATTTATAATAGAGATGCGTCTGCTTCTTTATCTAGTTCTTAGAAACACTTTAGAATATTTAGGCTTGCAGTTGTAACTCCGATTATAATTTCCTTTATTTTATTTTCTATATTATCCTTGCGCACATGATATAGAGAAATTCCTACATGAATGGCCGAAACTAGCGATAGAGGAAGACAAGTGGAAAAAAAGGGGAGGCCCAGCAATGGCACACAAAACCAACTAAAAAAAAGAAGAAAAAAATTTTAACAATGAAAAGTAATGGACTTGTGACCGAGAAAGAGTGGTCAAGCAGCGCGCCTAATAAGATCATATTGATGTTGATTGAGAGAATTGAGATGCATGCTTGATATAGCAGCAGCGTCACATGTGGATGTTGCGTGAGCGTGCATAAGTTGATTGAAATTAACTGATTTTCATTCTATTCTATATTATACTAACTTCTGGACGTGAATGATATGTCCACAAGACTTTTTTTTTTAACCTTCAAGAAAGGAAAAGCCTTCAGAAATTATTTTAGAAAATCAATCAAAGCTAAGGCACCTAAATGTATAAAGTAAAAGATAACAAGCTAGCTCCTGTAGTACTTATATTAATTCTGTGCTCCTGGTTCAAAGAAACAAAAAGTAAATTTTGGACTACTACGTTTCAATATAAATAATTCGCTCCGAAAACTTAATTCACCTGAACTTATTTATCCAGGTGAACTTTGCCGGTCTGCAACCTAAGTCAAAGCAGCGACCAGACTATAAATAAACGTCAATAACTTTATGACTAGGTACATACCTACTTTAAAACAGATCCATATGCCAGTAATTAGAATTAACTATTATTTAACTAACTTTCTTAATTTCCTCTTATTAACTTCGCAAACTACCGATGTGGCGATCTAAGATATGTATAATATCAAAATAACTAGTGTCGAATTCGTATAATAATTTACATTGGTCTTCCTGGATAATCTCTTTTTATAGGAAAAAGTAGTAAAACCTTTAAAATCCGTACGTATTGTCCGTTCTGTTTTCCGATATAAGTATTACACAATGTTGGCATACGAGTATTATAAATTAAACATTTTTATCTGCATCCAAACCTGAGACGCATGCAGAATTAGTTTCTGTAAAACATTATAATAAGCAACTTACTGCACTAACTGTTGCCCAAGGCGTAATATGAGCTAAAATAACATGAATAAAATTACAAATAATGTATACAAGCATCTAAAAAACGTCTTAAATGAAGAATAACCCGATTGGATAGTCGAATCAGTCGAATTCGAATGAGTTGGTTTTGCAACCAGACTCGTCGTTGCATAGTAAGAACCTGACCGACCTTCACATAACCACTCTTATATCACACCATCTACATTCACATTTTTACCAAAATCGTATAATACTGAAATGCTTACTTCAGACACGATTTTATTAACGAGTAAAAAATAAACTTAAACTGTACTCTCCTTTAAGTTACAAGCTGTCTTCAATAAAATTAGTAATTAATTACGCATTTCCTCATATTTTCCTAGCAAGTATAATTTGTATATTTCCGAACAACACATACGTTTGAACATATTCTACCACCAAAATTATATCTTCCCTTTGGTACTTATATTATTTGTGCTTTGGGCACAAAATAAGTCACAGTCATAATAGTTATTACTAACGTACAGAATACCATTCCAGTTTTCGTTAGGATATCAAAAGGTCAAAAATTAGGAAACACCCAGGCTCGAATCAAAGGTTGCTAATCGAAATTGTCCACCCAGGTAAACCAGCAAATGGATGTTTAAATTTATATCTGACACTATTATATTGATATAGGTACTAACAAATAATTCATAGATAGAGCCGACTTACTAGAAACGCTAGAAAATAATCACTTCAGCTGTAATATTTATCGATTTGACAAACAACAAGCATATAATTACTGGAACTTGTAGACGTAATAACTAACATGTATGTACATAAATAAAACTACTTGTGTATTAGAAATGTATGTAGATATGCCTATATAGAATATTATGCGAGTTAATAATTACCTTACACCCATTACACCACATTCAGATTGTGAGAAAAATGTTCAGCATGTTGTTCATTATTCGGTGACATTTTGACTGTAATTAACAATGCATAAATTATCCCTGTCAGCTTCTTAGTTCCCAGGGAATTTTGAGTTATTCCTTGAGGCGGGAAGGGGGTCAGTCTGTCACGCACGACGGTTGTGTTTGTGTCATTTAAACAACAACGAACCTTTCTAAAGAACTTTTTAATATTGTTAATATTGATGTATCTATTGTTTATTTCATATATTCTAGACTAGATTTTCATTATTGAATACTCTTGGCCATGCCGCTAACTGCTTTCATGAACATCGTCATTCTTACTTATTATCACTGATAACTTTAAATATTTGGTCCTTTTTGTCGAAACATCTCCGGGATATAAAGAATATAAATCTGAAGACTATCGAGAGACCTGAAACCTACTTCCTATTAATTTCCTTATAACTACAACGTTTACCCTGTAACATTCTGGAATTTGATCACGATCCACCTTTGTGGATCGTGATTCGTAGTCTTTACTAATAAATGACGTAAAGCCGTGAGGTCCCTTGCCAACCATACTTCCAGAAAAAAAGGCTGAAGTGGCATAGACGTCGTATACGATACAGTCATTGTTAACATTACGATTACTCATTCAGATTCGAATGTTTACAATGGCGGGCGCGTTGCCACAGAATTAATATAAGTACTACGTACAGAAAGGAAACTCCCTGCCTCTCCCGCAATATGGCGTACCCCGCACTTCTACCCCGCTCGTTTGAATCGAGGGACACTATGAAACGGGGTTAGCAGCTGCGACTGCGAAGCGTATCTCAAGCTACTGTTACGTTTCGCTTTTATAGATAGAGAGAAACGTCGTTTCATTGAAATTAATTATGGTAAGGTACTGCGCAGTTAACCTTTGTTTATCTAGTACAAACCAAGAAGGACGTTTTTATAAATTTACGAAGGATGAATACAGGTAAGTAAAGTAATTAAAAATATTTCACATCATTAGATATTCATTTTTTCGTTATATGCCATTTTGTGGGTAAATGGGAGCAACATATGAGAATTAAATTTTATTTTCATGTCTTTGTCCTCGGCTTATCATCCTAATCTGCCTTTCTGAATAAATGTCGAGTAAAGTTATTATCCAGTAAGACGCTGATATCAAACAGCATGGCAGACATAATGTAACGAACGGAGTTGTCACTTTCAACATACAACATTGTCGCGGCGTCTTTTTGTACATTTCTGTGCTTGTATTGTATATTTGTTAAAAGGAAGCTCAATAAATGTTTATATAATGTAAACTTAAGTTTTATTTTAAGCCTCTCTCCCTGATTACATAATCGTACATATTTTAGAATTCTTCGGCGACCCTAGTTGTTTAACGCACACATTGACGCGTTCACGGATGTACAGTTTCATTTGTAGTAGTAGTAGGTATATTTGACGCCGCGTTTCTATGAAGCTCCCGCCCTGTGGCGTTGCATAGCTGTTATCAACAACCTAAGCGTTCGAGGAACCTCCAGTTAACTTAAACATTCATAGACGAAAATTTCAACTATGGTATTGTAATGAAAATATTCAACTATTTAAATATTTGCAGAAAACAAAACCTTTTTGGGACAAGCATCATCACATTAGCTACAACAAGAAATCGACTGCTGGACATCGGCCTCTTCAAAAGGCCTGTTGGAACTGGGGGCCGATTCTAACGTAGATGTCGTGCCTCAAGAGCCACAGAAATTGAAAGAACGTGACAAGATCTCTGTAAGACTTCTATGTTTTATTACGATTTCTTTGGCCTTTGAGATACAACTGAGGCACGACATCTACGTTTGTAATTTGTAGAATCATGGGCCAGCCCTTTGACGACAAATTATTCCCTCACTTTTGTATGGATACAAAAATTCCACATTCGTGTTGTACACAAATTTTAATTAGGAGTTGGAAGCCACTCCTGGATGTAGAATCGGGTCATGTTTACCATAAAAGTTTCATTGTAATCACAACTGAACTAAAATGTTAAAATAAATGACAACTCGGCAGGATACGAAGAAGTTATGGGCATGTAACACATAAGAATTGCGGAATATATGTAGTAAAAACTAACTAAAAAATCAGTTGCGTTGCGCTGCGTAGTTTAAAGATCTAAATAAGCGTACAGGCGTACTTTACTTTATAAGTTTATACTATGTATTGATATTAATTATTTATTAAAATATTTCATTAAAAAAACTCACATAGGACCCTGAAAATATTACTCCTTTTTATAGCAGAAAATAAAAATACATAAAGCTTTACACTTGAAGCTATCAAAAGAGGTGCCAATAAAAAATATTTTATGTTTTGAGGCAGGCAAAGCAAACAAGATTTCCAATGAATATTTCCTTTAACTATTGTAATTTTAAAATTAAATAAAATGGCAAAATTTGAACACTTCCACTTTCAAAACAATTATTTACTTTGATGGTGTGTCTGAATTTTAGTATAATCAATATCTGCGTATCAGCACAGAATACATAATAGTACAAGTAGTATCAGGTAATTTGCGTTCCTGGAATTTTGCGTCGGAATGATTTCAGGTAAAATAAAAAGATTTTACTAACTTTTTTTACTCAGGATGAAGACATTTTAGGAACACAGATAGATTTTATTTATACTTAAGTATTGTCTATTAGAATTAGTACAAAAATATCTGCATAATGAAACATCTAGTCCATTAAAAATGTGCCGTTAAATGATAGTAGCAAGCAACTCTGAAAAGTATGTGGTCATTCGTAAGTTAATTGCTTGGTAAGTGCATTTTGTAATCGTCAATTATAACACCGTTTGTACTCGCATAACTTGACATGTATTTGCTTTGTTTGATTTCAATTTACCTTTATTGATTATCTTTTTCATTTATAAATGCAGGTACTGTATTAATCTCAATTAATTACCTACCTAAAATAATTTTACTAAACTTTTCAAAATCAAGAAAATCGAAACTGGATCAGATCAAAATAAAAAAAAATCATATGCAAAACATCCACGGAAACTTACATTACGATCCAGCAAGCAGACCAGACGAATCACAGACAATCCAATAACACGCTAAAATCTACACTACTTCAACATTCACACAACAAATCATTTATCTGCGGCAAAAAATGCACCAAATGTTTTATTGTAAAACTAAGGCACATGGATATTTATAGATACTAGTTGTTTAAAATTCAGTGCCGCGATTTTTTTATAATGTAAAGCTGAATCCGAAACTACGTGGAATACGACTCTACACCGCGGCCGAACGAAATATACTGTTTTGATTTGATAGTGTATTTTAGCGTATACTCCAAGGTGAGTGGGAGTTGTACCACGAACCACACACCACCATCGACTGTTTCGTTCGATGGTATCCGTTGCTGCTTTTCATATTACGAAAATTTCCCACTCATTAAGAATACGTGCGGTCTATTCGCAGGTGATAACTAACATCACAGAGAGCTTTAAAAAATGGCAGACACCTCTTTTATATGTTCTGTGGGCAGACTTCTCCTGAATATAAATAAAAGTGTAAATCCTTAGCTCATTTTAATTTTTGCACGTTTTAGATCATCTGGAGTAAAACTTTTTATTGGAGTAAAGTAGGCTGGACTTTTTTGCGAATGCATGATATTTGGTTTTTGAAGTTTTCTCACGTGACACGCCAAGTCATAGTATTTCCACAGAATTAATATAGTTAATATATAATTTCTTCAGAAATGTGTACATTATTACAAGATAGATCCATACACATCCTGGAGAAAAATTGCGGTACCAGATGTAGTCTCGGATGATGCTATTTAGCTCTCCATCCGCGTTTTGTAAGAACTGTTAAAAACAATAAGTTAGCTGAAGTAAGTGTCTGCTGGTGTTGTAGTTTTTATTTTATTTTTGACCATATTGTTACTTTCTAGATCGTACCTATCTACTGAACCAATCTTCCTGAAATTTCGCATACACATAGAAGTACGGAGAAGGACATAGGGTACCTTTCATCCCAAGTAATCAGGAAAGAGCGGGGAGCTCTGGCACAGGCTTTTGGCTTAAAAGAGTTCCCCGGCCTCCTATAACTAAATAATGATGCACGTTAGCAATTGTTATTTTATTATTATTTTATTATTTTATTTATTTTATTTTAGTAGATAAAGCGTGAAGAGGTAACAAACAAACTCACTTTCGCATTTATAATATTAGTTAGGATTTCATTTGTTATTGTTCAACATAAAATCATTATGTTTTAAAACATTTGATACTTATTTGAACTTGACTTAGACGGTAATTTAAGTTCACTCTGTTTATAGGCTCCATGATGTCATTAATAAATTAAATGTTTTTTTTAATACTCATAAATGAAGCAGTGGCGTGCGATTGGAGTACGGCCTAAACTGCTGATGCGTCATGCATGACGTAAGGGCCTAATCGCATGTCATGTCTGTGTATACTGGCTGAACTTACCTGGTCATATATTTATGTACTTACTTAATAAAAAATACTGCGAGGAAATTAACGGCTATAAATAAATATGAGAGGACAAATTATGGAGGCCTGAAGAAGATTCCTAATATTATCTGATACCAAGTCAAAGAGACTAGTGTACTAGATAAACGCCTAAGACTGAAAAAGCAACAAGGAGTAGCGGGTTCAAGACAGAGGCTACTATAGTTTTATAAATCTGGATAAAAAAAATGGGATATCACATGTAATTTTGCTGCATCTCTCTCTTAAATGATCTAATATCTTAAACAATCTTTGAAATGAAAACCAAACTACAAATTCAAAAATAAAATATGAATGATTCACTATAGCAAATTTGATGGCACCATTCCAGAAAAAGTGAATTTAGCGAGTATTTTACGACTTTTGTCACATTCAATTGTTTGAACTTACATAATTTACAAAACTCGTAGATAATAATAACATGTATTTTTAATAGCTACAACTTAGACAATGTGATTAAGGCATAAACTAGTGTTGATATTGACACGATTAACAACTGTAACACGTTTAACGCCAAAACAGTCAAATTAGGCCAAAGATAGGCCTCCAAAGTCAATAGAATCAACCCCTTAGCTGGCCGTGCAAGGGACATTCGACGTTACGGCCGACAATCAGGTTGTAGTTTAGCGTGCGTGACACGCAGGCATGAATTCGCGTTCTACTTTCAGCAGTATTAAGCTCAATGCTAGGGTTGCCACGATGCATGCGTTTGCCTCATTTCATAAATTAATGTGCCCCGAAGGTGCGACGTCGAGCTTGGAATTCTACGGGCATTTTTGAAACTGCTCGTCACGGTTTTGGCGAGCTGTAAAAGTAATGCATTTAAGTTGCAGGCTGCACAACTACCGGCGGCGGTTAGGGCCCTATATATATAAAGCTACAACTGCAATACCATTTTTTTCTATAATGAGGGCCATGTGCCTATTTATATATTTTACTATAAAGCATTGTTACAAAATACACATGGTGAAAGAAAGGAAAATGGTAATGCCTAATATGGTAATAATGGTAGTGCTGTCTGTCTGGTTATAAATCGTAAAATTCAATACTAAACCTAGCTAGGATCAAATGCAGGATAATGATAATTAAAAAAAAACTCTCATTCTCGATAAAATCGACTCGAATGCCGTGACGAAAAAATGGCATGATACGTCGTGCTACGATGCTCATTTGCTTTACATCTACCAAGAGTCCCATGACGGCAAACTTTTTATTATTTTTCTTTTTTTAGATTACAGAATGGTGA
Source organism: Ephestia elutella (assembly GCA_018467065.1). NCBI lineage: Eukaryota > Metazoa > Arthropoda > Insecta > Lepidoptera > Pyralidae > Ephestia > Ephestia elutella. The sequence continues at coordinate 10,641,018 of CM031584.1, forward strand.
CCCTATGGAGGGCTGACCCGGTGGGCGTGATTGAGTTAGGCGCGGCGCCCATCACAGACTATACGGTCAACGGGACTACACAAATAGGTGGGAACGTTTAACTGATGGGGTTTGATAGCGCCGTTATGGAGTTCCTGTTTACCTTACAGCGTTGTTAGTCTTCAGGGTTCATATTCTTGGTGAAATATACCAGAAGATATTATGGTTTTTGCAACCGCAGCAAATCGAAAAACATTCTTGCCAAATTACTGGTGGCAAAAAGTTTAAAAGTCATGTTTTTTCATCTAAAAATCTATAATGAGTACGAATAATTTATATAAGTATCTAATAACATAAACGTACATCACATTTTACCCAACAATTTACGATCATTTCAACGTCGCGATTTCACAGTTCGATTTCATAGATAGCAAACAAAAAAAGGAACTTTTAACAATAAATCGCATACAAATAGGCTAAAAATCTTGATAGGAATTAATCCAAAAAACAAGCGCTCGACTTCCGAGAAATTCTTAAACATTCCATTGCCATATGGTATTTTTCACGAATTTTATAGTAGCCGATAATGATGACCTATTACTAATTTCACATTAAAATTTCATTCACAAATAACTGCTTCGAAGTATGACTAAGTAAAATTTAATTTTCAAATAGTGTAACAGGAGTAATTGTTAATTAAATGTTGGCTCTTTCGTTATACTCTTGACCTCTTGCCACTGACCAATTTTCATTTCACTGCTGGACTATTTTCGATAATCCTTTTATTTATTACCCGACTGCAAGGAAAGGGTTGTATTTTTTTGAGAGCATGTTAAATGTAAGTATGTAATATAATTTATTACCAAATTTTAACGGCTGGGCGGTTTGATATCGTTAGATTCGTCTTGACAGCAAATGTTCTTAGGTAAATGCCGTTAAAATAACAACCAAGATGGCAATGAAAATAAAATGTTCCAGAAATGGAACATAAAATTAAAATAATCCCAAGCCCAGCCTTTTAGTATTCTCCCTCATAAAATGAACTTATTATATTTTCTTTTAATTACTATTGTACATTGGTATAATATATGCATGCATATTTTTGTTAAATCCAATTTAAACCTCTTTAAAAAAATCTGCGATGTACATAGTATAAACACCCGCAATAAGAATAAACTTTATACGCCCTGCTTTAGGCTTAAAAAGGTTCGGCGGTCTTTCGTGGGTCAAAGTGTAAAAATGTTTAACAAGCTCCCTGACGAGGCTATAAATTTACCGATGCAAAAATTTAAAACATATCTTAAAAATACTTTGATGAATAAAGCGTATTACACAATAAGTGATTATTTGAACGATAAAAAAGTTTGGTCTCTCCCTACAACTTCGCCACTCCACACTTGATTACATTCTTTTGATATTGTGAAAAAATAACCTTACCTTTTTTATTTTATTTAATTACATTGACATTTAATTGTTAAACATGTACGTGTATTGTGATCTTCAAGTGACTGAAAGTATTTATTTTTCTAAAATGTTCAAACTTGTGAACGGGTGTTGCCAGGGGATCCTGCTTCGATCCTGATTCGAATTTTATTTTTATTTTTTGTTCTTAACCAATTCATTGTGGTTACTTGATCACAAACATAACATGTTTTATTATATTATTATTTTTTTACTTATATTTTATTTTATTTTTGACTGTACACAATCTAGTGTATGTATAAAGTTAATGAATAGCCCCTCTGGCATGCTAGGCGACCAAGACTGTTTCATGAGTTTCTTTCGGCATTTCTTCTCAGCAGTGGTCGTTCCGAAATGCTAGTAGTTTGTAGCTTTGAGACATAAAATATTATGATTAAATAATTAGTTATCGACGTGAAAAAGAGCCTTCTTTGAAGGCCAAGTTTCAATAAAAAATTTTGACTTTGACTTTGACTATATCTAATTAAGTAGTAATAATTATAATAAGTAGTTATTAATAAAAATCCGTGAAAAACAACAAGCGTGTACTAATAAATTATAGAATTATTAAACACGCGGTGGGAAACTGTAGACTGCATGGGAAAAACTCTGTCGGAGGCATACGGCTGTCCAATGTCCCTGTCTTTGTTTGGTTATATAAGCAAACAAGCTATATCGTAGGTCCTGCTGTCCAAAGAGGAACATCTGTTCGGCTGTTTGAAGATAATTATTTCTTCTGTCGGTGACGACGTTCAGTTTTTTTTTCAGTCATCATAGGTAAGTAAATATCACCAGTAATATGGTTATTGTTCTAACACGCCAGCCAGTGACTGTCAATTAATGCCTCCCAAGGGCGAAAACCGCACCCCGTGTTAGGTTTTCGCACAGAAAGACAAATCGCAACGATTTCACATCTAGGTCACATCAACATAAAGAGAGATGCTATCATCCATCAACGCAGCTGACAACCGAACAATAAACACCTGTTATTGGCTCACAATGGACACTGTAATATTTATAGCGATCCCGGAGACCTTAATGTTTCATTTTGTTAGACAATCCAACGGCGACACGAACGCGACGCAATCAAAAATGTTTTGTCTTGTAACGATAACGACGACGACGTAATTATATGTATACGTACGTACGTTATTTTATTAAATTTTCTTCCACATGTCATTCTCAGAGCCGTGTGAAAGTTCATTTTCTGACTCATAAGAAAATATTTTAAAAATAATACTATTACTGAGCCGGGTTTACTTTTTATCACAAAATTCGGAGCACAAGGGATTCATATAAAGATCTCCGCAATAAGATAGTTTCATAAAAAACAAATATGCCGTCGTGTTGAACTAAAGGGGAGGGAAATGGAGGGAACTCGACAAGACCAACAGCGGTGTTTCGAAGCTTGATGATGGTAAGTTTAAAGCTGAGTAAGTAAACTAACCTGAAGCTAAGCCCGCAGCAGCAGCATAGCGCAGTGACCGACCGCCAGCATGGTCATAGTAATGATCTGAAACAATAACACATTTACACCTTCTAAAATATGTATGGTAATGAGGAAAACAATTACATTTTAATGAACCTCATTTTAATTATTCTTGGTTTATTGGAAACGATATTAATTTGAAGGTCTGGGAGTAATTATTCAAGAGCAGAAAATAATTTGTATTCAAATGTAGAGCTGTACCTTTAACTACTTCGTGGCTGTACTTTGGATCCTGGAAAAAGCAAGAAAGGAAAATTCTAATCTTAACTTAACATATTGGGATTTACCTTCTGGCCGCTTATAAATACTTTACTTACATCATTTTATATAGGCACATTATACAAAGGACTGTTCGTGTAAACCTTGTCAATAAATCAAATTTTAGATTTAATAAGATTGTACAAGTAATTGTAATTCTTCATTGGCGCAATCCTTAGATCCGAACCTAATCACTCAAAAATATCTTTGTGCACATCGTTGATTTAAATTTAAATTGACTTGTTTGTTCCCATTTTGTTCCAGAGTCCCGAGCAATCGGCAGAAGCAATTTCATGTTAGGTACGTATTTGAGTACTCGTATACTTAGTGAAAGAAAAACATAACTAACGAACGTTCTGCCAATCAAGTAGGTACCTATTTAATATCACCATTAATTGTTAAATGGGGATTTTTCAAGTTGCTCTTTTCAGACGGTGTCTCCAAAAACAGAAAGTGGAGCCTTCTGTTTCTCTTTCAACTTTTATGGAGATATTAGTAAAGCAAATAACTTAATTCGTAGAAGGGGGAAAACCTGTCAGTATAAATTTAGCTGACCATAAAAACTAGGCCGTCTCAGCTACCGCAGGGAACGATTTGGACAACCCATGGCAGAGATTAGGGTGGAAACGGGTGCGGCGAGCTCCGCGAAATGGCGCGACATTTTGGCGGACGATGGCGTCACGGGCCACGCCTGGCATTTCGAATAAAGCAACAAAGCAGCCCGGCCTACCCTCATGGCTGATAACAGAAAAAGCTTAATAATGTTTAGGGGTTTTCGGGTTATTTGTTCAGCCCCGTCGCGCTTCTACTGCAGTACCTCACCTTGGCATTTTCTATAGAACATTTTATTTCTCTATAGGCGCAGGGTGTAATGTAGACGCCTCACTAATATAACGATATACCTATCATAGATTTCTTTATAGCTATTTTACTACTGAAACGTTGGACTCAAATTGTCCTTGAAACTTGTGTTACAGCCGAAATTGCGTAATAACAAAGTAGACTGTTAAAACGGAGCACGTAATATACGATAGGTCAATCAAGGGGGCGTACGCCTATGAAGATTTAATGGCCATTCAAGGCAAACTGAACATTTTAGCCAGTTGTGTGATATCATGACTAGGTACATATTAATTGAAACAGGGCCACAAATTGCATGTTTTAAATTTTAATTACTTACATAGTTTTGGTAACAGTATGTTTAAATAATAAATTCTTACACTGAAACGGTTCAGTAAGTCAGTATTTAGAGTTGAGGTGTTTTGTGAAGAATGTTGTAAACTCATTTATTTACCCATTCATTTGGGTAAGAGCGAATAACAAATACCTATTAAGTTAAGCATACATACCTACTCGAATTATACGTGCTCTTATTTTTATATACTATCCTAATTACTTAGCTCCAGGACTAGGATAGGATACGTAAACAAAAGTAGGTAATGTGAGTTTGACACGCGTGCGCCGCCTGTTCGTTTCTCTTATTTTCAACCCTTATTTAAATTAATGAGAATGAACCTTCAAAAAGAGCAACCACACCCGTGTTTTTTTTACTATTACTTTCTTCTGTACTTTCCTAACGCTAATTAACTAAAGCTAAATAGAGCGCTCGCGCCGAAATGAATGTCTATTAGTGAATCCACGTCCTTCACATCCACAATTCTAATATTTTATAAAAAAAAAGAAGTAACGATTAAGGATGCCTGTAACGGAAAAGTAGGCTTCATTAGTTTACAAACAGTCGTCGACCAACTAGATGTAGTTTATCACCAGCAACCCAACGAAGCAACCTATGGGCAACTCAACTGTACATGTATACAATAAACTAGTTTTTTTTGTATTGCGCGAGGTGCAAGCACCTCGCGTGCTGTGCAGGGCAGTTTTATATTTGCAGTTTCGATTGCACGAAAAAAAGTTTAAGAAATAATGAAAAAGTCATCTACAAAGAAATGTTGTCGGTTGGGATTAGGTGAAGAGCCGAAAGGCTGCTCTGGCTTTTGCTCTCTGCTGTTAAAACGCAGCTCGGCCTACGGCCTCGCTGGCGACGCAAGCTCGGCCTTCGGCCTCGCTTGCCCCGGCTGGAGGAGGGGCTCGGCCTCCGGCCTCGCCTCGCCTTTCGGATTCATATACGCAGCTCGGCCTGCGGCCTCGCTTGCCGCGGGAGCCTCGGCCTTCGGCCTCGGCTTCCCGGCTGGTGACTTGAGGTATGAGTTGTCGTCATCAGGTCATCCATGAATGGCTCGGCCTTCGGCCTCGCCCAATTCTTTTCGCACGAGACGGAGCTCGGCCTTCGGCCTCGCCTGGACGCAGCTCGGCCTGCGGCCTCGCTTGCGCGGCTGGGGGGGGAGAGCTCGGCCTTCGGCCTCGCTCCTGCCCCCCCCAGCCCTCGCCTCGCCTCTCGGATTCATATACGCAGCTCGGCCTGCGGCCTCGCTTGCCGCGGGAGCCTCGGCCTTCGGCCTCGGCTTCCCGGCTGGTGACTTGAGGTATGAGTTGTCGTCATCAGGTCATCCATGAATGGCTCGGCCTTCGGCCTCGCCCAATTCTTTTCGCACGAGACGGAGCTCGGCCTTCGGCCTCGCCTGGAGGCAGCTCGGCCTACGGCCTCGCTTGCGCGGCTGGGGGGGGGGAGCTCGGCCTTCGGCCTCGCTCCTGTCCCGCCCAGCCCTCGATTTAAACGCAGCTCGGCCTCCGGCCTCGCTTGCCGCGGAGCCTCGGCCTTCGGCCTCGGCTCCCTGGCTGGTTACTGGGGGTTCGGCATGAAATGAAGAAGTCATCCATAAAGGAGGATGGCTCGGCCTTCGGCCTCGCCCAATTCTTTTCGCACGAGACGGAGCTCGGCCTTCGGCCTCGCCTGGACGCAGCTCGGCCTGCGGCCTCGCTTGCGCGGCTGGGGGGGGAGAGCTCGGCCTTCGGCCTCGCTCCTGCCCCCCCCAGCCCTCGCCTCGCCTCTCGGATTCATATACGCAGCTCGGCCTGCGGCCTCGCTTGCCGCGGGAGCCTCGGCCTTCGGCCTCGGCTTCCCGGCTGGTGACTTGAGGTATGAGTTGTCGTCATCAGGTCATCCATGAATGGCTCGGCCTTCGGCCTCGCCCAATTCTTTTCGCACGAGACGGAGCTCGGCCTTCGGCCTCGCCTGGACGCAGCTCGGCCTGCGGCCTCGCTTGCGCGGCTGGGGGGGGGAGCTCGGCCTTCGGCCTCGCTCCTGCCCCCCCCCAGCTCTCGATTTAAACGCAGCTCGGCCTCCGGCCTCGCTTGCCGCGGAGCCTCGGCCTGCGGCCTCGGCTCCCCGGCTGGTGACTTGGCTGGCCCATACAAAACTCTTCGAAAAAATTTCGAAAAAAAAAAACCTGTCAGTTTGGGGGTCCCACGGTCTCAACATAAAAAATTGTCTATGACGGTAAAAGTCTACGAGTCCGTTTTCCCCCCCAAAATCCCCAATGAAGTTTGTATGAAAAAACAAAATTTTGTATGGAGAAAAAAAAAAAAGTCAAAAAAACCATAGACTACCGCCGGCTGTGGTCGTTGCCCAGGGTCCTCTATGACATTTGGTCGAGCACCCCCCACCTATCTATTATGGTTTCCGCGGGCAGTACCCCCTATCAGTCCGGAACTGCTCCAAGTTCCGCTTTCGTATTTTTCCCGGTGCCTCCTCACCCCCCTCCACACTTCCCCATCATTACTTTTTCCCAGTTGTGAGTTCCGTAGAACAAACTAATTATGTCAATCAGTGAGTCAGTGAGTCAGTGGTAATGCAGCTATATATATATAGGGGAACCAACCAGCTGGAAGCTCGGCCTTCGGCCTCGCTTCCAGCTTGGTTGGTTCGAACTAGCTAAGCGCTCTGCATAGGCCCCGTGTCGTATGATAAACTTTTGTGAATACTATAATGTAAATAACGTACCTAACTAAATTAGACTAAAAGAGGTTGCGTGCAAAGCTAAAATATTAAGCCGACGTGGGTCAATAAACCAAGCAAAATATGTAGGTACAGGTATGCGTTAGTTGTCGATTATTACGGGCTCAACTTGAAAGGCTTTTTTTTTCTAAAGAAGTTAAAAGTTATTGCGAGCAAGAGTTTTTAAAAGATTTTAAAAGATTGAAGCTAATATTTACGAACATAGGTAGTTCCCAAGCGCTCTTGTAACGATAAAAGAAGAATTTTGACCATCAATTTTGAAAATTTTCGGTTAAGAAATTGAAATTATTTCTGTTCAGAAATTTAGTATAAAAAACACTAAACTCAATATTTGCGAAGTTCTCACGACATTCATCACATATGAATTATTGAAAAGAATAATTGAAAAGGCGCGTGAGAGAAATAGCAGCCGCGGTCAGCCCGGTAGGTACCAGTACAGTGCCAGAGTGATAAGAAATAGACTGTTTTCTTTACAGTGCTAGCTTTTTTCCCGCGGTTTCGCGCGCGTAAATTATACACCGAAACCTTCTTCATTGCCCACCCCATTTTCTTTTTTATTTATTACACTCCGTCCAAATTGGTGAAACTGCATGAAAATCTGTTCAGTAGTTTTTGAGTTTATCGCAATAAACAGACAGACGGAGAAACAGACGCGGCAGGGGTATGTAAGTATACAATTACAAATACATACAAACACACACCCAGTGATGGAAAGCTAGACATCTTGCTAGCTTTGTTTTAAATATGATAATTCTGTTATTTCACAATGGACAGTTTCATAGTCTCCTATTTAGATGCGAATAACCATCGCTCTTTCCATAGGGAACTCTGGACATGTGCCCAGGGCCCTTCATATGATGGGGACCCTCATCAACCATCCTCATTGTCTTAATGAGCCACACACCTCCAAAAGGCTAAGGCTGCCTTGCATACATGAGTAAATAGTGCTCTGTCAATGTAAAGTAATATCCAAATGTACCGACTGCCTTCAGTAGGTTAATAGCTGCCCTGATCAAATTTAATTTCTTTAATCAAAAAACTCTTCAGATTTTTGTAAATTGGGAGGTTACTTCATTTCTTTCTGACAATATTGAAACATACCTATTTTTTTCCTAAATCCAATTATAAAAATGAGTAATGTTTTAGAACTACATTGATATGATATTTCTTAATACATATACTTCAGAATCCTAATCCGTAACTTTGTTTGTTACCACTTCACACTTTATCTACTGAATCAACCTTCCTAAAATTTCGAATGCAAATAGTTAGAAGTACTGGGTAGAACATTTCATACCCGGAAAAAGCACTGTTCCCATAGTAAATTCACACAGGCAAATACTTTACAAAGATAGGATAAGTATTGAAATCAAAAAACATAACATAACTATATTTATCAAAAATATAAAATAATAATATAATAGATCTAGTTTAATTTATTTGTTTCATTAAACATGCATCTAGTCACTTCAATGTAATTTCTGTAATGTTGTACTTGTCTTCACAAATTTAATAAATATCCAGCATATTTATTGAATTTGTGAAGACAAATACAACAAAAAAATAAAAAAAATAATGTAAATAGTTTAAAGTAATGTATAAAGTACAACATTACATTTGACACAATAAAATGTAATTTTGAAATAAAACCCTTCAGTTATAAAAGCCCTAAAAATAGTTAAGAAAGACTATTTTAAGAGCCCATCATCAAATTAAAAAGATTCAGGCATCAGACATACTGCGTCTTACAGAAGTTAGCGAGTCAAATGGAAATGTATATAAAGAAACAATATTGGTTAAACATTCTTACAAGATCATTTTCAAAACATTTAGAACAGTAGACCATTTTAACCGTTAAAAATGAGAATAAATTGTAAATGTGTACAAACATTATTCATAATAAGTAGGTAACCTGTTGCAAGTGAACCAACAGGGCTTTTATTTTATAATATTTTTAGTAGTTATCTTAATAGTAACAATCAACTTCAATAGGTAATAAATAAGTCTGAAGCTTATGTGGTACCTGTATTATACTCAGGCAGGTATTAAAGTCTATAGATCGTTTTACCGGAGCCGCAAATTGTGATAGTTGTAGTGTCAACCAACTTCTCATATAACAGACTTTTATTAAAATATCTTTAATAAGTTATTTTTTAGTAGAAGTAACTATAATTTAAAGTGAAAGTAGGTAGGTATCAGCAAAGTTGACATCACCGAGAAAAATACCAACAGCTAAACTGTTGAATAATACTTACCATAACTTACTACGACGAACCATTCAAGTATATCTCAATTGTTCACTTATGATAAACTTCTCAAATAATCTCCAATATAACATCCAAAGTCGCCGCAATTACAAAAATCACAACTTTCTTGACTTGATAAACCAGACAATCTTCAAGAAAATGACCATGTCTGACATGACAGTTGCTATGCTCTTGACAGCCTTGACTTGACACTGTTGACACATCTCTTCAGTCAGTGTTGTATGTTTCAAAAAATAATAAAGCCTCCTTTTCGTTATACGTTCCAACATCGAGCGTGCGTAAGTGTTGTGCTTGTGTGTGGCATTTATTTCTCCCTATTGACCCCAAAATTCGTGCTGCCATATATAATAAAGACGCTCAGTGTTTTTTTATTGCCTAAGGCAGCACCAATAAAGTGAGTGACAGTGACAGCAATAGCAGTTCTCTCATAACTTTTTAGTTGGGTTGGGATTGGTTGGGATTGTTTTGTGTTCACTCACAGAAATCAAGAGTTTTGTTGCTTCGTTTTCGTGATTCGCGAGGAAAGGAATATAAAACGTAGTGATTATATACTCTTTGGGATAATTTAGATTGAATTAATCAATGAGACTGGCTATTGATTGAATCATTGAACACTTGTATGTTCTTGTGTTTTATTACGATTAGGCAGTAAGTTGGATGCTCTTTCATATCTTTCATTTGAGTCGCAAAAAATCAAGTCAACTTAACGCTACTTTTGTAGGGCCAGCATATTTAGCATCAAACCACCATCAAACATGAATATTTCAATTGAAAAAAAAAGATCGGATTGTTCTGCACTACCTAAAGGATGGCAAAGAGAAGAAGTGTTGAGGAAAACTGGACTAACTGCTGGAAAAGTTGATGTTTATTACTATAGGTCAGTAATCAAGTTTGTTGTATTGTTTGAGGTCACTATAAGATGAGAGCCTTAGATGAGCATCATAGATTTATATTATATTAAATTATATATGAATTAAATCTATTGAGAGAATTAATCACAATTATGTGAATAAATAGACAAACATCTATTTTATCTTCATTAACCACAGTTTACTTACCCTTACAAAAATGATCATTTTACACATCACGTGACCCATAAAGAATTGGATTGTGTTCTACAGAATGTTTGTTAACAACTTAATCCTTCAATGACGAAGAGACCACATGTTGTATCTTTGTCATTGAAGGAGTCTATTGTTAAACAATTATCTAAAATACCTTAATTTATTAAAACTTATCCTTCATTCACTTCATTTTAGAAAACAATTGTTTAACAATAGACCCAATGCCCAATGTGGCCTCTTTGTCATTGAAGGATTAATCAATAAACATCAGTGAAATGATAGTATTTATCAAAAAATAAATAAAAACATATTATTTTAACAGTATCATTAATTTATTTTGACATCCAGCACTATCAAAGAGACTTGTTATTCCATATTTTTATTGATTTTTGTTGATTTAATTGAAATGTATTTACACAATAATCAATCATTATTATTGTGTAGAACAATGGAAAATAATTGTAATATGAGTGATTGTGTTATTTTGAGATTTTGGTGTAAGTGGTGACAAACCCACAATTACATACCCACAATTTATTTTTATTTTAGTCTAGCCACTAAGCTAAAAAAAATTGAACAGCAAATTTTAAGAAACATAGTAAATTTATGACAGAGATAGAATTTAACATCTATATGTGTAATCTAGATATACAAAGACATTTCATTTAATGATGTTCTGGAATGGTTAGTGATATGCCATTGACAATATTTCTGGGTGAATTAGTTTATATTGATAGAAATGTTGCTTTCTGGTGCACAATAATTATTTTTCTGGCTGCGACTTGTTGAAGTACAAAACTAACAGGAATGATTCCATCTTTGGGAAATGTTCCTGACCTGACAACGGCACATCACTATAAATGTCATATATCATAATTGGTGACATCCAATAACAGTGCACTGCTGAGCTTTAGATGTTCAATCAACTGTCTACTCACATTGAACATCTCTGAGTATTAACATGTGATACTAACAATTTGAGTCCTTCCGATGGATGACTATGAATTTTCTATAGCCCTACAGGTAAAAAGTTTCGCAGCAAACCCGAGCTAGTACGTTATCTTGGTGATAGTATCGACCTGTCGTGTTTCGACTTCTATCAGGGTCAAATAAACACAATGATGCTGTGCAAGGCCAAGAAAGCACGCGCTCAGTTCGATTACAGGTTCCATATTAGTGTCAATAACTTCTCTCACTTGTTTGTGATCATTAGTGCAGTCTATGCTTTGTGTTCTACAATGCGCTATTTACCAGATGCTTATTTAGTCAGTGTGCCCTAGACTTAGCTAGTGTTCTTGTGTGATGTTTTAAAATCATTTTGTGAATCTAATATAAATTACAATATTTTAATCAGTAACAATCCTTTTTATGTTATTCTACTCCCTGATCACATTAATATAATTTCAACTTCAAAATATTATAATAAATAGTAGATTCGCAATGTCATAATTATATTGATGGACACCGCTTGCGGACCAACCCAGTTCTAGTACCTGTTTAACATTATTATATTCTATGTGTTAGCTTAGGCTTTGTAGTGCCTGTATCACTTCACCATTCATTGTATTTAGTAACACCGTCAAAGCAGCTTTACTAACTTCTTATATTATCTTAATTGGGAGTATAACTTGGTCAAAAATATGGCCATAGGAGTCATTATGGAATCATGTTTCATTGAAGATAAACATTTTGTGGTCTATTGGAAGGCTTTAAATTTAGAAACTACAGTAAAATTCCACCCTCTCCCCATAGCGTTGAGGAAAGATCTTGGCTTAAGACACACACACCTTGTTTATAGTAATGTTAACAGAAGGCTGGCACCTCATGTTTTCTCACTCACACATAATATTTTGAATGACCAAGTTATACCAAAAAGTAATGTTCCGGGTTTAAATCTAATATGAAGAGGTTTGTAAGCTGTTTGTATTTGTGTGTTGTTGTTGTTTTGGTTTTATTAAGTATTTATATAGGTATATATTATATTTTAAACTTAATTAGGATTAGAGAGTGTGATTATTTTTATTATAGTAGGTACTAAAAAGTATATCTTGCCATGGTCTTGCCCATAGAGTACTCAATTCTCTACTCCTAATTAATTACCTATACTTACTTGTTTTAACTCTATATGTAGTATCTGTATTGTATTCTAAAAATGTTTGGTGTTAATTTTTGTTATCTTTATAGAAATTATGTTAACTAAATCTAATTGGATTCCAAATTCAAAATTTTATTCGTGTCAAACATTTATAGGGAAGGATTTATTTAATCAAAATTCTAAATTATTATTAAGACTTTAGATGTCAAATCTGTATTAGGTAGCATATTTTTTTTTATTAACATAAATATTATCTGCTTTTAATTTGTAGAATTTAGTACACAAGCAGCACTTCATTTTGCACTTGCACGTTTCACTGTCTCATGTAGCATGAGTTTGTCAATTGTTTATTTCTACTTTTTTTATAATTCCTTTTAAAAAATAATCCGTTATTATTGAAAAAAAAACGATCTAATTTTCTAAATAAAAACATATTTGCTTAGTGTTGTAAAAATTATAATTTACTTTGTGTGTATACAGAGGTGTCCGTTCCGACGCGTCGCTAGTGCCACCTATCCGACAAACGGCGTCAATATTCAAGCAGCCAGTGACTGTGTACAAGACTCAGGAGAGCAAGGTGAAGACGGACCAGAAACATGAGCGCACTGGGGACAAGCAAGAGAAGCCAAAGCAGCTGTTTTGGGAGAAGAGGCTCGAGGTATTCTTATTTTGTCATCGTTTTCGCTCAAGAGGCTTTTTGCTTACTTTTTTTTATATATATTTTTCTTGAACTGGGTAGTTCAACATCTTGTTATGTAATGTACTTTTTATGTTACAATGTGAAATTAATAAAAAAGCTTTATTCATTATAGAGAACTGATACACGAAAAAAGTATCAGCAAATCAGTATGTGAAATTATATTAAATTAACAATTATTGCTTCACGTAGTAAAAGCCAATATTTGGCTAAATACTCAAAGCGTAAAGCAAAAATAATTCAAAACTACTCAAACTGACTTAAATTACTATCACCATATATTTGATCAGTTTTTGGAGATATTTTAATTTAAAATACTCAGTTTCTGCAATGAATTTGATTGTTCTTCATTACTAGGGTCTCACTGCGTGCGACGCGAACGGTGTGATCGGAACAACTTCTCTGCCAAAGTACATCAAGCCGCTAGGACCGTACACTTCAGACGCCACCACCATCCAGTCGCTCGCGACAGCCCTACATGTCTCATCTCAGCAAATAACTGGTATGTTAACGTAACAGAAATACAGTCACGATCATTGATACGTGTCCAATTTTAGACCTTATCACATTGTCTTAAGGTCCGAAGTGTTTACAAATTAATGCTTGTGACTGCATCAAGTGGCTGGGACCGTTCAATTCAGACGCCACCACCATCCAGTCGCTCACGACAGCACTACATGTTTCATCTCAGCAAATAACTGGTAAGACGTTAATGTAACAGAAGTACAGTCACGAGGATTGATATGTATCCAATTTTAGACCTTATCACATTGTCTTAAGGACCGAAGTGTTTACATATTTTTGTGTTTACATTACACGAGCATTAGCTCGTGCCGTGACTGTACTTCTAACGCCACCACCATCCAGTCACTGGCGACAGCCTTGCATTATGTAGGATGTAGGCTACATGTCTCATCTCAGTAAATAACTGGTATGTTAATGTGACTTTTTTCCAGGAGATTCGTGTATTGTATACTAGCGCCCCGTCCCGGCTTCGCACGGGAGGTGCATATATAAATTGTCTATGTCACTCAGGCGTTATGTAGCTTTCGATTGGTGAAAGAATTTTTGAAATCGGTTCAGGAGTTCCGAAGATTACCCCCTTAAAACAAACTCACAAACACTTCTTCTTTTTAATATCAATACGATTTCTCCATTCAAGTTATCATTGACATTATGCATAATGAATTCCCTATTTGTATTTCACAAATTCATCCCATTTTCCAAACGGGGCAATGTTAATGTTTTCAGGCCAAACCGGGTCAAAACAGGCGATCATGGAGAACCCGGGTGTTTTTTTAAACCCTGAGCAGCCGCTGATCGCGGCGGTCACCATCACCAAGGACGACGTGCGGCGACAGGAGGAGCGGGTGAAACGAGCTCGCCTTCGTTTGCAGGTATTACATCAATGCAATGTTTTTTTTTTGGCTTATTTGTCAATGCAATGTTTTTTTAGGGTTCCGTACAAAAAAAAAACGGACCCCTTATAGGATCCCTCGTGCGCCTGTCTGTCATAGCCTATTTGCTCCGAATCTACTGGACCAAATCAGGTGAAAGGTAGGATGCTGTAATTCTATGACCCAAACACAGATGTACAAAGTAAATATTTTTTTTAAATGACCCTTATTTTCAAGGGACAAAATAGAAATTAAAAAAATTGCAAATCTTACTAGGTATATCAAATGAAAAGGCTCGTTACGAAGATCTCAACTATATTTTTGTTATTATTGTAAAATATTTCTCAAATATATTTTATTCATGAAAGAAGACAAAAAAATACAAAATTCTTTTATTTGTTATTCCCTAATCAAACTAGAAACAATATAAAAAAATCTTCTAGTCTTCAGGTTTGATAGGTACGCCTAGCTAGCGTTGTTTTAAAAGTTGTCATTGAAGAACTTAAAATCTTGCTTGAAAAATTGCAGTTATAAATCTTTATGGCAATTACACGTTGTTTCGACTTTTTGAATGGTTTGATTCTGCTTTTACGTTCAAACGTTCACGACACTCCTTTTCTTTCAACTATTAGACTTGTTTTTTTTGTGTAAGTACCTATCGGAAGTGTTACATTTTTTTAAATTTATAATGCGCTCAAGCCCTGTACTGGTTAAAAACTCCTCAATAAATGGTAAGAAAGTAGAAAACAGGGAGTCCTCTCATTACGTAATTTATTAATTATAACGTTTTATTTTATCGTTGCAGGAGGCGCTAGTGGCCGCGTAGCAGTCGGACGGCGACGGGGCCGCGCCGAGCCTCGCCGCCTCCCCCGCCCCCTCCCCCGCCGCCGAGTCCCCGCCCCCCGCCGCCGCCGCCCCGCCCCCCGAGCCCCCCGTCCTGCCAGACTCCTCCACACAACCAGAACCAGACTCCACGGAACTCTCGCCCGCCCCGCCTCCAGACTCCACGGATAATGATAACGAATGCGAGCCGGAATCTCTAGCCGCTGATATCTAGGAACTAAAAATGGCGATAATTTGATGTATCCAAAGGCTGGAAAAATAAAATTGGTTAACATTTTATTTCAATATCTTGGAACAATCAAATAAAACAAAATTATGCAACAAAAGTACAAGAATGAATTTCAATAGCATTTTTATAAATCGCATTATTTTCAGATATTTCAAATTGTCGCCGTTTATGAAAAATTAGAGGTTAATATCGCTGGATAGGTTTATTTTCATTGGCATTCATATATTTTGTCCCCTCCACGAAACCATAATTCGTAGCAACGTTCTCAAAGATTCATTTAAATGAACTTATAGCCCGGAACAATTTGAGTGAGATTTGAATAAAAGCTCTGCCGCTTGTAGACCATCCAGCATATTATGTATAAATAGATCTTTGTTTATAAGAAGTCTTGCATGTGAACTTTGTGTGTTGTCGTTGTCTGAATTAAGTGATTTTCCATGATTTTAGGTATAGGAATGTAGCTTTTTTGTATCTGTCGCAATAAAAAAACTTTATATTGAACTTTGTATTTTATTTCAGTTTCAAAAGAAGAATTGTGACAATATTGTGCTTACTAATTAATTAGTTATTAATTAAGAAATTTCACAACCATAAAAAATTTGGCTATCTCAAACATACATTATAAAAAATATATACCAATTGAAAGAGCCAAAAGCGTTGCTGTATACACAATTAAAAAAAAGTGATTGGAATACTAATGTGTGACCGACAAAAATGTCGCCATATAGGTATGCGACCCTATTACAAAATGGACGGTAGCTAGTGTGCAAACCAATCGTTAGATTAAGCTGCAATGTGCATGTGCGTTTAACAATAGGTTTTATATAGCTTGGAAAATATATGTATGTATATATATATATATATATATATACCTATATAATGTAGATGCTCATGTCAATTCCTTAAGCTTCCATCAGTTATTTGAAGACGTACCATACGTACTAAATGGCCACGACACGGCCAAATCATCTACCGTGATCATTTAGTGCGAGGCGCAAAAGTAAACGAAAGTCATAAGTAGAATAGTAAAATGCAAAACTTAAAACTACTTATAGTAATATAATATATCAATGTATAAAATATGTACACAAGTACACTGGTAGACAAGATGTTGCAACTTTACCAAATATCCTTCAACTGATCACCATGAGTTAGGGAGAAAAAAACAAACATTGTTACACACAAAATACTAGGAAACACCAACTATAATACCATAGTCAAAACCTTAATTTTGTCCACCAGTGATTTGATGACTAGAAACAATAACAGTTCTACTTTTACTTTATATTAGTCTTAACATTCTACTTAAAAGGCAGTATTAAAACTTTATTACTATTTATGCCATTAATAAAAATGGACTTCCTTTGAAGGCCCCACGCTTTATTGATTTTCAAGCAGAAAAATTTGAACAAGATATTATTATCATTTAAAATATCTGTAAAATCCTAATTTTATTTTTTCAAATACTACTTATGCAACTCCTGATAAAAATGTCTTTAAAACCATGATTCAATTTTATTAATTATACATTAGTGATAGCTAAAATTTCATTAATAAATAGATAAAATCTTATTACTTAGAAGACAAAGACAGCTCTAGCTAGCCGGTATTTAATAAAAATTCAACTATCTAATATCTTAACTTTTAAGAATTGGTTTAATACTACTGAACTGGCAGATACAATACAAAATCTATTGTACAAATTAAACAATAAAAATTCGATAAAATACACCATCTTATATTCTCTTTCATGACTAGTGGAATGTATTTATTATATTTAATAAATAAAAAGCAATTGATATGTAAAGAACTTTAAAACCTAAATGTATTTGATACGTAGGATGATATGTTAAAACCTAATCCGATTAAAGTTCATGTCCATGGATAGAAATTTGAGAAACAAATAGTTCCAATTATTAAGTATCCAAGAAAGTAGTATTGCAGTAAACGAGACTGGAAATCTGGCATTCGCCTGGTTATTATGAATGTTTTCCATTTACTATACATATTGTCAACTCCTTCTAAGTTTGCAATTGATAAGTGATGAGAAGGAATTCGCTTTCCAGCACCAATTCGACGGAAGTGTTCATTTATAGTATTTTGGTCGGCAGTAGGAGTCGGACCCACATTCATTCTGCTAGAACATATCCAATACAGAACAGGGCTGGCCGAGGCTAATAACCGCGTTGATACTTGTATATGTACAAAAACAATACAAAACACAGCTAAAAACAGCACATGAACTATATACACAAACAACAAAGGATCATTGGCCCCAAAACCTTTAGAATATTGTTTTGGCCTATAAGGCATCTTGTTTGAATATCCGAATATGCTAGATTTTAACCCAAGTCTAAGGCATAATTTCAAGTTATTTTTTATGTAAGACATACAGTGATATATTATTATGAATAATATAGGAAATGCTAATATGAAGTTAGGAATCTGTTTTAATCTATAATACTTGAAGAGCCCGACATCCCAATAGTGGTCCTGTATGTATGAGTAAGATAGTGGCAGTGTGTAATTGCACCAAGGGCTCTCTGCAGTGCCGGGGAGAACATACTCGGAGTTTGACAGAAACTCTGGCAGGTTATGATCATGGTGAACACAATATTTAAAATAATTATATGTTTGAACTAACAGAAATGGAATCAAAGCTATTATCACAGTAACAAATAATGCCAAGCTAGATGTAAATAGTGGCAGAAGCAAGAATGGAATTATTATCTTGCGCTTTAAAGTTTTATATTTGTACACAATCTCAGGCAGTGTTCTCTCTATTACATTCTTGAAATTTGTATATAATATAAAACCAAGATTTACAGATCCATTGGATCGAGCTATCATTGAGAAGCCTGCCGGCAACCCACTTGTGATGTCGATATTGGCAAATCTTAATGTTTCATTATCTGTACATTTTAACATTGTATAAAACGACATCCACGCAAACAGAGTCTCTGAATAAGGAGCTGTAAAGAAAATACTGGCTGGGTTAATGCAGTACAATATAGAGGACTTGTATGCTTTGCTTTCACTTCTGAGTATTCTTAAACTCAAACTGTGCAATACATCTGCAGATTTGATAAACATCAGGATATTTACAATGGTTGCTGATATTAGAAGTGCACTGTGAAAATTTATAATTGATCCAAACAAACTGCATAACCCATATGCAACATATCTTACAATCATAGGGAAAAGGGGGAAAAAGGCTAGACAGTTTTCATAAGTGTACCCGTATTGTGCGTTATGTATAAAGTACTGCGCATCCCATCTCTTCATACCACCCACCAACTTGTCCACAATAGTGTCGGCATAGGTTTTTCTTAGTGATGGGTCCTCGGGACTGATGAAAACATTGGCATTGTGGTCGGGTATAACTAGATTTGATATTGCTTGTAGAAATATTATAACTATTCTTGTACTAAAAGCAAACCACAGAATTTTTTGCCGCGGAGAATACATATCTGAAAAGAGAGCAATAATAAGTAAAATAAAATAATATTATACACACGAATCTATTTACTGTAAAGAATAATTAACCTTTGTTTGTATTCTAATAAACTAATTAAATACTACATATCCATTTAAAAAATTATATTGGGTGAAATATTTTCTAAAAATCGATCATCGTGTTATTCTCCCGTTGAATTGAAACATAGTGACATTGATATTTTTTATTTTACTAATCAAACATGTCCCAAGAATCTAGCTGATTCAGATTTCAAGTAAATTTTACTTGTCTATGAGACTTCCTACCCTACATGGAAGTAGTACGAAGTTATTATTTTTTCCATGATGTTCTATTCCCGGTATTTTTTTAAACCAAAGTTCTGTGACATGAAGGTCTACTATAAGATGATTTTTTTTTGATTGAGTTTACAGTCATCACGTAATGGGTTAGATACACTTTGCTTGGGCTATCCTTCCTTATTGATTTATTAGATTATCATCATCACCGTTGCACCCAAGCCAAGGTCCTAAGGTAAACATTAATAACGTAAAAATGAAACTACAATTTGTTTACTTTTATTTATTTATAATAATTGCATTCTGTCATAATATAATGTTACACCCAGTCCAGATTCATACGATTTCAGACATTTCTAGCAGTCTAGAATACATCACAGAGCACATGCATTTCTTTTTTTTTTAATTTTGTTAACAAAATAAAACAATATCTTCATAGTGGGAGTTCATTTTACAGTGAACAGAATGAAAAAAGAGTTACAATTTAAACAGTTTTTGTTTACATTTTTGTACATTATAGTCTTTTAACACAATTTCACTCAAAAAACCTATCATGAGACAAGTCTATCAAAGGGACTTAATTCCTTATAGTTTTATAATCCTCAGTCGTTATCGCATGTTTCCTAACACGATGTTATGGTAGTGTAATGTATTCCCCTACACAGCTGAGCAACACCTAATCCTTCTTATTTTACAACGTATAATTTGCGAATTATCTATAAAACCATCGCAATACACTACAAATAAAAGTTTAAAAATCAAAATAGTTTTATACCACCACAGCTTATGAAATAAAAAAAAATTATGTGATCTTTCTTACAAAATAATCTAATGGATAAACAAACATTATTTCTGTTGACTAAACCCGCAGATTAGAATAATGACTGTTCTACGAATACAAAAATATTTATAAACCATCCTAATGACCGTTATCCGCTTTGCCAAATAAATTTAATCGTTTTTGACGCACGAAATTCACAACGTACCGATGTGTTCTGATATTTAAAGTATAATAAATAAATTATACTATACATTTCGAGAAATAATATTGGCTCAACCCCCGTCGTATGTAATAACACATTAACTATTCTGAAGTGAATCTATTTACATAACCTATGCAGACATTTACTCAACTACGACAAACGTAAAGTCCACGATGGTGGTAGTGGGAACAAATTAAATTATACCATAAATTAATATAACCATATATTTTTACAGTAGTAAATAGAACAAGCGAATCGCTTCGTTTAAATAATCGTGTAAGTATACTATTGATTACTAATAAACAATTTTGTATAACACCTAAAACGAGAAGGAATGAAATTTAATAGTATACGTAGGACTTCGTTCCTACCACAAAGAAAATTGATGGTAAAAAAATAAGGATCATAGTTATTAAACCGACGTATTTTATATTATGGCTACTTACTCACACTGTGATTGTACACATACAAATATTGCATTATATCGTTTGCATATAACTATACACGTATCAATATAAATGTAGACAACACAAAACTGCCTCCAGTATTTAAATGACATGGAGCGAAATAAGTGCAATACATACTTGGTGAATGTTAGAAAATAAAGTGCAATCTGTCTGGAAAATCTTTAACTATTTCATTTTATCCTACAGACTGTTCTAGTCTATAAAAACAAAATATAATCAACACAATATCTGTGGCGCATATGTCACATTATATATACGTAATGACGTTAGTAATTTAGCCGTAAGGATGGAAATAAAATATCAAAACTACTACGTCACACAACTGCACATTTGCAATTAATATGAGACAACTCTATAGGCCTGTATGCATTGTCAGAAAAGCAAAAGCTTATTTAGTAGAAGGTTTAAAATACTATATAGTACTTTCACTTCTACCAAATACTAAATAGTATTTGGTAGAAGTCAAATCCTTACTCATATGGACACATGTAAATAGACGCAAATCACAAATGATACACGAACTATTTGTATAGTGGCGCAAATATTTTTATCCAGGGGTTATATCGATAAATCTATTAATAAAAAAGAGGTGATAAAAATGGCGGTGCTTCTTACGGCCATTCGCTTACAAAAAATAACATGTTAGGACTTGTTATCTATTTTTGTAAGCGAAAAGGAAAGGAGCGTCTAAATTTCCATCTCTGTAGCCAAGTACACATAAAAATAGTATGACAAAATACAGTTGTGAGCGTAGTAAGGTTATTAAACTCAAGTGTAGAAGTAGCCAAGTTTGTCGCAGAGGGGCCTTAGTGTTAGCTCATGGACAGCTGTCCAAGCGCCAGTAGCCTTTCCACCGCCGCGTTCACGTCACCGAAGGTCGCGATTAGAGCTGAAATTAACAAATGTAATACTTATGATCTGTTACATATAAATCCTAACTTCCTAACTAAAGTGAGTTTGTTTGTAATCTCTTCACACTTTATCTACTGAAGCAATCTTCCTGAACTTTCGAATACACATAGTTAGAAGTACGGAGAAGGACATCCTTTCATCCTGGGAAAAAGCACTGTTCCCGTGAGAAATTACTACAACTACTAAAGCTGATGAGGAATCTCATTCTTCTTTTTATCGAGTGTGTTATTTATTACTAACACTGGTGTCAAATTTTATTCAAGTCACCTAAAGGCATCTGACATGACCGTCATCTAGTGGCAGTAGCCGTATACACACTATTAAACTAAAAAGTCAGCCAATGTGCAGGTTTCCTCACAATGTTTTCCTTCACCGGAAGTAAATGGTGGTCTATGAGAAAACTACCATAAAAAAGTCAGATTGTTCTACAAACTAATGTGACACAGGTAGGATTTGAACCCGGGTCCTATCCGACGTTGAGGTCCATATAAGTGTCAAATAGGGCTGGCCAAGGCGTTGCAACTACAAGAGAAGAGTTCCTGGGGAATCCATGGAACGTAAGCGAAGGCTGTCATACACCATCGGCGGTTCTTCGCTTCCTAAAGGAGCTGGGCTGACTCGAGTGAAGTTCCGGCTCGTTCTCCTCACGCAAAAAGGGCCAAAACTGGAGGCCTAATTGCGGAAAAATGTCCTCGTGGGAAGTAGGAAAATATGGTGAAAAAATTCCTGCTCCCATGGAATTTTTTCACCATATCTAATTTCTATATGAGAGTACTTTAGTACTAATCCTAACTAATATTATAAATGCGAAAGTGAGTTTGTTTGTTTGTTACCTCTTCACGCTTTATCTACCGAACCAATCTTCCTGAAATTTTGCATACACATAGCTGGAAGTACGGAGAAGGACATTTTCATCCTGGGAAAAGGCACGGTTCCCGTGGGAAATTCACGCGGGCGAAAGCTAGTCCAAAAATAAGTAGGAAAGAACCTGTCAAATAGGGTTGGTAGTACGTGTCACAATACTGACCCTGCAGGTTGGCCTCCCTGTTGAGGAAGCCCATGGCCGCCAGCTGCTCCAGCTGCTGCGAGTAGCGCTGCTCGGGCGGCTGCGTGGAGTTGCCTTGGTTGCTCGACATGGCTGACACCATCCGTTGCATGAACTGTGGGTGAATAGGGTAGATGACAACAAGTCAAACTAGATACTTTTTTCTAAATTTCAAAAACAATAATTTATATGGGACTTGTATGACACTACTCAACGGTGACGTCACTTTTATTGGAGTCAAAAAGCATTCCCAATATACTTTAATTAGAACTTATAAATAGTAAACCATGTTTTAAATAAAATTAATCAATTAAATTGACATTCAATTATCATGGTTCATTATTTAAATAGCATCATATATTTTATTTTTTACCCAGTCATAATCCCTATTATTACAAGTGAAAATTATTGTTGACACATTGTACAAAAATGTTCTGATATAACCACGGCAGATTGGTTTTAACGGGTGGAAGGCTGCATGATGTCGCATTTCTCTTTAGAATATGAACTCATGTTTAAGACCAGCTAAAATCATAAATCATAGTTCTCGACAAGGAGACTCTTTAGTGGAGACGACAAGGGTCTTTTTACACGACTAACCAAGAAAGGAGTGTTATGTTTTCAGGATTCATGTATGTATGTAAGTTTCTTTATTTCACCATAAGTCCGGAACGGCTTAACAGATGATGTGAGAGGTATTGTTAGATTCCTTTGCATTCTCTGAGTGACATAGGCTATGTGAGTGACCACTCACATAGCCTATGTCCAGTCCACAACTGACCAGTTGTGTCTTTTTATTTTTTAATAAGTTGCTTGTTTATGCAAAAGGGAAATCTGTCTTTGAAATAGAAAAACTGACATTACACTATTTATTTCATTATATTTGTTCGTTTTGTGACAAATACGTCCGGATCTTAGTAACTTACATGACAAAAAAAAAAAAGAGTTACATGGTTGTATCTACATATACAATGAATATAAGACCATCAACTTATTGATACAATGATATATTCTGTCATTGCAACCTCTATTAGATACTGAGCAACAAATCGTACTTTATTCTACAAATTACTAAGATATAAGAAAAATATTAGATGATTGGTGGTCAGTTTGCAAAGTACCAACCTCGGAGTCAAAGGCAACTTCCGAGAGGTCGGGACGAGTTCGCGAGTTATTTTGCAGGACTTGTATGGATGGGTGTGTGACGTCACACTCATTATTTGTGGCTTCGGCGCGACGTTGCTCCGAATTCTGCATAATGTGACCTACCTTCATAAGTAGTTTGGGTTGGCTGGCTACTTAATGCTACAGAGTACAGTACAATACAACAGTAAAGTGACATCATATGAGCAAGGTTTTTTTACTGGAATAATATTTTATTTCATACATCAACTTTGTGGTCACTTTACGTTTTGAATTTTCCTCTACGTTTTGTACCAACATTATAATAATTAATTATGCGAAAAACGGTATTATCGGTTTTTGTAATTTTTGTCAAGTTGTCATTTAAAACTAACTTCACTAAACTGACTTTTTGTTTGGTATGCAAAAAAACCAACGCACCAGCGCGGCCATCAAGGTAGAGTAATTAGGAAAAAAAATATATAAAAAAATAAGTACCTGCCTACTTAGTTTTTCACTTGATTGGTTAGTTTGTGGAAGAAATTAAAAATGATAATTTTTATTGTGACATTTTTTTTTCTGCCTGTCAAAAGACCAGAGTGAAGTTGCTAAAGTCCGAGTCAAGTTTAGATTGTAATCGGTCTGTACCTGTGTGAAAAGCTCCGAGTTGTTCTGCTGGCGCGCCTGCTGCGGGTTGGAGGGCGGGGCGGCGGGCGGCGCGGGCGGCGTGGCGGCGGCGCCGGCCGCGCCCAGCCCCAGGTTGGTGACCAGCGACGGCGCGGCCGCGCGCAGCTGCTCCATGCCTTGCTGGATCTGCAGCAGCGCGTTCAGCGCCTGCGCAACACACATCATCAATCAATATTAATACATATAATAGAACTACTTACTTATTTACTTGCGCAAAGACTAGCTCGTTCGCTGCTTAATTATCTATTTTATTTTTCAGTAGTATTCTATGTATGTATTTATTTATATTATATGTATTGATATTCTTATATGTCATATTAGCTATTTACATATGTATTTACGGCTTCGCCCGCGTGAATTTCCCACAGGAACAGTGATTTTTCCCGGGATGAAAGACACCCTACGTCCTTTCTACGTACTTCTAACTATGTGTATGCAAAATTTCAGGAAGATTGGTTCAGTAGATGAAGCGTGAAGAGGTAACAAACAAACAAACTCACTTTCGCATTTATAATATTAGTTAGGATGTTACTCTTATTTTTGTCTCCCCATCTCGTTTCCAACAATCCCTTTATGTTTACCCCAATGGTCGACTGTTAGATAATGCTTCTGCATTGGTTCACTATCCATTTGCATAAAAATAATAGCCATAAAATACATTGGCATATGGTAAATTAGACTAATGATATTTACGCATAATTTTTTTTCCATAACAAATTTAGCATAATTGTAATAATCATAAATAAAATTAGCATATTCATATTTCAGCATAAAATATATATAGATATATATATTTTATGCTGAAATATGATTATATCATATATAAGAATAAATTTATAAAGGCATAATAGTATTAAACAATAATGAATATAGTCACAATCATCTTACGCAGAATAAGTAACTCCTTTTACTCCTTTACGAAATTATTAGACACACATCAAAACCTTTTTACATAAACATTTGGTCCAATAAAACTTGCAGACGTAAAACATTGTGGGTAGAACGTGACTATATTTTTATAATTTTAAAGAAGGTGAATCACTAAGTTGTCTGTGTACGTATTAATTATTGAAGTTGCATTTAATATTGTAAATAAAGTGAATTGTTTTTAAAAATGGAATATACAGTGAATACCTTTATCACTAAAAGAGGAGGAATTAAATTAAATGTTAATGGTTTCATATATGAGCAAAATAATAAACAAAATGACAAATATTATTGGGTATGTGAATTACGACGAAGCGATACTACTTATAAGTGCAAATCTAGAGTTATTACCAAGCTGAATGAACACCAGCAACATGAAATATTATCAAAACAAAGAAAAACTTACAATCATGAACCAAATGCTCTATGAGAAAAGGTATGTAAATGTTCTTTTAAATAATTTTTACCCTTAGTTTTTTTTACCTTATGTAAAATAATTAAAAGGCGGCGGTGAGAGCATTACGCAAAAACTACTGGACCAAATTTGATGCGGTTTTCTCTGTTGTATTATAAAAAGGTCTAAAAATCTGGTTTATTATCTAGATACGCCGTTTAGAACCAGAGATATGAGCGGACGAAGTCGCGGGCACAGACTAGTTCAATATAAATATATACTCGTACAGACAAATAACATAGATTGAGTAAACTCCTCGATTGAGTAACTCGAAGTTGTTGACAATTACGTATACCTGGGACAAACAGTTCAGTTAGGTAAGTCCAACTTCGAGAAAGAGGTCAACCGTCGAATCCAACTCGGCTGGGCAGCGTTCGGGAAGCTTCGCGATATCTTCTCGTCCAAAATACCGCAGTGTCTCAAGACTAAGGTCTTTGACCAGTGTGTGTTGCCAGTGATGACATACGGAACAGAGACGTGGTCGCTTACTATGGGCCTCATAAGAAGGCTCAAGGTCACCCAAAGGGCGATGGAGCGCGCTATGCTCGGAGTTTCCCTGCGTGATCGAATCAGAAATGAGGAGATCCGTAGGAGAACTAAAGTAACCGATATAGCCCGCAGAATCGCCAAACTTAAGTGGCAGTGGGCGGGGCACATAGCTCGCAGAACAGATAGCCGTTGGGGCAGAAAAGTTCTCGAGTGGCGACCACGAACCGGAAAACGTAGTGTTGGCAGGCCTCCCACTCGGTGGACCGACGACCTGGTGAAGGTCGCGGGTTGCGCATGGATGCGGGCAGCGCAGGACCGGTCGTTGTGGAAATCCTTGGGGGAGGCCTTTGTCCAGCAGTGGACGTCTTTCGGCTGAGAGAAGAAGAAGAAGAAGAGTAAACTCCATAGTAAGTTCGAGACTTGGTGTTATGGGGTACTTACTCAGCGATTTAACACACACACATACACACACATATCTTTAAAACAAGGCTTGTTACCGGTAGGTACCGGTACCAAATTTTTTGTATAAATTATTTGCCGGTACTTTCCAGGAGTTTATTTGTAGAATTTGGACATCTTACTATATTCTGCGCATGGAAGTATTAAGTACTATGCATAATTGTGCATGTGAAATTCTTCAAAGTAACAACACTTTAGAGAAAAATACATACAGTCCCTTTTAAATAAATTTCAAACAATGTACCTATAGTATATTTAGATTATTGTTGCTGTCTGCTGTCTAATAAACAAAATAATTTGGCCACGGTCACAGGGCGGGCGCTTCATAGAAACGGGGAGTCAAATATACCTACCACTACTACAAATGTAACTGATATCCGTGAACACGTCAATGTGTGCGTTTTCATAGTCATAGCGTCCCATTACTCCCAAGGGAGAAGTACGGGGGTGCCATATTGCGGGAGGGGCAGGGAGTTTCCTTTCTGTACGTAGTACTTATATTAATTCTGTGCCACGGCATAATATTTATATGAATGGTAGGTTTTAGAATAAAAATTATGATTTTTATCCAGATTGAACTACTGAATGATTTCAAAAATTCTTTCACCAATAGTAAGCTACATTATACCCTTAACATAGACTACAATTCATGTATTAACTTCCCGAGCTAAGCCAGGGCGGGGCGCTAGTCTAAACCAAACTAATGTAATTACCTGCGGGTTGGACATCATCTGCTGCATCTCGGGGTTTTGGAGTTGCGCAAGCATCTGCGGCATCATGGTGCGGATCTGATCCTGCAGCTGCGGGTTGTTCGCGAACATAGGATTCTGGATACAAATAAAAACATTGTTATTAAACATAATTATAATTTTTCCTCCTAATATAATATAGTCAACAAGAACATAGCATATATGTCAAAGCTATTCAATTTAAGAACATTAAATAAGTATTATTTGTGTATTGCAGTTTAAAATTAATAGTTATTTTTTTATTTATCAATAAAAATTAGGTAAAATTAGTGATATAAACTACAATTTAGCTCCCGAGCGAAGCGGGGCGGGGCGCTAGTGCCAAACATACCTGGTTGATAAGCTGCGAGGCCATCTCAGGGTCGGCAGCGAGCGCCTGCAGCATATCGTTAGTGTATGGAGCCGACAGCATCGACTGCACCAGCCGCGGGTTCTCCGACATCTGCTGCAGCAGCGACTGCATGCCCGGCGTGTTGATGAGGCCGGGCCCCGCCCCCGCGCCCGCCCCGGGCCCCGCCCCCGCCCCGGGGCCCGTCCCCGCCCCGGGCCCGCCGCCGCGCTGCCACGGGTTGGGCAGCGGCTGTCGGTTCTCTGACCCCTGTTGCGGGTTGGTGCCGTCTGTAAGCGAAGGTTTGTTTGTAAACTCTTTATTGCACATACATATAAGAAAAATACAAAATATTATTATTAAAATTGACGTAGAAATTAATTAAATTTGTGACATATTTCATCATTACTAATTACGTAAATAATAAAATTAAAATAAATAAACAATAAAATTAATTAATTGCCCCTTAAGGTTTCAGCGATAAGGCCGCCTTTTGAGCATCTTCCATAGGTTATTATGATACATATTAGCATGTTGTTAGCAGACAGGCTACATTTCAAAACCTCTTTGAAAAATTTTGTAGCTCCAATTTGCATTTGGGTACGTTTTTTTGCATTTATGATAATTTGTAAGAAAAATTACCAAAAAATATACATAAAGAATATTTTTTACTAGTTTTTGTGTTGTCAATATCTGTGTCATAGTTATTATAAAAAAAAACAATGCACGTAGGTAAGTACATATTTTTACAATGGAATCATTTGAACAACAACATTGTATAATTAGATATAACGCCCATAGATCTTTCTACACGTCAGATTTTTGTCGACGCACCTAATGACTCATCAATATTTCACAATATTAAAAAAGTAATTTTTAATGATAATTTATGCAAGTTTTTATTTTACTTACAGCTGTCTTGATGCTTGATTGAACTGAAACAATCCACTTTGTGGACTTGTGGTCACAAGGTCCTAAACTATATACATACTTTTTATATTAAAAATGTCTAAGTTCATAAGGGTGTTTATTACTCCGTCATGCAAATCTATTACAGTAGTTTTGGTAAAATTAGAATAGCACATTCACAAAGAATACTTTTTACCCCATAATCCGATGCAGCAAAGTGAGACGTAGCCATCTTATTATGAGCTTGATCCAGACCAAAAATATCAATGGAAATGGAATGGAATGGAAAAACTAGCTATGATTAACAATTAACATTTTACTTACCAGAGTTGTCCACAAGTCCTGAGAATGGATTTCCGGCCATGCTGCTTGCAACATTCAACATAGGCTCCTGGATGTCTCTGTACATCCTTTGTAGAGCGTTGTAGCCTCCTGCATAAGTAATAAAAGCATTAAGTCAAATAAATGTATTTGTATTTAACAAATGTATTTTATATTTAACAATATAAGCAAAATTAACACACATTATATCAATTCAACATAGAATTATTTGGATGTTCAATTTACTGGTCATACATGATCAAGTCAATGGACTTTGATCATGAGCAATAAATTGGTTAAGCTTCCAGATCGTTTTTGTGTCATCAGCAGAATAAAGAAATTTATTCAAATACTGTTGTGCAATATAAAAGTTACAACTCGTCCACATATAATTAAAACGTACATACATAAATATTATAAGAATACTATTTTTACTACCTGACGTGTAACAGTTACTCCTTGGGTCCGCGTTTTATTTTCTAATAAATGCTATCCTGCCAGATAGGTATGATAATATTTTCTTGCAAAGCTAGATTGCCAGTGCAAACGCCAGACGGTTATCTTATTTTGGGACCATTTCACCTAGTGATTCTAAAGTAAATAAGCATCTAAATAATAAAGTAGAATAGTATCTCAGAGTATTTTAATGATAAAATTTATCGATAAAATCTAAAATATTGTCAAATTAATTTATTTAAGTCTTAAGTAATCTTTTGACCGCGAACTTTGTCCGCGCGTAATATACTATTGTTAATTTCTCCAGGTCTAAGCTGTGTATCAAGATGAAACCTACGCCAGAATTTTAGTTCGATACAACAGAGAAAACAGCATAAAATTTGCTCCAGAATTTTCAGTCAAAAATTCTAAAAAAAAATATTTTGGCTTCTATTAGCTCTTCCTATCTAGCTAGCTTCTATTACCCGTGTGGTTCCCGGGTTAGAATAGGACCACTCCATCTCATTCCATGGATGTCGTAAGAGGCAACTAAGGGAAATGCTTCCGATGGGCAGCAGCGTCGGAAGCTCACAAAGCCAAAAAAAAAAATCTTGGGGGAGACCTTTATCCAGCAGTGGATATTTTGCGGTTGTAATGATGAATGTATTTTCTTAGATATTTATTATGTACAGACACAGACCAGTTACAGTTTTATTATATGTATTGATGATAATGTCATCTAGTTGCCCCCCATGTTTGCTATGCCCTTGCAGGGCGTTACTTGTACCTTATTTACATTAATGTGACATCTTTTCAACTTGTGACTTGCAA
Organism: Ephestia elutella; assembly: GCA_018467065.1. Classification (NCBI taxonomy): domain Eukaryota; kingdom Metazoa; phylum Arthropoda; class Insecta; order Lepidoptera; family Pyralidae; genus Ephestia; species Ephestia elutella. The sequence continues at coordinate 10,671,584 of CM031584.1, forward strand.
ATAAAGAATCTGAATCTCACCAGGTATGCTCTCGAGGTTGGAGAGCGCTCGGTCGTGGGAGCGCATCAGCTCCTGCAGCATGGCGGGGTTGCGGGCCAGCTCCATGGTCTGCCGGAGCAGCTCCGGGTTGTTCAGCATGTGACTGATCTCTGGGTTTCTCTGGAAATCAAATCATACATCAAATTCTTAGGTCTTCATAGAAAAAATCTTGATGGATGGAAAATTATGTCTCGAACTTACTTGGGGCTAACTCAATCTGTGTGATATATATTTATTTATTTTATTTTTAAGAAGTATCATAGAAAGAAATTTCAAAATAGAATTGCATGAAGCAAATAAAGAATGAAGAAACTGAAACAGCAATGGAGAGAAAAATGGAAGGAACTCCACCGACAACTTCATTCAAAATTTCCCTGCTGGGTAAAACTCAATCTTCTCCAATTTAACAATTTTAATAATATTCTGGATAATAATCACACTTTTAGTTTTTCGGATTTTTGTGCACCTTCATTTGTTGATTACACCTTAAATTGTTTGATTTTTGTGCATAAAGAGGAAGGGAATAAGTTTGTATATAGGAAGTAATCTTAGAACTACTGAAAGATTTCAAAAATTCTTACACCAATTCAAAACCATGTTATATCTGAGTGACATAGGCTACAATTTATGTATGGTCCAATTAACCATAATTGTCCTATTATGTAAACAATCTTCACAGTACTTTATGTTGAATTTTGTAAAAAATAAATCAAATATCAGTTCAAACCTTAACCTTCTAAAGTTAAACATATGTTAACCACAAAAGTAATTTCCTAAAGTCTATTTTAATTTATATTGTTGTAAAATCATAACAAGACACGGTATGATTGTTTACATAATAGGACAATTATGAATAAATGGAATTTACCTCCCAAGCGAAGCCAGGGCAGGGCGCTAGTTACTAATAATTGGAAAGTGATATGTCATTTCAAGAATAAATATTCCCTAAATTACTAACAGACATGAGGTCCTGCATCTGTGGATTTGAAGTAATGAGTGTTCTCATATTCTCAGGGTCATTCATCATCTGCTGCACCAAAGGATTGTCCAGCACTTGTCTCAACATGTCAGGGTTGGACAACAGCTCTTGTTGCATTCGAGCCTAAAACAAACACAAAATATATAATACCTATACCTAATATAGTATAAATCTGAATCCTATATAAGCTAATCATTCAATTATTAGTAGATAAATTTATAGCTTGTACTTTACATTTGCAAATTATGATAATATTCTAAGTAGCAATTTCAATTATATTAGTACTAAAATTATCAATGTGGTAAATTTTCCATTCCTTACTTGCAAGTCCATGAATGTGCTTTGTCCAAGACCCAGGCTCTCAAGACCAGCAAGCCCGCCCAGAGAGTTGAGACCAAATGGTGTGGCACCAATGTCCGCTGTAAATAATATCAATCAACTTAGTAATTATATCCAATAAAATTAATTAAATTAAGTACAAATCAATTCAGTCCTACATTTTATGGGGAAAACACAATAAAAATAAAAATCACATTTATTATACTTTTACACCTCAATAAAGTAGCAATACAAGACTGATTATTTCTTGTAAAAGGTTTATAATTTGAAACACACAGTGAGATTCCTATGAGTTAAGTATTATAATCATGGCTTTTTAAGATAAATTAAAATCTATAAGAAAGTTTACATTTCACAAATAAAATTACTTACGTGAAAAGTAAGGCTGATTTACATGACCAAACCCTTGCAACACACAGCACTCCCAAAAAATGCCGTCTTTGCAAAAATATTCGTTCATTGTCTGTATTTTATGATTCTGTACATGCTGATTTACTAACAAATATATCAACTTTCATATAGACATCGAAATAAAATTACTTACGTGAAAAGTATGGGTTATTTACATGACCGAACCTTGCAACACAGCACTCCAAAAAGTGGCGTCTTTGGCGAAGCAAATAAAAAAATATTCGTTCATTGTCTATTGAATCGGATGATTTGTGCAAATGTGAAATTTATTAATGTGTGTATAATAGCTGTACTTCTTCCCATACAAAAATAGTTTCTATCAACATGAAAACAAGTTTCAAAGTTGGCTGGGGGAGGCGCGGCCTCGATCGGGTCGCTTTGCCGTTTGACAGAATGGTTGATGAAATAATAGAGAGGCCCCGATCGGGCCTCCTGCCCTCTGAAGGGTTAAATTAAGTACAAATCAATTCAGTCCTACATTTTATGGGGAAAACACAATAAAAATAAAAATCACATTTATTATACTTTTACACCTCAATAAAGTAGCAATACAAGACTGATTATTTCTTGTAAAAGGTTTATAATTTGAAACACACAGTGAGATTCCTATGAGTTAAGTATTATAATCATGGCTTTTTAAGATAAATTAAAATCTATAATAAAGTTTACATTTCACAAATAAAAGAATTTCCAAAAAGTTATACATGGTTGATACTATATCACCTGCCTTGAATCATTGATACATTAATCAATATAATTTTAATTTACAAAGTGCTTCTAAAATTTAAAAGTATTAAGTTCTAATTACATTTATTTGATCAATTAGATACAAACAGGTGGAATAGAATGAAATTACAAATAAAGATAAGATTACATAGTAACAATTTGTTCAAGTGGACCTGCTGAAAAACTGTAAAGGGTTACCTGGTGGGCGTCGGGCCGCGCCCTCTGGTTCTGGTCGCGGCGGAGTCTTGATTACCAGGTGAACAGTCAGCCCATCCTTGATGTTATGCTGTTTTAGAGTGTCAGCATCGTTCATGATCTTCCCGGCGAAGATTAGACACAACTGTTCCGGCTCGGCACTGAACTTCGGCGACAGCACTTCCTTTAACTAAAAGTCACGAAGATACATTTGATTTACAATACCGAAACACTAAACGAATTTCATCACTGATTGCGTATGCAATATCTATGTTATTACGCCATGGGCAATGATTCTGGAAATGCCGTACTTACTTTTTTAATGTCGGCATCCTCTTCAATTTCCACTTGTTGTTTCTCTTTTGGAGTTTTTACTGTGATTGTAATTTTCTTGGGTTCTTCTTGGCCCTCTGCCATTTTGGCAAATCTAGAATGACTCTGTACTTTGGCGGAAAAGCAAAATTTTTGTACAACAAGCACTACAGAATTTGACGGACGAGACTTGCGCTGACGGCTTGACGGCTACAAAAAGCATTGCCAACCAAACAAACTAAAAAAAATATGAAAAACTTTATGTCTATTGTCTATGGATTGCAGATTTACACGAGCTAGTCTAAGTACAACTCTAGTCCAACCATGGAAGTAATAAGTACTTTGTTGTACAAAGTACTTAATACTTCCATGAGTCCAGCTTTATTTTTCTGAAAAGATGGAAAACCCATGGAAAAAATGTAGTTCTTATTTTTCTATGAGAAAAACTTCCATCTTCCTAGAGAAATCAGATAAGTTTCTATTATCCGCCAGATGAAAAAAAGGGAAAGAGGTATCGCGGAATGCTTTAAGGTAGCACTAGTCGATAATTTTCCCATACAAATTTCGGGGGGGTTTTACTCCATTGTTTGACATTGTACATCCAAAGTTAAACATGATATCGTTTTGTGTCATTATTAATTTTGTCTGTACGGAACCAGAATAGTAAAATAAAAAGCCACTCTAAAGTTGTGAGCCATCAAACTTTAGTTTTTCGTGCTAATTTTAATACAACTTTGGGCGTAAATATAGTAATAAAAGAAGTGCCGTAAAATTTCGAAAACAAAAAGCGGATTTCTTGGAAGACTCGAATAATATTTATTTATGATTCTCGATTTGAGCGAAAATTTTTCCATAAAACCCGATATGCCATTGTACGTGACGCAACATAGCATTGTACGATTTCTTGATATGAATTATCGTGCTATTCACAAAAGACTTGGCTGCGGACGGGCTAGTACGGCGCTCCTCATTAAAACGAGGAAGAAGCTCACGCACACCTACACAATGACTATTCTATGTCACTTACGATATTCGCTCGGCTACACTCCATTTCGATACCATACATCACTACTGATATCTTGGCGTTGAATTGGACTACCTACGTAATTGAAATTGTTGATTTGAGTGGATTTTGTATTGGTTGACTGAAGAACAGGCGTGAAAAACTTCAAATAAACATTGAGTAAGTGTTCTACCGACGACCTCCGTGGCCCAACGGTCATCACGCCGGACTGCTACACCGGAGGTCCCGGGTTCGATCCCCGGTCGGGTCAAGAAAGAAAATGATCTTTTTCAGATTGACCCGGGTCTTGGATGTTTATCTATATATGTATTTGTTATAAAATATAGTATCGTTGAGTTAGTATCCTATAACACAAGTCTCGAACTTACTTTGGGGCTAACTCAATCTGTGTGATTTGTCCGTATATATTTATATTATACTAGCGGCCCACCCCGGCTTCGCTCGGGTGGACAATATATTTATTTTTAGGGTTCCGTACCTCAAAAGGCAAAAACGGAACCCTTATAAGCAGAGATCGGATATTCCAGTACATATTTACCTAAACTTCGAGGAGCACGTAACATGAGTGGATAACACCACCTTTAATACATTTTTAACACCGGCATTTAAAAATCATTAATTGTTATTGAATTTTATAGAGATAATATAAATTTAGTTACAAATTATTGATTGAACCATATTATTTTACTTTTGAGAGTTCCGTACTAAAATTGTGTCAAATTAAAATGTTCTTCAAGTAAATAAAATAAAAATAAAAACTAAATATCTTAATTCAATTCAGTTATTTGAAAGATATCGAAAAAAATTGTTTTATTTTTTCAGAGGTGTAATATCGAATACTCGGTCACTTTGAGCAAAAAAATCAGGAGTATTTTGCGATTTCAGACAGCACTCAAAACATATGGGGTACTTCATATTTTGCGATTTCAGACAGCAATCAAAATATATGGGGTACTTCCCGTTGACCTAAAATTATGTTTGTCAGAAAGCAAGGTACTTAGCACAGTACAGTACTTGTACAGGAATAAATCTGAAAGTTGTAAATATGTTGTTGGAAGTTAAAAAAAAAGTGTTACAAACTTATTTTTGCGCTCGATGCAATATGAATCCTAGGGAGCAAACTGCAGAGTTAAGTTTGTTTTTAAAACTTGATTAGCGTCTACGGAACCCTCGGTGCGCGAATTTGAATCGAACTTGACCGGTTTTTAGGGTTCCGTACCTCAAAAGTCAAAAACGGAACCCTTATAAGATCACTTTGTTGTCCGTCTGTCTGTCAAACTTTTTTTTCTTAGGACGCTTAAAGGTATCAATTTGAAATTAATATCTAATAAGTACTCGGATACATGGTCTCTTTTAGCAAAAAAATAATCAAAATTATACGTCAACGCGATCAAGAGATATTAGGTACCTACCGTAAATGTAGCGAAATTTCGTATATTTTGCGATTTCAGGCAGCAATCAAACCCTACGGGGTACTTCCCGTTGACCTAAAATTTTGAAATTTGGCAAAAAGCAAGATCTAACAGTACATACACTGTAAATATGTTGTTGGAAGTTTAAAAAAAATGTTACAAACTTATTTTTCGCTCGATGCAGTACGATTCCTAGGAATCAAACTGCAAAGTTAAGTTTGTTTTTGAAATATCTAGGTCTTTCAGTGAGAGCTATAATGTGAGATGCTTTTCGTGTACGGAACCCTCGGTGCGCGAGTTTGACTCGCACTTGGCCGGTTTTAATGATATCTACCTCCTACTAAAATAAATAATGATAATAACAAGCAAATTATTAAAAAATAAAAAACACGACTGACAACTCACATAGCCTATGTCACTCGGGGGAATGCAAGGAATCTAACAATACCTCTCACATCAAAATCTGTTAAGCCGTTGAGGACTTATGGTGGAATAAAGAAACTTACATACATACATACTTACATACATACATACTTACATACATACATACTTACATACATACATACTTACATACATACATACTTACATACATACATACATGAACCCTGAAAACATAACACTCCTTTTTTGGTCAGTCGTGTAAAAACATACGAAAACGCGCCCGCTCAGAGATGCTACCTATACTGCGCCTTGAGTCTTCGCTAGGTGGTTTCGCGGCGCGTTGCTGGTATTTAGATAACAAAAATTGACAAAAGACTTGGCTGCATGGGCTAGTACTCTTTGCCTCCTCATTAAAACGAGGGAATCAACAAAAAAAAATGACTATTCTATGCTTACGATACAAGACATCGGGAACCATGGACATCACTACTGATTGAAAAATCACGTTTAATTTCCGGTTTTCTCTTTGCAAGCGGAAGTGACTGCAGCCGGGATAATTTGACTGAAAGATAGGCTGACTGACATGAAATAAAAACAAAAAACAGTTTTCAATAATGTCTCTCGCAAATTTTTTATGAAATTACTGCATCGCAAGGTTCCCAATGTTAGATTTATTACAGAGCGGTGATATGCAAAATGGAAAATTGTATATTTTCAGTGCTTTTTGGTTTGTTTCAGGTTTTGGGTTTCTGTCGAATGGTAACTATTTTTGACCATTGAACGTGTTTATAATTAGTAATTTTCGGTATTATTACCGGAGATGTCTAGCACTAATAATTAGCTTATTTTGATGACGTGCCTCTACAGCAAATGGAGGTATGTGATGTGTTACTTATAATATTATTTTTTACTAAATCAAGACTATTACATTATGCACAAGTAGATCAATACCCTTTTGCAGGTGGACACTTTCTTGCGTGGCGAAGATCAGCAATCATTCCATGGTCCCTTAACACTAACACAACAAATTAAAAGAAAAAATGAAAATCAAGAAAAAACCGCAGGTATTTTCATCATTCTCGGCGTCGTGATTTCGTGGAGTACACTCAATAGTACACTACTTTGTAGTGTTATGATATTGTTGATATGTTTTTATTTCATTGCACTAATAAAAGGAACGCGGAAAAGTGTAGAGGATGCGAAGGATGTCTAGGTAAGGTTTATTTATTGTCTCTTTGTTTTGGTCACTAGCCCAATTCTAGCAGGGGTTGTGCGTATACATTGCAGATGATAAATCAGCAGCCGCAGAACAAATCGCAAAGGCGGAAAAAGAGCAAGCCGAGAATATAGCGTCAATGCTGATGCGGAGTTACGATCTGAAGCTGTCGGGCGAAGACGACACGTCGCAGCCGACGTCGCGGGCAGCGCCCGTCATACCGATGGAGCCTACACGCAAGAAAAAGAAGAGAAAGAGGTTTAGTTTTAAATATCTTATTTTTTATTACAGGCTTGCCAGTAGTATGCTGACATAATAGCAAAGTCCAAGGTGGATTATGCGCAAAATTTTTTGCCCTATCCTATTTTATGAAAAATATTCTGAGTATTTAGCCACTCAGTTCGGTTACGTCGCTTCTGCGGATATATTGACGTCAAATAAATTCAAAGTAGGCAAAGTATAGGAAATCGACCACCTGGACTATAATTACGAATCGTTAGAACCCCTATTGATAAAAATCGGCTTAGTAGTTGACGTAATACGTTAGAACATCCGTCAAATTTAAAAGCATTTCCCTGTAGAGCACAGGTACGAGTAGGTGAAAAGGCATTTTGTATCGTTAGATCGCAAATATCGATATGCCTGACAAACTGCCGCTACGAGTCGATTCGGAAGGTGGCGAGCGCGTTCGGCATGCGTGAAGTGTCCGAGGAGGACGCGTGGAACTTCTACTGGACCGACATGAGCGTCTCCGTCGAACGCGCCAAAGAGATGAAGAGGTTAGTGTTTTGAACAGTTTTAATATGGCAATTCATATAACGTCGCCAGCAAAAGGTTTTTCGTGTTTAGATCAAATAGCGAGTAATGTTAACCAAGTAGTCGCTGAAAAACATACTCTAGCCCTTTCCGATCATGAAACTGCTCAAACAGTTACATTTAACTGTAATAAAAAGCGACGTTATATGTCTTGGTTCGATTTTTCATTTAATGAAGTACTTGAAGCGGAGAGTGCGTCAGAAACCTTTCGATATTTTTATGGAAAGTCCAGTAAAATTAAACGGTATTTGTATTTTGAAATATAGGCATACTAAAACTAATATAATATTACACAAGAATAGAAAATATGATAACATTTTTAAAACTTTTATTTTAAAGTCACAAGTACTTAAGTATCTAGTAATAATTAAGGCTGTTTAGAATATTATTTCGTCTTCATTAAGTCCAAATCCTCTTTGTAATGATGTTAGCGAGATCAAATTTAATAATAATGGACATATACTAAACCAACTGACATCTGCAATATATATTAAATAATTATTTTATTGACCTTACTAATACTCAAAATACAAATAATAACATTCATGCAAGTGATGATGTGCCGCTGAATTCAAATTCAATGTTTCGCACTCCAGTAGATGAAGAAGAAACATATAGAGGACTAGCTGGCGCTATATATAATTACATAATTTGACATTATTTATTTTCATAAATTTTTTTATGTGACATATTTTGTAGAGCGAATTCTGACAAATAAACATTTCTTATTTCTGATTTCTGAGGTTTCAACGGATTAACCACTTCCCTGGCATGTTGGAGATCTGCAGGTGAGCACTCAATCATTGCCCTTACATTAATAAATTATAATCGTATTCTCATAAAGAGTTAAACAAATAATAGGTATCTGCATATTATTATGGGATATATTAGAGATTATATTGATGGTAGCTCTCAAATGAGCTGATTGGGCTAGGGCATTGCATACCCGGAAAACGTAGTGTTGGCAGGCCTCCCACTCGGTGGACCGACGACCGGGTTGCGCATGGATGCGGGCAGCGCAGAACCGGTCGTTGTGGAAATCCTTGGGGGAGGCCTTTGTCCAGCAGTGGACGTCTTTTGGCTGGAGAGAGAGAGAGAGATTGCATACCCAACGAACGCAGCATCTGCTCCTGCGTTCGTTGGTCTTTTGTATTGAGATCTAGTAACTCCCATTTTTGTCTTCCCCTTGTAATTAGCGTTTGATCTTCCCTACCAGCAAATTATACTTAACGAATTTATAATAATTTGTTTTATGTGTCCATAGGGTCAGTAACCAGTGATCTGGCGAACCTATGCGCATTTATTAACGGCTTTGTCGTATTAAAAATAGGGAACTTTATTCTTAAAGTACCTTCCGTTATTAAACAATGCGAACTTTTTGCCACTTGCAGTGGAATGAAGCAGCCGGCGAACTCATTATAAGTTATACTGCATTGCGTGACTTCTGCAAGTGCAGGTGCAGTCAATATCACGCGCATTAAACCCCATTATTTTTATGAACCACGATAGCATGTTTCTTGAATATTAATTTATAAAGTAGTTCAGACTTAACTAGACCACATTCCATCATCTATCACTAACTGCAAATTTTAATGTTTAAGTATCTATGTTTACAGGAAAGATTTACTAGCTCGTAATTTAAATAGAATGCAAAAGATCTATCCAAAAGAATACAATTTCTTTCCGAAAACGTGGTGTCTTCCAGCAGAGTAAGTAAGAGTACTTAGAACTACATGTTCACAATCGTGCAAATGTACCTACTAAAATAAAATTATCGAAAATAATTAACCTTAATGTTTTAGCTTCGGGGAAGCTCTAAATTATAGCAAGTCACGGAAAAACAAAACTTTTATTATCAAGCCCGAATGCGGGAGCCAAGGACGCGGTATCTACCTCACCAAGTCACTTAAAGATATCAAACCTACGGACAAACTCATTTGTCAGGTGATTATGAGCTTATTACTTTATCAATGAATGAATCCTACACGTCTTATGAATCATTTGTAATTAATCCTTGATACCCTGGTTAAATTCCGGGAAGATTTTTCCTTAGTGGCGTTGAGGATCACACCTCGCATCAACTTCATCTCTGCCACAAGCAAGAACTGGACCTCCTCCTAAAACAGAACCAGTCTATCTCTGTTTGATTCAAGAAACCTAATAGGCGAGACATTACTTATATCTACTATTTATTTACAGGTTTACTTATCCAAACCTTACCTAGTAGACGGTTACAAGTTTGACATCAGGGTCTACACGCTCATTACATCATGCGATCCACTTCGAATTTTTGTCTACAACGAGGGTCTCGTAAGGCATGTATTTTATTCAAACTTCGATATTGATAGAGCACAAGCAAAACTTATCTGTTAATTTACCTATAACAGGAAAAATAAAATTAAAACGAGGTTCCCCCGTGGTACCATCAGCTTGTACTACCGGTGGTACCACGGTCAATATTTCTCTCCCATGGGACCACTTCTCTGTGATACCACCCAAATTAATATTTTTCATTGACCGAGGAACACATAACGCTATAAGTATTGATTGCGGTGATTTGTAGATTTGCGACAAGCCGCTACGCAGACCCTAACGTGAACAATACAACAAACGTATTCATGCACCTGACCAACTACGCGCTCAACAAACACAGTCGCACCTATGTCTACGACTCCGAGGCAGGAAGTAAACGGTAAGTGTATACGGCAAATATTGGGCCCAGCCAAAAACATTACAATTCACTTATTAGGCTCAGCCAGAAACATTACAACAAAGAAATATCCTTGGATATGAATAGGTTTCCTTCCAGTTACTTACCTTGTGAATTTTCATTGGTTGTAGAGCCAAAGCTAATTTCATAAGAATCGTTAATAAGACCTAATTAGCTAGTCAAAATAAAACTTCAGAAACAAAAAATGTTGACCAAAACTCGAATGCAAAAACGTGAAAGCAATTAGTAGAGCATACCTACTTGCATTCGAGTTCATCGGGTTCGCGCGGCACTACGTGTAACGGGTGTGTGAGTGTGTGTGTGTTGGGCGTAACTAAGTAGTCTCGAACGAAAATCAATTTTGTAACCGGTACTAATGTCCAATTTTCCGTGCGTCAGCAAGATATCAACTCTGAACAAGATCCTGCTGTCGCAAGGCGTGGACCTGGATCGGCTGTGGCACGCGATTGACCAGGTCATCGTCAAGACCATCATCTCGGCGTGGCCCATCCTCAAGCACAGCTACCATGCGTGCTTCCCCTCTCATGACATGGTCTCTATCTTACATGCTATTTCAACATTTTATTCGCTTAATTGATCATCATCTCCGCATGGTCCATCTAGTCTCTATCTTTACATGGACTTTTAATATTTCATTCGCCTAGTTGACCATTCTTTGCTTTATCATAAGTACTTGTTTGAGTACAGTTACCACGCGTGCTTCCCTTCGCATGACATGGTCTGTCTTTACATGCTCTTTTAACACTTTATTAGCTTAGTTGATTATTTCTTAAGTAGGTACCTGTTTCAAGTACAGGTAAACTGTACTTGAAACAGGCACCGACTTAGTTACATCTATTTGAAATATTTGTGCGTCTGTATCGTTCTTAGTTACATCACCTATCATCTTCTTCTTCATTATAAGAAAGCATTATTTTATTTTTCATCGGTCTATCTACATTTCCAAGAGAAATTATGTATTTTGCTTGACATTTCAGGTGCATGCATGTTTTGAAATTCTCGGATTTGATATACTATTGGATCATAAGCTTCATCCTTTTATATTAGAGGTAAGATAATTGTAATTTTACACAATGTCTCAGAAAATAATAAAATTTAGAAATGTCTGAATAAGGACTTTTACACAATAATAGGTTGAAGATGCAAAAATTTTTAAATCACGGTAAAGTAAAACGCATTTTCAATACAAACAATTTTTTTTTTTTAAATGAACCTTTTCGAGAACATACAGGAGGTAGATATAGACAGAAAAATAAAAAATAAAGACAATTAACATTGTCAGGTGAACCACTCACCCAGTTTCCACACGGACACGCAATTGGACCGCGAGGTGAAGGAAGGTTTGCTCACAGACACATTCACGATGCTGAACATCTGGCAGTGCGACAAGAAGCGGGTGCTGGACGAGGACCGGAAGCGGATACGGGACAGGTTGCTGCAGACCAACAAGTAAGAGCTGAACTAATAACAAAGATAAGATCTGAAGTTGACTTAATAATAGAAAATATGGTGTGGCAGTTTCGTTGTACTTCCTGACAATACTGTTTTTAGATTTTCTGAGTTTACTCCAACTGAAGAAAAGGAGCCAGAAAAAAGTCCTTGGCAGATGCAAATACAGTGGGAGGAGACTCACCTCGGCAACTTTAGGTGAGGCTTCACTTTTCTACCAATTTAAGGGTGTCCGCTGCAGCATATTAACAGAAATTAATCTCCGCCAATTTTATCAGAAATTATCTTTGAGTATTGTTAATCTAAGCCTCCAGATGACTCTCCAAATGCGGGCTGAGCAAGCAGTTTATTTTATAACTATTTAATTTGACTGAGCCGAAATGCTCGGCTATGTAACGCTCGTTCGGATGAAGCCGGCTTCGTTTTGATGAAGTTTTCACTTCCGACGTGTGGTCTTGAGCACACAGCAATTTATTTTTGTTACAAGCTATACTGAAGCTCATTTAGTATCCCTGGCTATCTGAACACGGACTATAATTAAGGCTACAAAGGAGCCTCGCTTAGTGCCTGATTCTAGCGACACACGTTTGCATACTAACGAGGCGACTATCCAGGCTCCAAGCAACTCACGTCGTTCGCAGGGTGGCCAAGTGCAAAAGTATGTTATAATTCTGTTTGCTAGGATCAGTCACTAAGCGAGTCTTGGGCTCAGCAGGCTCCTTGTAGTGCGGCCTTAGCCTAACGGCAGTATTGCCTGTAGACGCGTGTACCCGGTGGGCGAGCAGTACGCGTCGCTGTTCCAGCAGCCGTCGGGCTCGCTATACACGGGCACGGCGTCGTCGCGAGCGCGCGGCGACTGCACTCGCGCGCAACGGGAAGAGTTCCAGGCAAGTATTGCTTGAGCTTGACTGTTTATTATGTTTCTTTCGGCATTTCTTCTCAGCAGTGGTCGTTCCAAAATGCTAGTAGTTCGTAGCTTTGAGATTTGTAATACGTTATGATTATTAGTTTTTGATGTGAAAAAGTGCCTTCTTTAAAGGTAAGTTTCTAAAAAAAGGTGCCTAACCAACTAGTAAAGGTTAGCGATTAGCATGTACGTCCTAGTCCTTCTTGTCCTTGGCTCTGCGGAACAGCTTAGCTGCGGTCGCAATCCCGAGTACGTGACATCCTAATTTACAATAATTAACAAATTACAGCAAACGAAAGCAAAAGCCGAAGCTCTCAAAAAGCCATCGCAGCCTAAGGCCCTGAAGGAAGGCGAGAAGAAAGCGAGCGACGAAGCGAGCACGGTGGCGCCGACTACCGTCGCCGGTAGCTGCACCGCCACCGTCACCACCACCACCAACACTACTACAACCGATAAAACTAAAGTCAAAAAAGCAGATAAGGATCCCAAGAAAAAGGACGAGAAAACAAAACTAAATCCAAAACCGTCGCTGATGCAGCAAATAGTAAGTACAAACTTTGTAGTTTCACAATTCCCAAACACAGTACATCGTAGCGAGATGATTAATTGCATTTAAAAACTCATATTTCGATCTTTATTTTATCATAATTCACAAAAATAGTTGCAAAGAAAATAAAAAACATTGGTGCTCACCAAGGGCGTTACCTAGGACCTTTACGAATGATTGCTAAACAAAGATGGCTGCAACAAGTTTTGTCCGCAGATCCCGGAAAAGGAACCAAAGCCGCCTTACGTGCTGTGCTCGTTCGAGCCCGACCCCATCGTGGAGAAGGAGGAGCGCGAGCGCGTGAACCTGCTCGCGCAGCGCGACTTCCTCATCCGCAGCTACGGCATGCTCGAGCAGGTGCGAGCGGGACAGCAATAGCTGACAGCGCTTCAATTTTTCATGCATTTTGGTCTATATATTTTGTACTAGCTTTTTTCCGCGGCTTCGCCCGCGAGGATTTCCCACGGAAACAGTGCGTTTTTCGGGGATGAAAGGTACCCTAATGTTCTTCTCAGTTCTTCTATGTGTATGCGAAATAGGAAGATTGGTTAAGTAGATAAAGCGTGAAGAGTTAATATAAACAAACTCACATTAGTTAGGATAATAGGGATAGAGCTTACCTACTTATATCCTTCTTATCCATTCATTAGGAAGACTGTCCCTGTAGTAGAAACATGATGATGATTTTGTATGATTCTGTCTGCCACAGTTCTTTCCCCTTTTTGCAAACCTAATATACAGGCAAATGTTTGATCCATAAACTTATTATACGTAACTAATAAATAGACGGTTTTAATTTAGCTGATATTACTATGATTACAGATATATTTAGTCATGAAAAAGATGGGAACCCTGAGACCGGAGGACGAGCGCAAGTACGGAGTGTACGGGCGATTGTCTGTTGTTTCTCAATCACCCAAGGTAAAGCAATACGTTTTCAAAAATGTTCTCAGGCCATTTCATACGTTTGGTATTATTGCTGTGATGGCTAACACAATGTTTTATTTTTTTTACGCTTAATTACTATGAATTGGCGCTTTGAACATTAAAAACTTACTTTTAACTTCTGTGACCATTTACTAATATGAAATATTGTGTTTGCCAACAGAAAGTGTAATGTAAAAGCTACTCGAAAATATGTAAAAAAATGTGTTAGAGGACAGAAGGGAACAATAAAATTTTGTGTGCAGACTGCCGTGAAAAAGAGTAAAACAAGTGTCAAGCATAAACCAGAAGCTTGTGGAGACCACTCCGATGGTGAGTTTGTTTATTTATTTTTTAAGTTTTCAATTTATCTCTTTTTTTATCCCAAAAATTCCCACGGGAGCGAAGCCTCGGGGCGTAGTTATATCTAAATAAAAATTTAAGAACCTCGGAAGCCTTTTGTAAAAACTTGTAATGTGTTTTAGCCACTACCTAATTAAGGTACTACTAAAATATTTATTTTTTGCGAATCTCCCATAAAGCATTCAACCAACGGGAGAGGCCACCTATAGGCATCCCCCTCTGCCAAATTTCATATGATCTGCTCATACTGTTTGTGATTGTGTGCGTAGTTTTTTAAGCTAGTGGTCGGCATTATCTTTGTGTGCGTGTATACATTATGTTGTCTAACACGGCGCATTGCGTTAGTGAGCGCGTTTTTCCCCCCACCTAAAGTGGCAGACTTTTTTGCATAGACATTTGCGCTCGCATCTACTCCCGTTGGATGAATACTTTTACTCAAAAATGCATGTAATGTGGTCATTATTTTGACAACCTTGTTTGAGCAAAGTCGACCTTGCCGTTCTGTTTCAAAGAGCGGCCGACAAAGTTTTGCTGGCCGTTCTAACAGGCCGGCAAAACATTGCTGGCTGCTCTAACAGGCCGGAAAAACATTGCCGGCCGCTATTTTGCCTGAAACGTGAGATTAGGTATAGTTGCCGTCACGTAAAAAAGGCCCCTGGCGGTTAAGCTGGGCAGTAGGCGATATATCGGTCTATGCGGTGGGGGGGGGTGGGGTCGGGTGGGTCTCATCCGGCGCGCGCGATTGGTTCGTCAGTCGTACCCATGGGCTAAGTTTCACCCCCTCCTCACCCTACCAGCGCCTTTTTACGTGATGAGAAGTATACTTGCATTTTCGAGTAAAGCACTATACAAGCCTTGGCCCACAATGACTGCTTCGCTGTTCACGCTTTGATTGCCTCGAGTTAGCCTAGCTACGCTCTAGGCCTTCCAGCTTGGCCATCATTGCAGCCCTTGCTGTCCTCGCTGTGTCGGCTCGAGCTCCGGTCTCGGCCGACATCTCAGCTCGTCCATCAAGTGCTGCACGCTGACCGCGCTGTGTCGGCCGCCAGCGTAGCTACGCTGCGCTGTCGGCCATCATCAGCGCGACTAGCAAACTAGACATTATAGACCGCGGCAGTAATCCTAATCCTAACTACCTTTATTTGTTTGTTACCTCATCACGCTTTATCTACTGAACCAATCTTTCTGAAACGCATACACATTGTTAGAAGTACGGAGAAGGACATAGGGTAGGTACCTTTCATCCCGGGAAAAGGCACAGTTCCCGTGGGAAATTCACGCGGGCGACAGCTAGTGTACTATAAGGTATCTCCATTAGTATCCACCGTGTGTATGTGTGTATGTCAGAGCTGCGCGTGCAGTGCCGCGACGCGGTGATATACTCGCGGCCGGCGACCGCGCTGGCGGCCGCCGAGCGCTCCACCAGGACGCACCGCGCGCGCATGGCCTACACCACTTGGAAGATGACCTCGTAAGATATCACTATCTTCTTTATATTATATAATCGAAGGTGACTGACTGACATAGTGATCTATCAACGCACAACCCAAACCACGGAGATCGGGATCGGGCGAGCGAGCGAAGCCGCGGGCAAAAGCTAGTATCCTATACGCAGCACACACTAAGCTGCTAAATGCTCGAGCAGTTTGTGTTACATACGTACATAGAATCACGTCTTTATCCTTTACGGGGTAGACAGAGTCAAGAGTCGTAAGACTCGAAAGCCACGCTTAGCTGAATAGTGGGCTCTCTGATGGAATGGAGATTCAAGTATAGTGACAGGTTGCTAGCCCATCGCCTATGAGTGGAGGAATCCCCAGTTTAAAGCCCATTCCCTCCCTCGATTGACTTTTACAATCTGCGCGGGAAGAGAAGCAGCTGGCACATTGTATGTTTTTTCTTCGCTCCCAGACCAGCATGGAAGTGAAGTTGGTGTTAAATATTTGAAAATGAACCATGTATAAGATAACCATAAAGATCAGAATCCGATGCATGCTTTCCATTAGGTTTGCCCACTTTATACTTTAGACCACTTGTAAATCGAGCATTTTGCAGCTTGGTGTGTGACTGTGCGTTGACCCTTATCCTGTATAGGCCCGGATTTCGCCAAAGCGGAGAGAGGAGATGTTTTAAACAACCAAAAAAATCTTAGTTATTCATATAGCTCGTCTCCACTCATAGTCTAGCTCCAGCGAATCAGCTCGGCCGTCGCGACGATGCAAAATACTGGGTACCTGGCAGCTATATTGGAATATGAAATTTTCACTATTTTATTTCTTTATAATGCACTAACAGTTGCCCAAGGCCATGTGTTCCCTCGCCCTATAAACTGTCCATTTTGCTAGCCTATAGTGTCCATAATAGATAAATATTTCTTATGTGATTATAATATTTGTTTCAGATTAGTGTCAGTCCCTCCTCCTACAAAGTAAGAAAACGATATTTTTGTATTACTTTGACCGCAGTGCCGTTCTGTGTTCATGAGACTTATTGTCACTGACATGCCTGATATGGATGTAACTAACAGTGCAGCCGATTTTACTGCCAATAGAAAGAAAAGCGTGGAAGATATGTTTTCATATTCCTTCCTAATATTATGATAGCTGTTATTGGCATAGTTTAGCTTTGTTACATTAGCAAATCATTGCTTCTTTACAGCAAATTCTGCTAGAGTGTATATTATTGCCTTCTTGTTTTCCGTCAAATTTATCCCTGTACCTAATAAATAATCATAATGTATTTTACAATATTATTTTAATTAAAACTTCATATATTTTTTGTATCAGTTATATTGTCTTAAATATAAATTTAACTTTTAATTAAACAAGTTTCTGAATATAAGTCCTGCTTTATGATACAACCTGTTGAGGCATTTAAATTAAGATCATACACTAACAATATTTGAGGGCACTTGTTTTAGCAAATTCATGTGCAGCCCTTTTAACCCTTCATTCATACTGACTCATACTAAATTAAAATTCACGGTCATGCAGACCACGGCTACTTATTAGTTTTTTTTAAGTTCTAGAATAGTTATGTCATCAGAATTAATTGTCATGTGTATTAAATTGAACTGATTCCACATGCGAAAAAAATAGTCATCATGAAAATGGTTGGTCAAGCACTGTATCGGACCCAATGGACCGAAAGGATATTATATTGGTTGGTCAAAGGGCAAAAGGCTGTGTTCTGCAAGGACTTTGAAATTATAATTCACATATGGGACTACTGTAAATTGGCTGTGCTAAATAATTTCCTGTAGTGGTACCTATATATTTGATTAATGTCTATGTCTTACATTAGTTTTAATCAGACTCTGAAATTCTTAATTAGTCCTTAATCGTACACAATTACATACAAACCTAGATGTTGTCCACAATTGCACTTGACATTATACTAAGTTATGGCAGTGTCCTATAACAGTTGCATAGTTGCATATTAAAACTGCAGTCTCTTTGCTAGTGAACCTCCATCAATATTTTCCAGAAGTTTTCGTTTGAGTGATGGTTTCTCAGCCTCCACTTTTAATATATTTGAAGGCATTGGTAACTTTGTACCCACAGTTGGTGCTGGTTTATTACTAAAAAAAAATGGATAAAATTGTTGTCATCAAACACTAATAATTTTTTAATAACCAAAATTTATATCAAGATGTGATGTTGAATTGAACTCACCTAAAATAAGGCATTTGAAGTGCTTGTGTGCAGTCACACCTCTTGGGGGGGTAGATAGATAGAAGACTTTCTAGAAGTTGGATTAGATCATCTGAGGCTGCACTAAATATATGTCTCAGTTGCTGCGGCGGGAATTGCTTGAACTGTACATAATCTGTCAAACTTTTCATGCCCTAGAACAGAATTGGAACACTTTAGTAAACTAAAATGTCTGCTACTGCTAGTATGCAGGTTTCCTTTACTGGAAGCAGATGGTGGCTGATGAATATTATGAAGCATGAGTCAGATTTAAATACAAACTAAAAGGTGCATCCCGCGCCTGGGATTCGAATCAATACCATATGGACGCAAGTAGAGCGCCGGACAGACTTGAAACAAATATAATCTAATAAAAAAAGACTATAAATGTATAAGCTACCAAATTATAAACATTTGAGGTACTTACAGGCCAAATCTCTTCTGTAGGGGTACCAAAAACTTGGAAAGTTCGAGACAACTGATCCAAATCTGATTCTCCTGGCAGAAAGGGAACTCTCAGGAGCAGTTCAGCCAATATGC
Organism: Ephestia elutella; assembly: GCA_018467065.1. Taxonomy (NCBI): domain Eukaryota; kingdom Metazoa; phylum Arthropoda; class Insecta; order Lepidoptera; family Pyralidae; genus Ephestia; species Ephestia elutella. The sequence goes on from CM031584.1 coordinate 10,690,587, forward strand.
AACCAATCGCCCACATGTCAACACCTGTTCCATACTGCCTGGCCCCAAACAACAATTCTGGAGATCTAGAAAAATATTTATGAATTTACTAGCTTTTGCCCATGGCTTCGTCAGAGTGAATTTCCCATGTGAACTGTGCTTTTTTCCCGGGATGAAAGGTACTCTATGTTCTTCTCAGTACTTCTATGTGTATGTGAAATTTAAGAAGATTGGTTCAGTAGATTAAGCGTGAAGAAGTAACAAATTCACTTTCGCATTTATAATATTAGTTAGGATTTATTAGCTTCATACCATAGTAGTCCATAGTTTGATGCTCTATACCTGTATGGCAGCAAGTAGCAAACATGTCCAGACTAGAGCCCATAAACTTATGTTATGTCTATGCTAGAGCCTATAGTTCATATTGCAGCTACTTTAGCAGTTGAAATGTGAAAAGATAGCAGTACAATATTTATAATACGGATGCTTGGCAATGTATTGTGAAATGAAATGCAGAAATAGCTTTTAAAAAAAAATATTGTGAAAAATAGAACTCACCTGTACCATCTTGTTACAACTTGATGCGTATTTATTCTAGTGGGAGATCCAAAGGCCTTGGCTAGACCAAAATCTCCTATTTTTAGTATTCCTTCTCTGTTTATTAGCAAGTTATTTGGCTTTAAGTCCCTGTGCAGTATCCAGTTTTGATGTAAGTATTCTAAACCTTAAAAAAATATATTATAAGGACTGATGTCAAGCATGTCACTATAGTTATTATATTTTATTTATATGCAAAAAATTCAATGATACCAGACAGTCTATTTAATTTTTTACTTACCTTTTAAAGTCATAATCATGTAAGCCTTAACATTAGCAGGAGTAAGTACAATGTTGTTGTCCTTTACAATTATTTCTAGGTCTGTGTCCATAAAGTCAAACACTAAAGAAACATTTGATTTTTGTCCAAATACATCTGTAATTACAAATTTGTGAAGATCAAGCACATTTATATTCAGCTTAGCCTGTGTGAATTTCCCATGAGGACAGAATTAAAAATTCGAATGTCCAGGTAAATAAAGGTCCCTTTGTGTCCTATGAGTATGCTAAAATTCAGGAAGATTGGTTCAGTAGATAAAAAAAGCATGGAGATGTAACAAGTACAAACTCCTTTCGCATTGTTATAACAATATTAGTTGGGACTAGCTACTGCCCTCAGCTTCACCTGTGTGGATTTAGTTTTTCACTGTTCTTATGAAACTGGTCTGCAAAATTTTAAGTAGCTAAGTTTAGCTGTTAATATAGCTTGGATTGCGCATGATTGTCATCTCGTTGATATACCTTTACTAGTGGCATTTATTTCTTTTGGTCAGAACCTAACTCTTCCTGGGCGACTTAGTCTAGTTGTCTCTTGGTTCTATTATTTCTTTCCCAATTTGTACTACCTACTTTACTACTTCTACTACTAGTGAGTACCATAAAATTGTAGGTTATCAAAATAGCAAAATTAATATAATAATGGTGAAATTCTAAGTAATTGATGTTTCTGATGATAAAAGATAAGTTCATCGGAGTAGAATGTGTTTACCTAGTAGTCCAATGAGGTTTATATGCTGCAATTCTTGCAATAATTTGATTTCTCTTAGAGCAGTCCTGTTAATACCATCTTGAGCCTCTAAACGAGACCCGATTTTTATCTTCTTAACAGCTACTATTTTATCAGTTTTAACGTCTCTAGCTTTGTACACCGTGGCAAACTGAGGAGAAAATTAAAAGACAACTCTGAGACAGTCCATTCATTTTATAGGTTACAATTTTCAATACTTGATACACAAATTAGACTTAAGTGAACCCAATAGATTCAAAAGATATAAGTATCAATAATAACAATATTATTTGAATAAAATTACTTGCCTGTCCTTCTCCAAGAAAGTCTATTTTTTCATACCGTACTAATGGTTCATCCATAATTTTAGAACTGCTTCACTTAGTCTATCTATTAACTATTACAGAACACCCATTTATGAAGATGACACGTTAATTTATAAAAGGAAGCTTGGACAGTAGTCCAATGTGTTAAAAATAAGTTTATTTATAACACAAAATTATGAAGTTTTGCTTCGTCCACAAGTTCGAAAATACAAAACTGAAGAAATTTTAAATCCGCATTTGACGTTTCAAGCTGTCACTAAAACGTATTTGGCTGTCACTTTTTTTTATTCAACTCAATGAAAAACAAAAATCTACATCTGGCAAGCAAAACCTTTAGGTAGGTAACAAAAAAATAGTAGATTTTACAACAAGTGCACAAAACGAATCATTTTTATCCGAGACTTTTAGCAGCCCGAGCCGAAGGCGAGGGCTGATAGTAATGTCGAGAATAAAAATCGTTTTGTGGACGAGTTATAAACTCTGCTTTTCACTTCGATTGCGAGGAAATAAATCAAATTGAAGAAATTAATAATCGCACGAAAAAACAAGAGCTGTTTCCCGCCGCTTTATTTTTTTAATCTTACGACATTGATAGGCTTGGGCTGCAGACCTATACAGCCTACTATTAAATTAATTTTGTAATAATATTTTTCTTAAATATACTTGAATTTAAATTTTAATATGTTTTATGTCTTAAAAACACATAAGGCAAATAAATTAAAAGTAAATATTATAAAATAACAAATTCTATCTTTGAACTTGGCTGTATGGCTCATTTTCTTTGCCGTAATATAGATACATTTATGAGTAGATACGTTAATGCCCTTGTGCACAAAATTCGATTTTGTGCAGCCTATATCCTGCACAAATAAGCACTTTCCGAGCATGAGAAGTGAAAAAAATATTTCTGTGGGTAGGTACTATATTAAGGCAAGACCGTAAGACGAGCGGGGTCTATAGGGATTAGGGAGGGACCACAGGGACGCGGATAGGCGGACGGACGAGATGGGACCGCGACCAAAGAAAAAATTGTCGCGGCTGCACAAGGCAGGGGCAAGTTCGGAAGTTCTTATTTTTTTCATAGTTTATATTGTCAGGTAAATCTGTCACTGTCAATTCTGTGTAAATAATCGATTGATGGATGCTTGCCTATCATTTTCTAAATTGTTGATGAATTTCGTGTTCTTTTCTTTAGAATTACAATGTTTATAATGGTCAGCAGAAGAAATCTTAGGAAGAAATGCTCAAATATTAACTGCCAACAATTGTGAATGCCTATTATTATATTCAATTTAAAAAATATATATATGTGTTAAAAAACCTTGGACAACTCATTGTTTGACATGGCTTCAACAAGTAGCCAGAGCAATGTTTATTATGAAGATATCCCGCCTGGCACTCTTAATGAAGACGAGTTCATTTGCACAGAACGCATCGTGCCTAGGAAAATAAAACCCCAAAACATTGTTGTGAGATTGATGGAGAGAGAAATTTATGGATCCAAAAAGCCTGGGTCGCATTTTCATGTAGTGAGAGAATTCTATCAAAATATATTCCCTAATTTGACTATAGTGAATGTCGAAAAACCACCATGCTTTCTAAGGAAATTTAGCCCAGACGGAAAACATTTTATTGCCTTTTCTGCAGATCAGACTTCACTGGAGGTAAGCTAAATATTTTCTTGTATTTTTGAAATTATGATTGAATTAAACATATAGCTCTAAGTCAACTTTTAGTTGAATTTGTTGCTAACCTATGCACAACTGTTGCACTGTCTTCTACATAAATAAAATATTGATTTTGCTCATGTTAGTGGAGTATTCGCCACACTTCTCTATGCACTTCTTTCTCTATGTGTCAATGAAATAGCTTTTCCTCAATCCCCGGATAGCTTAGCTTCCCCTAAAGATAGTCAAATTATAAACAGTTTCAATGACAAAAGTTTTGTTTGATAAAGTCTAAAAATAAATAAGAAGGAAGTAAAAATTAGTTGTGTAATAATCATTAAATGTTATAGATATATGAATCATTAAATGTTATAGATATATGAATACAGAGGAGCTGCGGCAGCTGGGGACCTGGTGGCTGGCTATCCTTCAGACTTGCTGAATGCCGATGCTGACATACATTACCGGATTCGAACTCATATTTTTTACAGATTTTTCAAAGTGAGTTATTACTTCACTAAAATTAATTGTATATTACTGTTTTTATCACTTACTAGCTTTCGCCCGCGGCTTCGCCCGCGTGAATTTCCCACGGGAACCGTGCCTTTTCCCGGGATGAAAGGTATCCTATGTCCTTCTCCGTACTTCTAACTATGTTTATGCGAAATTTCAGGAAGATTGGTTCAGTAGATGAAGCGTGAAGAGGTAACAAACAAACAAACAAATAAACAAACTTACTTTCGCATTTATAATATTAGTTAGGATTCACAGTAGATTATGAACTTCAGACAAAATACCCTTTACTTTTTGCTTCTTCAGAAAGACATTGGTCTTGGTGTTATTCTGCATTGTAACAATTTTTTAAGAATCGTCTTCTTCTTATTTAAGAGCCGCGCTCTTGACGGTGGAGTATACGCCACACTTCTCTGTTCTCAGCTTTACATTTAAGGTCTTGATACGACACGACGCCTGCCTTCTCTTTAAATTGGCTTACATAACTCTTTCTCGGTCTCCCTGGACCTCTTCTTGCATTCGCCTTTCCTTCAATTATATTTTTAAATAGGTCATCGTGTCGTATCAAGTGGCCAATCATTCTTCCTCTCACATACTTTATTTTTCCAGCCAAAACACACAGTGAATGTTTGCCAGCAAAGAGAAGTACCAAGAAATGAGCGAAACTCCAATCAAATGCCATTCATGGAGCAACAGCTGAACCGAGAGTGCAGCTTGTTCACTGAAGACGGCCGCTATGTCATAGTTGGCTCAGCAGCCCACATCCCGGATGACCTAAGACCTCATTTCTATCACATACACAGCAATAATGAAGCTGTTACACCAACAATGAGGTAACTATAGTTAAAATATTCTGTCACAATTTTTGAATTAAACCTGTCCATATAAATAAAAGGTTTCTTATTCCAGTAATTTTATAATTTCTACTACACTATTATCTAGTAGACATTTATGACATTTATGTCAATAAGCGGAGCTAATTAATTTGGCAATAATGTACATCTAATGTTCAGGAAAAACAATTTCATTTCTACCTGTTTGGGTTTTTTTTTTATATAACAAGAACCTGTTTGATACTTGTTTAAGACCTTTATAGGTACATGCATATGTCACTCTAATTTACTATTTTCATTGCAGGTCTGCTTTAGAAGATTATTCCCTCCATCTTGTGGACTTGCATCATGGTAAACTATGTGATACAAAACATTTTAGAATTGATAAAATATATCTGTCTCATAACCAAGGCATCTACCTATACAAAGAAGTTCTGGCAGTGTTGTCCGTCCAACATCAAACTATACATTTATTCCAAATTGTTGATGGAATGTTGATAGAGATGAGGAAAATAGGGAGATTCTGCTATGATGATGACCCTTTCATTGTCAGTTCAGTATTTGCACCACTATTGCACGAGAGACCTTTTCATGAAGAGACAATAAATAGTTTAAAACACAGATTACTTGTCTTCTTATTTAAAAGAGCGAAAACTATCAGTGATGAGAGTAGAGATCCACTTGAGCTAAGGAAATTTTATAAATATTTTGATATGTTTAGAAGTCTAAGAATGTGGAAGATGCAGCTACTTGACGAAGACCATCTGTTTATAAAATATGCAAGTGAGGAAGTGGTTACTTTGAGAGTGGCGGAACCGAACAGTCAATCCTCATTTTTTGTGATATACAACATAAGTGAGAGTAAAATTTTGGAAGTTTATGAAAATACTTCAGAAGGGTTGTTACAACTGTTCGAAAATTACTGTGACTGTTTTAGAAATGCTAGACTGTGCGCAGATTCGCAGTTCACATGCTCGCCGTCAAACAACCTGTACGCGAGGATGACGCAGCAGAGGTTCAAGCAGACCATCGTGAGAGCTATCTACGGCGGTCGTACAGAAGCTACGAAAAGGATACTGGCACAGCTGCCCATCAGCGCCCAGTCCTACAGTGGTTCTCCATATCTAGACCTGGGTCTTTTTAGTTATGACGACAAATGGGTTTCTGTTATGGAGAGACCCAAAGCCTATGGCGAATATCCTATTAGGTAAGACATGGTACATGTTATAAAATAAGGTCCCCTGCCGCGTCTGTCTGTCCATTCGCGATGAACACAAAAACACTGATGCAGTTTTCACCAATGTGGATCATGAGAAAGGTTTTCGCGGCCAGAAGATAGTTCAATGTATAAAAAAATTATCTTAAACTGACATATTAAAAATAATGGGTACTATCTTCTTATCTTAACATCCGATCCGAGATCCGGAAGTACTGTTTTTTGTAATTACCCCAATGCCTTACTCACCTGTATCGGAAATTCTGAAGAAAGACTGCATAACCCATCGAAATACAACTATTACGTATAGTACATAATATCTCGATGGCATAACCTTTAGAATATCACCTGTGAGATGCCTATAGTCTTCCAGGGCCAGATAAGCTAATCCCAGGAGGGCCAGTCGCTTATTTGCCATCTAAAAATTGGGTATAACATTACGCCCTTTTTTCCGGCTCCATTGCCGAAATTTATTTATGAAGATATTTCTACGTACTCTTTCATTTATTTTTTTATTATTTAACTTTTATTGTACAAACACAATGTATAGCACAATAGGTGGACTTAATGCAGAAGCATTATCTAACAGTCGACCTTTTTAATTCCCTTATACATTATGTAGGTTCTACGCGCGGGACTCGGGCCTCCTGAAGTTCAAGATCTACGCGGGCGTGCTGGGGCAGTCCGTGCCGGCCAGCGCGCGGCGGCTCGTGGCCTTCACGTTCCACCCCAGCGACCCCTTCGCCATCAGCGTGCAGAGAACCAACTCCGAGTACATCGTCAACTTCCACATCAGAAACGCCGTGTACAGCTGATGTCCACATATTGTGTGTTTCAAACGAGTGCCGTTAAATTGTAGAAGATTAAGAAGGTGAATCTTTTATAGTTTATAAAGGAAGGTTTAGACTGTGATTGCGGTAAGCCTGTTATGAGGCCGATACCTATAATACAATTTTTTTTTTTTAACTAGCTTGTAGGTGTTGTGTCCCACTGCTGGGCAAAGGCCCTCCCCCCCCCCTTTGATATGATATATATCTAAATGTTCAACAATATGTTTGTTGTTTACTCTATTTGCAATTTACTATCACACAGTCTGCACCTTACTTTAGGGTAGGAAACATGCAAGTCTTCTGGACAGTGCCAATGTGCAATAAGGACTTTAAAAGTGATTTAGTTTCTAAGAATCGACAATGTTGCAACTCATAATAATATAAATTTAAAATATATAAGAAATAGTAAATAATGCAGATTATATTGTTATGGCTTATCATCATCAGGAGGTGCCATCTTCAAGATGAAGTTTGGAGGCCAGCATGCGGTATCTCTCCCGGTCATTAGCGGCCCGTTTTAGACTCCAAAACTTAAGTCCTGTCCAGGTCGTTATGGCTTATACAAACTTTTAAATATTTTTTTTTACTTAGGTTTAACTTTATTGCCAGAGTAAAAAGGACAAAATATGTGTTTGAGCTGTGAAAAGAAGCTGTAGCGTCAGAGCGGTTAGGATTCGTATTTATGACTGATATGCACTTTCTGATTTTTTCTTTTTCTGCTCAATGAAATTGAAAACAGGAGAGGGAGAATGATTGGCCACTTGATACGACACTATGACCTATTTAAAATTATAATTGAAGGAAAGGCGAATGGAAGAAGAGGTCCAGGGAGACCGAGAAAGAGTTATGTAAACCAACTTAAAGAGAAGGCGGGCGTCGTGTCGTATCAATACCTTAAACTGTGTGCGAGTGTGGTGTCTCCCCCCAAACTATGGAGCATTTGTTATCCTGCCCCTTGTGCCCTAACCCCTGCACCCGGGAGGACCTGATGGCCGCCACCGATAAGGCCGTAAAAGTGGCGGAACACTTTTTGGGTACAATATAATCGTTGGAATGGCATCGACACGCCAAGAAGAAGAATACCTTAAACCTCCACCGACAAGAGCGCGGCTCTTAAAATATAAGAAGATGCAATTTCTGATTGGGCTTTACCTTGACAGCAACAAACAAATAGAAATTGTTAGCAGTTTCAGTTAAGTAGTTAATTACGGTCATTGAAGAGTTTGTAGTCAATAGAAATTGTGTACATATTTTGCATTAGCAGAATACAGAAAAAACTTTCGGCGCGTCTTGGCAGTAAAATCTACTCGAATGCCGTGACGGAAAATGGCATGATACGTCGTGCCACGTTGCTCATTTGTTTTACATCTGTTGGGCGTCCTGTGACGGCAACTTTTTTTCCTGTATTTTGAGCAAGAAGTTTTGAAGACCACCCGAGTTTTGGTGTGGTTGGGATTGTGATGATTGAAATGGTGCCAATTTTTTAATAGGTATTGATATTCTGATTTGATATATTTGTAAATATAGTATGGTATGAGTTATTAGGGTAAATGACAGTTTGTTCTTTGTGCGAGCCCAGAAGATACTCCTACAGACACAAGTTCTGTAATAAATTTACGATCTCAGAAAAAAAATGTTATGTAATATTTTCTCAATGTTCTGAAAATAAAACTGGTCAATGTAAAATTGTTTACAATTATTTTGAATCACGTTTTACTAATAGACGCCGCCAGCGAGGTCGTAGGCCGTGCTGCGTATTCATAGCAAAGATCAAAAGCAAAATTACCCTGCACAGCTTGCACCTCGCGCCCCACGCGACATTTAAGTGTCCTTAAATGCTTATATTTTTTTCCATGGAGTCTTGCTTTGAAAAAGTTCTTTTGCAAGTGGATGAAATTCGATTTTATTTTTGACCTTCTGTTGTCAGTAAATGACACATTCGTCATTGAGACATCGGATCGGCAATGGACAGTCCATTGTCAACAAAATCGCACAATAAAATGGGTTTATATTGATATTTCACACTTTAGCCACTATGCATAACACGAGTAATATATAACACTGATCAGCTCACAAGACAACTCAATCATGCAGTGCCAGCAGCCGCTATTTGGAATCAGTTTGCCATATCATGGTCAACATTATCCTAGTCATTCAGGTATTTTTTCTATCCTACTCCTGATCGGGGAGGACGCTCCTCTATTTGAACTTGGACCTCCTTTTACGTAGAGTATCGACTACCATTCAAGGGCAAAATAAAGTGAAAAACTATGATGAGCATATTTTATTCTAGCTAGCCCATCGAGATAATGTATATTTCAAAGAGCTAGCCAAACGTTCAGATTCATTTTTTGTTAGATGTTTCAAAGTTAGTTTTAAACAAAGTTGACATTCAAGATTTAACATTAAAAAACAATGAATATAACAAATACTTCGTTTTTAATTTCAGTAAACCCCTTCAGTGGTTTTGCTCCTGATGTTATTGGGGAAGGAGAAGTAAATTCCATAACGTTCCCCGACGGGTCCATTCAGTATTACTTCTTGCCAGTGAGATGGCAAAGCGATATCTACTTGAAGCGGTGGCCACCGTTCCCCTTTAATGACAATATGTTTTACAATTATAGTAAACCTAACCCGGGGCTTTGGATCATTAAAAATTTCTCCAATACGTACGTATGCTCTGAATACATATTCATATCTATAAATGAATAGGATAAATTGAATCTAAGCATCTTTCATTTCCAGGATATCGCCGGTTTATAATCAATATTGGCAGAGAACGAATCCTGATCCTTTCACAAAACCATATTTCAGTTGTGACAGCAACGCCATGCCGTCAGGATTTCAGCTGAAGGCAGGTATTTAAATATTGCTTATTATATAAGGATTTTCAAATATCTGGTCCCACATCTTAAAATAAGGTTAGCCAATTTTATTTTCAGACTCATAAAGAAAATTATTTCGTCTATTACCATTTCAAGAATAGATTTTCTTAAAAAATATTTTGACTGTTATTATAGTTTCACAATGACTGTTGGACGTCTACTACGGACCTTCACTGCTTTTGCCCTTGCTTACCGCCTGCGCCTTTGATCGTGTCGACCGCAACGCAAGTAGAAACACCAATCGAAATGAAATTCTGCTGCGAACCTACAGATTACAATTGTTCTGGCCACAATGCAGGTTGCATGCTCAATATTAGGAAAGAATGTAATAAAATAATAAGCCGATGCAAATGTAATAGGATTGAAAAAAAATCCTCAAGTTGTATGTCAATTGATCAATCGAAAACATGTAAAGCACACGACAGTAAGAAAAGGGAATCACAAAAAAATGTACTTATTTGCGCGAGTTGCACACAGGATGTAAAGAAAAAATCGTCCGAAAAAATTAATCAACCATGCGAAAAACACAGTCAACATACAGAACCACACAGTAACTGTATTTGCGAAGACGCCATGCAAAATACGGAGGAGACTTACGGCCAGACGTTTGCAAAAAACTTTGTAGTCCAGACTGCGGACAAATTTGTGGTCACGTGTAACGACCAGGCGAGCAGCGTGCCGCCGCCGGAGGGGCAGACGCAAACCGACTGTCTCTGTTGTTCGACTACGGACGTCAAGGAACGAAGGAAGACAACGCACAACCGTCGCAGGAGAAAATCTTCAGATAAAATAATCGGTGTCTATGAACCCAGCTCAAGCTCATCTTGCTGTACAATATGCAAAAGTGACACAAAATGTAATAGTGTTACCAGCAGAGACGGGATCAATTAAAACACGCCAAATGTATTGTGGATTTATATTTTGTTATTATACATTTTATCGCTTATAATTACATGTATTTACAGTGTTGAATAAAATAGTACATACAGCAATAAACAAAACAAAATTGAGATTTTCGTTTCGTTATTTTAATAGTGACGAAAATAACTGCAAACATCAGTCCTGGGACTAGCACACAGTTGTACGCCCATGCTTACAATAAATCATCGTAAATTCAAATAAGGAAGACTTCGAAATACTACACAAGTCATTTTCATTAAAATACGCTTTGGTAGAAAAGAAATGACTCGTATTATGAATCGATTTGGTAAATCATTTCTCACCGATTTGCAAATAGATCATAAATAAACCGTAAAAACAATTTAACACTTACAACTAGTATTGCATAAGAATACATTATTACTTGAACGGATCTCTTCATAATATAGTCTTTGAACCAGATTTTCTTAATAAATAATGTTGTCTCATAATGCTTGAAGTGCAAAAATTATTGAAACTACAGAAGGAATTTTACACACATAAATAGAATCTTAAAATATACGTAGATTACATTACTTTTAAACCCATTTAGCTAAGTCATAACTATAAGCATAATAAGACAACATTGACCCCATAATAGATTTTAAGACTAACAATAATTAAATACTTGGAGTATTTAATTTAAATTCCAAGAATTTCTCTAGATAAATCCACATATCAAATCTTTTGAAAATATTAAATTCTGATAACTCATACGATACAAATATATAGGGATAGACAAATTAGCTATGGATTATTTATACAGGGGATATAATAATCTTAATATTTAACGAGTCACGACACGTGCCACTGAGATTCATTTTAGTTGTAAAATATTATATCATGCAAAAAACAACATTGAACACTTAAGTTTTACATTAAATATTGTACGAAATTCATGTTATGATACTGGCACAAAACTATTCCTTGAAATCCAACATACAATTACAACACACACTAACTTTATAACATTTATTTATACTTCTTGTCTCTGAACTAATTGTACATCAATACATTTTTGATTTACTAAACTTTGTGCATAATCGAACAAATATAATGCACTTACGTACGTACAAGGTTAGAGAAGGTTTGTTATGTTTAATTTTATCATCAAAACAAATATAATGTAAAAATTAAATATATATCGTGCCTTCGTATGTAAAACAAATTACATTCAATTGACGTAGCAAACGATTTTACAAATGGATATTTTTATTTGACACATTTTATATTTAAAGTCGCACAACTTCTATAAGTTCACTATAAATACCGAGAAAGTAACAATTTAATACTTTCTACCATTTATTTTAATACACACAACCTGTAAGTTGGCTAACGCAACTCGCTTCTTATGCTGCTAAGCATATCTTAAAATTACAAAGTGCAACAAGTCAATGCAATGGTATCAAAGATTTTGACCTAATGACGGTTATTGTTTTTCAAATGAGGTCAGATAGTATAATACTGTCATCAATTGTCAACTGTTTGAAGCGGTGGTGGCCAAGTGGTAATGACACCCGCCTGAGGTCGGGTAGGACCCTGGTTCAAATCCTACCTGGGTCACATGAGTTTGTAGACCAATCTGACTCATATATGGTAGTTTTCTCATAAACCACCTGCTTCCGGTGAAGGAAAACATCGTGAAGAAACCTGTACATTGGCTGACTGTTTAGTTTACTGTGTTATACGGCTACAAGCCTCCCACTCGGTGGACCGACGACCTGGTGAAGGTCGCGGGTTGCGCATGGATGCGGGCAGCGCAGGACCGGTCGTTGTGGAAATCCTTGGGGGAGGCCTTTGTTCAGCAGTGGACGTCTTTCGGCTGAGAGAAGAAGAAGAAGATACGGCTACTGCCACTAGATGGCGGTAGAAGTAAATGGCTTTAGGCGACTTGAATAAAATCTGACACCAGTGTTAGTAATAACACACACGATAAGAAGAAGAATCAATTGTCAAATTGATTGACAGTATTTTACCATCTGACAGACTCGTCAGTAGTGGGTGAAGAAACGATAACCCTTATTAGTCGAAATGCTTTGAAGACATTTGGAATGAATATCTCGCTCAATTTCAGCTGCACTACAATTTTACACTAACCATCTTTAGAGTTGACTTTTAAAATACTGATGTTGTTACGAAATCGATATTCTACATGGGTTGTTAAGGAGAGATAAGCCGGACAGCGAATCAAATCTTGTACAGAGTTATTCATATATAGCTGTCGGGCTTTATAAAAATATAGTAAAGCAAGTGAAATCCAATGCGTCGTAAACAATAGTGACACATTGGGATTCTTTGCAAAATCTGTGTTATCATATCAGTCACCGTACACCGTTAAATAACATGAAATAATAACTATCATACAATGAATATTACAAACTTTACTTTGACTAGACAGCGCCATAGTACCGACATATGGCCAATACGATAGCCATATTGGGTGGAATCTTTACCAGTATAATATAATTCGTTAGTTTTAGGCCCTCAATAATGGGTAAAAAAATAATATTGTACAGAGCTTTTAGCGTAGCCTCGGAGAAAACAAGCCTTTTGTAAATATATCGTGAAATGTTGTGTTATGGCAACATAAAACTTATTTTTATCTATATCACTGGATCAGTTCTTCGAGTAAATTCTGATTTCACAACTAACTGCAATATCTTATGTATATTATGTGTATGTATGTTTTAAATTTCAGGAAAAAAATCCTGTAGAAAATATACTCTACGCGAAATTCAAATGTGAACAGGCTGGTATGTAAATCACATAGTCGAATAGTAGGTTACAATTCATATTAAGATGCGCCCCTTTAAATAAATAAAAAATAGGTAATATTTCAAAAATATAAGAACACTGAACTTCATATGAGAGTAGACACTATTTTTTTTTCATTCTGATTGCTAATGTCGCAAGCTGAGTAGGGCCTGTATCGGGAGCAGGGTGTGATGCTCAGCCGCCACAAAGGGAAGATCTTTCCGCCAGGCTGGCGTTAGGCTAAGAACACACTACAAAGAGCCTCGCTTAGTGCTAAGAGCCAAGGGACTCGCTTAGTGACTGATCCTAGCGAACAAACGTATTGCATACTATCGGAGCGGCCACAACTTGTTTAGAAACTCCGATAGCGCGATTTAGGCTTTTCACATATTATCGTACTGAGAACGCATGTTTAGTTGATGCCACAAGCCTACTCTTTTTCTCTACATGTTTTAAGTAGAGGCATCCTCAAATCCGTTACTGTCTCGTTAGCTAATTATTTTTTAATATTCGATCGTCAAGCAACCTCATTCACACAGTAATTCCGCGCGGAGTACATCACTAAAAGCCCTGTAATATAGCCTGTATTACCTAACATCTGACATTTCTACGGCACACCAATTTTACACATTACCTAATCTATATTAGAGTTACTTCTTAAGCGAGGGAGTGTCTTTAAACATATTAAAATAATTTAGTACTTACACTATGTCAAGTAATATAAAATATAACTCGCAACCGTCACAGCACATCGCCTACGTATAAAATATACAGTTTCATTTATGCAGTCCTTCGCTATCCTGCCGGGGTGTTCACTGTAACAAAAAGACAGTAATTTAATAATTATTAGCACAGTATAATTGTTTTAAGTTTACCATTTTTATTTTCATTTATTTATTCATAAAATATCATTTAATTTTATTCAAGACATTTAAAACTATAAAAAAGAGATACGTATCCATCGGCAGCGGGGCTCCAGCGAGAGGAATCTCCTCACAATGCGAGCCGTGTCCAAGAGTAACGCTCGAGTTATTCATATTGTTATACTCATTTCTTTTTTATATCCCCACATTTATTGACAAAATTACTATACATACTTCGGCGGGAATGGGGATTGGTGGACTCGTTATTATTGTCAAGGACTCGCTGACGCTTGGCCCTCCCTTACTTCCGCAGTAATTTCGGGGCTGGACGGACCAGATAACTGTCTTTTCCACACGAAAAAAATTGGTTAACACAAAGTATAACAAGTATATGGCAACACAAGCTGCACCTGTTGGGAATTTTGGGATAAAACGTACCCTATGTGCTTTTCCTGGTATTGTTCTACTTTTCATCGTAATCCGTCCAGTAGATTTTGCGTGATTGAGTAACAAACATTCTCACAAACTCACATCCAAACTTTCGCATTTATAATATTTCGGGATAAAAAGTACCTAAGTGCTATTCCCGTATTTTTCTACCCGTGTACCAAATTTCATCGAAATCCGTTCAGTAGATTTTGCGTGATTGAATAACAAACATCCTCACAAAACAAACTGACATCAAATTTTCGCATTTATAATATTAGTAGGATTTGCGATATGGCTTAAAAAGTTGGATATCTAGCGATCAAGACGTCCGATCGAGAGATATCAGATTGGAATCCAGGGTTTCACTCTTAGACAAAGGAAAAAGAATAGGCATGACATACCTACAAA
>CM031584.1:10705910-10767910 GCA_018467065.1 Ephestia elutella
AATTAAAAAATATGGAGCAATTTCACAAATAACATCTGCGGATGGGATGCTTTGATTATTTGCTTTGATAGAATGATCAATTGAATCAAACAAATGTGCTCTCACAGTCGTAAAACATTTAGCTCAACATTTATGATAAATAAGGAGAAACATTATTTCAAAACTGTGTTGCAGGAACATCCTAGGATACAACCGCCAGCACCCCGCCGTCCCCGTCACGAGCGACCAGTTGGAGGCCTACGTGCCCAAGGGGCTCGTATATTCTTTACTATGGTCGTTCAAGCTGGGGGACGCCAAACTTAAGGTAACTTTCATTTCGATATTTCTAATAAATTCACTATGACAACTATAACAAGGTCAGCCAGGACGCAAAACTATTTTTACGTATCGATAAATAAAGCAACATTATATTGAATTTGTATAGTTGCTTAGCTGTTAATAAGCTCACTATTCAGCTGAGCGTGGTCTTCGAGTCTCATGACTCATGGCTGACTACCCCGTAAGATATAAATACGTGATACTGTATCTGTATTTTAACTGTTATATTGCTTTCAGGATCGTAATGAACTGGGCGACTTCATACGATCTGCCAGCACCATGCCGCTGCCTAACTGCGGAGCAAATCAGCACATTATCGACTTCGAGGTAATTTATTAATCTATTTACTTACCTTTACATGTCGAGGCCACCTAGGTATCTCAACCTGTTAATAAGCCTACAAGATAAATTCTGATTGGTTAGTTAGCATGGTGGAACGTCGAGAAAAGCTAGCTGGCTATGACATACAGATCCGTGCGGGGCGAGTCACGGAACTCACGGACCCTTGTCGTGGGTGGGCTAGGGTAGATCCCATTATTTAACTTTTTTATATATCACAGTTAATTTGATATGATCCCAGTACCTTACTGGGCATTGCTGATAATAAGGAAACTTCTGTAAAAGTAATGGTCGGCCTTCTCCGACGTACAATATATTTTCGTTCAGCATATTCAAATTGGATATTCTTTTCAATATTGTTGATTTTTTATAACCTGTGCCTTGCCTGATTTTCTTATGTTGTCGAGGGTTTCATCTATGTTATTTTCCCCAGGTGTCAATAACCGGGGAGTGGGTGCCCTGGTCGGCCAAGGTACCTCAGATCGAGGTGGAGACGCACAAGGTGGCGGCGCCCGACGTAGTGGTGCCCACACTCGACACCGTGCGCCACGAGGCGCTGCTCTACACTTGGCTGGCAGAACACAAGCCGCTAGGTACCGTCTGTCTGTCTGTCATCATAAATCTAGGTGGAAACGCACAAGGTGGCGGCACCAAGCCGCCCCGAAATCGAGACTATTTTGTATTAAAAAGAGGCTTAAGGCTTGAATGACAATTAAAAAATTAAAAACTTTTTTAGTATTATACAAAAAAAAGGAACGTAAGAATAAGACTAACGTAAGTGTAACATTTGACTTCTACCTTGCACATGCTCATTGGTCAAATCAAATAACTTACCTACTCTTTTTTTGGGAGCTTTTATCTTTTGAGATATGTAAGCCCCATCATATCTTTCCCAAGGGAACGTCTGAGGAGATGATACGAAAATTAGTAAAAATCATTTTTTAAATTACAGAGCCTGGTTTCGACAAAACTGTCTGGGCAATACCCACATAGTTAAAACTTAATTTCGTCTCCTTCATTAGTAATTCCCTTTACTTAAACTTACACTTCGGATAACGAGAAGCACGTCAAAAACCAGTAATATGTATAATTTATTTATATCCTCAGTACTCTGCGGCCCACCCGGTTCCGGCAAGACCATGACATTATTCTCTGCCCTACGGGCGCTGCCGGACATGGAGGTGGTGGGGCTCAACTTCTCGTCGGCCACCACCCCGGAGCTGCTGCTCAAGACCTTCGACCACTACTGCGAGTACCGGAAGACGCCCAATGGCGTCGTGCTGGCTCCTGTACAGGTCACTATTGCGACAGAAAAATACAATGTCATATGCGTTAATAGTTTATTTGTTAAACATAGTTACAATAAAAGATGTTACAAGTTAATTAGCTCGCCATGTCTTGCTATTTCTAGCATACTTACTACAATGTCTACAATATATATATACAAATACAATGTCTTTATATGCGTTAATTCAAAATTTAAAAAATTCAAAATACAAAAATGCTATGTGCGGTGAAAATACTCATCTCTACAGTTTAGTAATTAGAAACTTGCATTTATATTACAGGTATATTAGTACGATTTGCATTTTGACTCGTAATTTCAATGGATTGATATATTTTTATAGCTGGGCAAATGGTTAGTGCTATTCTGCGACGAGATCAACTTGCCCGACATGGACCAGTATGGAACACAACGTGTCATCTCCTTCTTGAGGCAGCTGCTCGAGCATAAAGGGTTCTACAGGGCCAGTGGTATGTTAACATTTTTTAATATTAGAGAAAAAATTATGTTTTCTGATGATCTCAACTTATTATCGGCTACTGCTATGATCTCTATCACAATTCTAGATGACCAATTGGACATGAAGGTTTAAAATTTTAATCTATTTATTATTTGTTGCGCAGACCACTCGTGGGTCCACCTGGAACGCATCCAATTCGTGGGCGCGTGCAACCCGCCCACGGACCCTGGCCGCAAGCCGCTATCACACCGTCTACTGCGGCATGTACCCGTCATCTACGTCGACTACCCCGGCGAGACCTCGCTGGAACAGGTAATGTTTCTCTATAACTTACACTGTGGTTATTTATGAGTGCATCGGTCTTTGAGGGATTAGGGGTTTCGCTTTTGTACAGTTTTGAGAATAAATTGTGACTGGCTAGTTAGCACGGTGGAACGTCGAGTAGAGCTAATTAGATATATACTGGACATTCCACCGTTGACTGTGACGTGAAATTCACGCACGCAGAAGCCAAAAGTATTTAATTAAAAACATAGGTAGTATTGTAGAGTTATTGTACTCTAGCTAACTGACTACTGGGACGGACAGGCGGGACTAAAATAAAATGCTGGAACGTTAAACGAGACACAGGTTTATTTACTTGCACGGTGCGCGAGCGACTACCCGAACGAACATAAGAAATATGCAGTCTAAGCATTTTAACTACAGTACCCCTACAGTATTATTAATTAAATAATCTTTGCCCTAACAGATCTACGGCACGTTCACTCGCGCCATGCTTCGCATGCAGCCCGCATTGCGGGGCTATGCGGAACCCTTGACCCAGGCCATGGTCAAACTGTATCTGGCTTCCCAAGAACGGTTCACCCAAGATATGCAGCCGCACTACGTGTATTCTCCTAGAGAGATGACCAGATGGGTGCGCGGTATATGCGAGGCTATTCGGTGAGTATTAGTAACTTTTTTAACCTTTATTGTTCATACTAATACTTACGTTTAAGTCGCATTTAAAATTACTGCGTAACATTAGCCGCTGGTATTTCACAAGATCGTCTGTTCCGTGATTTTTGACTATACAAAAACCTTCAACATAAATTGGTATTTTCCAGACCGCTAGACAACCTTTCGGTGGAAGGCCTAGTACGTTTGTGGGCGCACGAAGCCCTGCGTCTCTTCCAGGACCGACTGGTAGAAGACTCTGAAAGGCAGTGGACCGACGAAAATATTGACAACGTCGCAATGATGTTCTTCCCAGGTAAGTTTATTGTAAACCCCATTGTTAGACAAGAAAATTATCACCTTCTTACGTAAAACAACACTACATTATTAGGTATCTAGAAATAAAGAAAAGAAGCGGTAAGAAGATTATATTTATTGCAATAATTATCACTGTGAATTGAAGACGTATAAAATGAAAGTTTTAATTTTAGGTATCAACAGAGAACAAGCTCTGGGTAGGCCAATTCTCTATAGTAATTGGTTGAGCAAGGACTATATTCCTGTCCAAAGGGATCAACTGCGCGAATACGTGAAAGCCCGACTCAAGGTAATTGTTGGATTTGATTTTTTTCCATTTGTGAGATCAAATACTTGTGATACGACTAGTGATTTGCCGTTCCCGAAATTTTCAAAGAAACAGCGGAAAGTTTCTTTGAAATTCCTCGGAAATATTCTCGGGGTCGGAAAATTTTCCTAAAAACCCAAGAATCTGAGAATTTTCGGAAATTTTCAAGGAAATAAATTTTTGGGGAACAGGAAATTTCTTAGCGTCACATAGATACTCGAGGTCATATACTTATGAAAAAAATATATGTTGGTAACATATTGGACGTACAATGACTATAATAAAACTTTAAAAAATTTCCTCTAACCCTTCGAATAATTGATTTTTTTCTCAGGTGTTCTACGAAGAAGAACTGGACGTTCCACTGGTACTATTCGACGAGGTGTTGGACCATGTTCTGCGTATCGACCGTATCTTCCGGCAGCCGCAGGGCCATCTGCTGCTGATCGGAGTGTCCGGCGCCGGCAAGACCACGCTCAGTCGCTTCGTAGCCTGGATGAACGGCTTGAGCATCTTCCAGATCAAGGTTTGTAGACGACAAAGTGATGATGGCATTTTCTGTCGCCATGTTTTCTTTTGTATAGAATTGTGTTCTCTTTCATTTATAGAAATTCAGGTGGTAAATAATCAAACTAAAGTCAAATTATATACTTACTATCATTTTATATTATGGTTGAATAATACGGTGGACCGTCGGGTACAGTTCGGGCTATGATGTGTCGTGCACGGCGGATCACGGACCCTTGCCGTGAGAAGGTGAGAGGAGAGCCCTTTAATGTTTATCTTTTAATAGTTAATTTGATATGATCCCAGCCTGTATTCTCATTTCAGATGGGTTCTATAAATGTTCTAGTCATGCTCGGCCATATATTCCGGAATCCATATTGAATTTTTCCTTAAACAAAATATAGGTCTTCAAAGCCGATTTCAATACCAATACTGATTAAAACTATTTTATAGGTGCACAACAAGTACACGGGCGCAGACTTCGACGAAGACCTGCGCTCAGTACTGAGACGCGCGGGCTGTCGTGATGAGAAGGTGGCCTTCATCCTAGACGAGTCTAATGTGTTGGACAGCGGCTTCCTCGAGCGGATGAACACGCTACTTGCCAATGGAGAGGTAAACAATATATTACTAGCTATCCCCTATGACTTCGCTCTCGTTGGATGTTTGGTATAAGTTGATTTTCGGATCTCAAATTTCACTAATGCTTTGTAGTGACAGTATTTTGTCTCCTATATCCCTACGACAACTGCTAAAATAGGAATACAACTAATATTGGCACAATTAATATTATTTGTATACAGGATCTTTCTGTTTGACTGTCTATTCGAAATGACATCTAATTAATATTGTATCTTAATATTTATTACTAGGTGCCCGGCTTATTCGAGGGAGATGAATTCGCTGCTCTCATGACTCAATGCAAAGAGGGCGCACAAAAGAGAAGGACTGATGCTGGATTCCAATGACGAACTTTACAAATGGTAAGTCTAATTGTACCTTAAAATATTAGGATTTTCTATCAAATAAATATGTCATTATTTAGCATTTTATAAAGGTGCTGGTGTAGGTATTTTACAGTTTTTGAAAACGGTTTAATATATTTCCCACCCATTCAGGTTCACTGGTCAAGTGATGCGCAACCTTCACGTAGTATTCACCATGAACCCTTCATCTGAAGGCCTGAAGGACCGCGCGGCGACTTCCCCTGCGTTGTTCAATCGTTGTGTGCTGAATTGGTTCGGCGACTGGAGCGATGGCGCTCTCTTCCAGGTATTTATTTATCTTTTAAATATTATTCATTTAAAAACTTGATTTACTAAAAATTTGTACAAATGGCGGACTTTAAAATCTATAATACATAGCAGGTATTGCCAAATGCATTCTAATTAGGCTATTATTTACCTACTAAAATTTAATATTGAAGCTGGATCTTAGTTCTGGATTGAAATCTGACTCGTATAATGGTTGAATGTAATAATACGCGTTCATCACAAAAGTTACTCCTCCCCAATATCCTTTCGGGTTTTTTTTTCGGTTGATGACTTGTAAACATCGAAATAGACTCAATTGATGACTTGTAAACATCGGAATAGACACAATTGATGACTTGTAAACATCGGAATAGACACGCGAAAAATAGTCGTACATATTTTTCCCATTAGAATTGGGCCCGTGTGGTGAGTCATGGCATGACCCATCCTCCTTTATCCATCCACGACCAGTGCCCAATGATGATATGTTTCCCAGGTGGGCAAAGAGTTCACGAGCCGCATGGACTCCAGAATGCGCGGACTATGTGCCCCCTGAATTATTCCCGGCGGCGTGTGGGGAAGTCCCGCCGCGGCCGGCGCACCGCGAGGCCGTAGTGAACGCGTGCGTTTACGTTCACCAGACGCTGCACCGCGCCAACGCCCGCCGCGCTAAACGCGCTAACCGAACCATGGCCATCACGCCTAGGTATGTAGGGTTTTAGCTAATCATATTCCATTGTTCTCGTTTGATTTTTTGTGTCTCGTGTTTGGAGCAACTTGTTGCTATGTACTTTGAAAACTGTTATACTATCTAGGTACACCTGGGTATGATTTTTTCACCGCTGGACGAAAGTTTTTAATTTTTCTGCCATACATCTATCTAATGCAACATGATGCTCAGCAAACTGTCAAGTTTTTGCTTCGGTCTAATCACGTTTTGAATAAATTATTACATACTTTGTCGCATATAACATATAAAACTTCTTCTTTTCAAGTCGAAAATAGCAATCAAATATGTTTCTTAAAACTTTGACCAATAAGTGGCTAATATATCATCACAGACACTACCTAGACTTCATCCAGCAAATGGTGAAGCTGTACGCGGAGAAGCGAGCCGACCTGGAGGAGCAGCAGCTGCATCTCAACGTGGGGCTCGGCAAGATCGCCGAGACCGTGGAGCAGGTCGAGGAGATGCAGAAGAGTCTCGCTGTCAAATCGCAGGTGAGAGGTCACTCAAGGGCAAATAGTACTGGTTGGCGTGACTAGCCTGGTGTTCCTAGATTTTTTGTGAGAAATGCTAAAGCTGTACGCAATGAAAGCAGCTAAGTATATGTACGTGAGTAAGGGCAAAGTCGGTCGCTCTTTTCAATACACTACTACTGGTGAGAGGAATAAATATTCCTTTCACCATTTTGTTTTCAAATGAAAACACCCATAAAGTGATGTATCCAATGAGAACTGCAGTTTTTAGACAAGGCTAAAGAGAACGTGTTACTAGGGAATAGGAATATACAGGGTTATTTGTAATAAACTAATAACCTTCCTAGGGGTGAAAGTACTCATAAATATGAACATCTTTTTGTATGGGACCGACTCTGAAATCTCAAAAAAAAAAATTAACTGTTCCATACATTTTGCAATACCTACTCGCCTAAAACGTATACGTTCACCAGACGCTGCACCGCGTGCAAAAAATCAGCTGTTCCATACGTTTTAGGCGAGTAGGTATTGCAAAATGTATGGAACAGCTAATTTTTTTTTTTGAGATTTCAGAGTCGGTCCCATACAAAAAGATGTTCATATTTATGAGTATTTTCACCCCTAGGAAGGTTATTAGTTTATTACAAATAACCCTGTATAGGAATGTGCTAATATAACGCAACGGGTAACTCTTTATTTTATGTTTCCAGGAACTGCAAGCCAAGAACGAAGCAGCCAATGCTAAACTACGTCAAATGGTGAAAGACCAGCAGGAGGCCGAGAAGAAGAAAGTCGAAAGCCAGGAGATTCAGGTTTCATACTATTACTTAGATGACTGGTTTTTTTTAATTCGACAATGTTTGTATTTTTAAACCTGTGTCATTTATTTTGAAAATAGGTTGCTCTGGAAAAACAAACGAAAGAGATCGAGGCCAAACGCAGAGATGTGATGGCTGACTTGGCCCAGGTGGAGCCAGCCGTCATCGAGGCGCAAAACGGTTTGGTTTTTATTTTCATACTTATTGTAGTTAGATTTTGACGTGACTTATACCTTTGTGAAGCATACTTCACGTCGATCACTCAGTAGTTTCAATACTTCGTAGAAGCTAAGTATCATCGCATGTAAAATATTTGTTTTATCGTATAAAAATTCATAGACGATTTGCTTAACTTTAGTAGTTAGTTTACTTTATGTCAAAGTCACAAAAAGATGCCTTTAAAAATATATTTATTTTGTTGGACTAGGAACTAAGTTAGTCGTAATCAGAACGGCGAATTATTTAACGACTTTGGTCAGAAGCTGTATGATATGTTTCATGTTTTTGAGTTATTTTTATATCCTTGTCATGTCGTACAAAAACCTTTTACATGTTATGTTATATGACATAAGTTTTTGTAGTTAGATTTATTTTAGAAACATAACTGTTTACTAATATATTAACTGTTATTGTTTTCCCACAAAACTACATACAAAGTAGATGCAACACAAAAACATACAAAAGGATAAGCATACTTAAGCCCCTTCTGATAACGCTACGCATAATATTAAACATACAAGTATATAAGTTATTTTAAGGCGAAGCCTTGATAGATACAGCCGAAAACGGCCCAGATAAAGTCCGTCTCACGAAAGAAGTCTAGCGGATATTTGTGGGAAATAATAATGACAGATAGTTTAACAACACATTCGTTGACTGTAGCGCCGCGTCTGAGACTTTCGTCACAGGGAGGGCACTTCATAGAAACGGGGCGTCATATACAGGGTGACTTTTTATCCAGTGTTCAAATTTATATATTAGATTCCTTTTCAAAAATAATTAGACCCGTATTTTTTCGTTAAGTACCTCTCCATACAAAAAAACAGAAATAAAGCATGCTAAAGTTATCCCGAAAGTGTTTATGATAGTTGACACCGCACGCCGTACACACAGACGCAGTAAGTATAGCGCGCTGTCAATCGGCCCGCCACTCGCGGGCATTGACCCCTTTCATTGATGATAACAGACGTAGCAGCTTAGTACATAAGTTGCAAATTTTCCCTTCATACTTTCCGGGCTTAGGACCGTCAAATTGCAAAAAGGCTTTTTAATTACTAGTTGGATACTTATTAAATTATAATTAAATAAAAGTAAAAACAAAAAAAAACCATTTGCAATAAGGCGTATTTAAAAAAATTTGAATCAACTTATGTACAAAATTAAAAATCAACTAATTAAAAAGTTCACTATAATCAACTTACGTGTAGTTAGGTAGGTACCTACGTACACTTTCAGTCACAATATTGAAGAATTTGTTCAAAATGTAAACCGTCTTGTTCTAAACACACCCTGGCCCTTTTTCTTAAATTACCTTTTAACTTATTTAGCACTAAAGTGTTCCTTTTCACTGTGTCAAATGCACTCACTATTTGTGTTTTTAACATCTCGGAGGCTTTGGGCCTCCTCCACATAAACAAGTCTTTTTACTTCACCCCACAAATAAAAGTCTAAGGGCGTAAGGTCTGGTGACCGAGGTGGCCATTCCACGGGACCTCCACGACCGATCCAACGATTTGGGTACATCTCGTTTAAGTACTGCCTCACATCACGGGCATAATGAGGTGGTGCACCGTCCTGCTGGAAGTAGAAGTTTCTATGATTCAAAAGGGCGAGCGGCACTTCCTCCATTAGGTCCGATATAACACCTTGCAGCATGTCTAGGTAGGTACCGCCCGTGAGCCGTCCCTGAATGAAGTAAGGCCCGAGTATCTGGTCGCCTAATATCCCGGCCCACACATTTACACTGAAACGATGTTGGTGGTGGTGTTCTTTGATTTTGTGTTCGTTTTGATACGACCACCAGTGCTCGTTGTGTTGATTGTAGACACCAACACGGGTAAACATAGCCTCGTCTGTCCATAAAATAATGGCGTCAGGGTGTGAAAGTATCCACTCGCATAAAGTACGACGGCGTGCGGCGTCTGGTGGCAATAAAGCCTGTACTTTCTGAAAGTGGTATGGATACAGTCCAACTCTGTTCAGCACTTTCCACACTAAGTACTGGCTTAGGCAAAAAAGCCGTGCTGCATCTCGCGTACTCGCCCTGGGATCAACTTCAAAGAACTCCAAGATTTCATCTTCAATCTCGAGAGCTAAGGCCGGTCTGCCACCTCCTTGTGAGTGACTGGGTGCAGTAAATTGACCATGATCTAGGAGTCTTTGGATAGCTCGCAAAATAGTTCTTTGGTGTGGTACTGCTGGTTCTAGTATGCCCATAGCGCGACGAATTCGAGGTACACTATCGACCTCATACATTCTCTGGGCTGCGTTTAACCTTTCACCACTCAAAATGTAACACCGCACCATTTCGTAGTACTCACGGTGGGAGTACATTGTGTCGATCGCGTAATGAGCCGTGCGTGTGCGATTGCGTAAGAGCGCGCGCGTGCGTCACGGGAGCTTGGCTCGCTTACGACTGGCGAGCGAGGGAGGCGTTTGCGCTGGCTAGGGGTCGCGCGGGCGGCCAGGACCCCCCGTTCACCCCTTTCCCACCCCGCTACGACACGCAGTGCCGATGCCGGCGCACGTGATGCGCGCGACGTACCTAGTCTAGTATGTTTGACTCGGGTGTCAATATTGAAAGGATTCTCTGTTCAAGAAAATTATTTCTAAATTGCAATTTTACATACTGTTTTTTTTTCAAAAACTCAATGTATTAATGATACCTAATACCTAGAAAAATTTTAACACTGGATAAAAAGTCACCCTGTATACCTACTACTACTACTAATGAAACTGTACATCCGATAACTCGTCAATGTGTGCGTTTTCATAGTCATAGCGTCCCAATTCGCAAACAAACGGGGAGAAATGCGGAGTAGGCCACATTGCCTTCCTATCTTTATGTAGTAGTATTTATATTAATTCTGTGCTTTCGTGAGACGGACTGTAAAAATGAAGATACAATTCAGCGGTGCGGTCGATAAAGAAGCAGCAACTGGTGGAGGTCCGTTCGATGGCCAACCCCTCCGTTGTGAAGATGGCGCTGGAGTCGATCTGCACGCTGCTGGGAGAGAAGGGAGACACGTGGAAGGGAATCCGGTCCGTCGTCATGAAGGACAACTTTATTTCCACTATCGTTAACTTCGAGACTGAAAATATCACGTTAGTTTGGCTTTTTTTTTGTAATGGATAGCACGTCGCGACGTAAGTTTTTTACGCGACTTTTGATACTTCCACGTATTTCGTACATTTTTGTTTTACCTTATTTAAAAGTATGTGTTTTTTAATCGTTTTGGACAATAAATGCAAGCAAAAGCAATTTTTAATACTTGAAAAATGTATCTAATATTGCAACGTGCTATCCTAATTCTAACGTTGATTATATTATTTAAATATTATTTCAAAGTCTTAAAATTACTGTTTAAGATAGTTGAGCATTTTAGATAGCAATAAGTATTTTATTGTATTTATTGGCAAAAACATATTGTATTCTAAACTCTTGCATTGAATGTATGTTGATTGAATTGTATTACGTTACTTAGCAGTACTTTCGTTTTTCAGCCGTGTTGCTATGGATTGTACGTTTAATATTAAAAAATATAATAGTCACATTTTGGACTATTGAAAGAGAACAAAGACAAAAAAACTTGTTAAAAAAATGTAAATAATAATCTAAGCTCGCTTGCATCATGTGACTGTTGTTATTAATATTATAAAGAAGCTGTGATCACTGTATGTGTATTGTAAAACGGCATCTATGTAAGGCTCACTAATAGAACTCGTGACTAACATACTAAGCATCGTCGTGAACATTAACAACCGTTTTAACCTTTGTCGTAAAAGTTACCGTGTTTCTATCGGCATTTTAAATATCATACTATGGGCCGTAGATTATTGTGTCCTTCGCTTTGCTTCGCTTTTCTTCAATTCAGTACTTCTATTAGTTTAGATTTCGGACCCTACATCTTCTATGCTGTACTTTGTAGCAATTAAATTATATTAATTGGGGATATATCAGAGAAAAGCGTAACATAGCGACACACGTCTCGGTCCGTCTTACAGTGATCTAATTCCAATGTTAATCGTACAATAATGCTAGCCGCATGAGACACGACGCTAAACGCCTTTTTTGTTTCTCTCCTTTGTACTCTCTCGCTCACGCTTCGTGCTGGTGTGGGACGTCGCGACTGGAACTTAAAATAAACAGCGGTGAAGTCAATTAAGAAGCAGCACCTAGTGGAGGTGCGATCGATGGGTAACCCGCCGGCCATCGTGAAGGTTGCGCTGGAGTCCATCTGCCTGCTGCTAGGGGAGAACGCCACGGACTGGAAGGCCATCCGCGCCGTCATCATGCGGGAAAACTTCATCAACAGCATCGTCTCCAACTTCTCCACTGAGGACATCACGTGAGCACTGATTCACCCCTCCCCCCCACCTCGATTTTCCCTCCTTTTTTGGTGGAAGCGCATGGCGTTTGATTGTCGTATCAGAAGCCTGAGTACGCTTGAAGCATGCTTATTGCACGATGGTCGATTTTCTTTGCACGTTCTAACTTTGGTAATTGGCATTATGGTGATGGCTTATTAATCGGTGTAGTTATAGGAACATGACTTGAATTTTCCCGTCGATGTACCTAATACTAAAACGGCGGAGTTATAGATATTTATATTTTAACTTTTCCAGTGGGTATTCTAAGTGACTCGATTGTCGCAATTTCATTGCAGACGAAACAAGTCATACTAATAAATATTTTGTCCGTTTTTTTTGGGAGTTTACGAAAGACTTATTCAATATCATTACACAAAGTTACATTTTTCCTATTTCGTTTTGTGAAATAACGAAGTCTGCTCTCCCATTTATTTTCACCACGGACGCATGAATGTATTTGCCAATAAATAACATTCGTCAAAACATAAATTAAGTCACCATCAACAGTGAAACAATAAGCTTTGTGTTGTATTTTATTTCCTTTTTAATTTTTGTTGATTTTATTTTTGCTATCTAATGTGTCTTTCTATCAAACAGTGAGAGGCATTGGATGGCCTTTTTGTATTTTATTTTTGCTGTGTGTGGTAAGTGACGTCCAATTGCTCAATCCAGGGATACAAGGGATACTGCATGTCACCAAACAGTATTTTCACGGAAAGGTTATATTCAAAATTTAATTTGGGATCATTGGCATTGCACGAAAAAGCACGTTAGTATAACGCGGGTAAGAAATAGGGCTATTATTAATCAGTTGTGTGTTTGCCAGTGACGATGTACGCGAGAAGATGAAGACGCGATACCTGAGCAACCCTGATTATAACTTCGAGAAAGTAAACAGAGCCAGTATGGCCTGTGGACCTATGGTCAAATGGGCCATCGCACAGGTAAGTTTACTTTGAACAAACATAAATAAACGCCGTTATTGCCTGTCTCTTTTTTAAAGAAAGGAACAGGTGAAGTGGCGCACTTGTTTCGGTATTTTTCAATCTGTAGAATGCGACCTATCGCGGATCTATCAGGATTTAATAAAAAGAAACATAAAAACTATCTATAAATACTATTGGTATTGTTTTTGCACGCCGAGTGCGAAGCTCGCCGTGACTCGTCAAAATCGCCCCAATTTCGGAACATAAATTGTCTCTATTGTATTTTAAACAATTTATTATCTATCCATACTAATATTATAAATGCGAAAGTTTGGATGTGAGTTTGTGAATTTGTGAGTTTGTGAGGATGTTTGTTACTCAATCACGCAAAATCTACTGGACGGATTTCGATGAAATTTGGTACAGAGGTAGATAATGACCTGGAATAGCACATAGGCTACTTTTTATCCCGGGAAAAAGCACTGTTCCCGTGGGAAATTCACGCGGGCGAAGCCGCGGGCAAAAGCTAGTACTAAATAAATTTTCAGATCGAGTACGCGGACATGTTGAAGCGCGTAGAGCCCTTGCGCAATGAACTGCAAGCCCTCGAAGACCAAGCTCAGCATAACGTGACGGCCGGCGACGAGGTGCGCGAGCTCATCGCGCAGTTAGAGAAGTCCATCGCCTCCTACAAGGAGGAGTACGCGCAGCTCATCAGTCAAGCGCAGGCTATCAAGACTGACTTGGAGAATGTGCAGGCTAAGGTAATGATTTACGTGAATATGACTGTTTATTTTTTTACTTTCTATTCATATTTTAAGTGTAAAATGCCCCTTCTAAGTCAAACCAATCATTTGTCACCTACCATCCAGTTCATGTTTCACCTGTTTGTAGAGTCCAAAATTGATATGACCTAGAAGTAATGAGCGATCCTCCGACTTCAAACTAAATCTGCTCAATCTAGTTTGCAAGTTAGTTTTAGTTAATAAGCGTAGGACGTAGTTAAGCATTTAAACACTTGCCACTTCAGAGTAAGACTAATGACAGTAACGCGTGATCTAATAAATATAGAAACGTCCAAAGTTATTAAAAAATAAGATAATATAATGGAATCTACAATTTTTCACCCAGGTGGACCGCTCAATAGCCTTACTGAAGAGCTTGGTGATCGAGCGCGAGCGCTGGGAGTCCAGCTCTGAGACGTTCCGCTCCCAGATGAGCACCATCGTCGGAGACGTACTCCTCTCAGCTGCCTTCATCGCCTATGGAGGGTACTTCGACCAGCATGTGCGTATATGTTCAGTAAATCAACGTTAGGCTGCGGTCTCGCGATGCAAAAATTTACACGGGCGATTCCTTAGCAATGCACAACGGTGCAGTACGAGGAATGCGGTGTTGGACACATAATCTTATGAAAAACTAGCTTTTGCCCGCGGCTTCGCTCGCGTTAATCCTTTCTTAGCGGATGCCTACGTCACAACATCCACCTGCATGCCAAATTTCAGCCCGATCCTTCCAGTGGTTTGGGCTGTGCGTTGATAGATCACTATGTCAGTCAGTCAGTTTGTAACCTTTGAGTAATATATACATAGACGTCGAGAATGGTATCTTCTTTTTGGCAATTGACGTCAGCAGCGCGTGGGAGCTGGCGATATTGCGCAACGCATATAGCACCGTAGTGCGATACAATCGTGAGACCGGAGCTTTAAATGGATAATTTTTAATTGTAACTCAAGTAAATGAATGACTACTTATACAATTTTTATATTCCAGTACCGTCAAAACCTGTTCTCAACTTGGACGGCTCACCTCGCGGCTGCGAACATAAAGTACCGCGCAGACATCGCGCGCACGGAGTACCTCAGCAACCCCGACGAGCGTCTGCGCTGGCAAGCTAACGCACTGCCCACTGACGAGCTGTGTGTGGAGAACGCTATCATGCTCCGGGTAACTATCGCTAGTTGCAGCAACATAAAGTTACTTCCGCCTAGATGTTCATGTCTCGGCAACTCCGAAAACCGAAAATTGCTTCGTTTGCTGCCGCATGCGTTACGGTCATTTTCATCCAGACTTGAGAAACACCCCAGACACTCCATACAACGCTCGCAAATCGACGTTTGTACACGCGCCAAATTCCAGTGATCTCTGCAACGGAGTGCGGGTTGGGGTGCGGTATTTGAAACGGGTGCGCGCGGTGAGTGGCTGTTCTGTACGTTAGTACTATTAATTATTCTGTGCTTGAGACACACTCAGTCATGACTTAACATCCGTATTTAGATTAAGTCATGTCAGATGCTTTTAGGCGACTTGAGAATAATCTGACACCAGTGTTACCTAATAACACACTCGAAAAGTTATAATAGTAGTCACTACCCGATTATTATTGTAACTTTGATGAATATCGATTGCAGCGCTTCAACCGCTACCCACTCATCATCGACCCGTCGGGCCAAGCCACTGAGTTCATCATGCGCGAGTTCAAGGAGCGCAAGATCACGAAGACGTCCTTCCTGGACGACTCTTTCAGGAAGAACCTGGAGTCGGCGCTGCGGTTCGGCAATCCCTTGCTGGTGCAGGTTGGTGTCCTCAATTTGTTATTTTCTATCTTATTTGGCTTGAACGGGCATAGATTAAATAATTAATTTCCTACAGGACGTGGAGAACTACGACCCAATCCTAAATCCGGTGTTGAACCGGGAGCTGCGGCGCACGGGCGGCCGCGTGCTCATCACGCTGGGGGACCAGGATATCGATCTCAGCCCCTCCTTCGTTATCTTCCTCAGCACCAGGTATGCGAGTGTGTGAGATAGTGAGAACTACGACTCGATCCTGAACCGAGAGCTAAACAAGTCAATAGGAAAATCAATAGGGGTGGGATGACTGGCTTATGACCGCCAGTGAACGTTATAATGATTATCACACATTTTCTCGCTGGAAACAGCTGTTGTATGAAGCCCGACAAATGTGAACACCTATTAAATTTTTAATTTAATTTTCTCTAGGGACCCGACAGTGGAGTTCCCCCGGACATGTGCTCGCGCGTGACGTTCGTGAACTTCACGGTGACGCGGTCGTCGCTGCAGTCGCAGTGTCTGCATCGCGTGCTCAAGGCGGAGCGCCCCGACATCGACACCAAGCGCTCGGACTTGCTTAAGCTGCAAGGTCAGATACATAAATCAGTAAATTACTTGTTTCTTAATGTATATTCCGGTGATCATTCAATGTTCGATTAGATCAGTTGTGTCACACCTGACCGCGCGTGCCGTGTAAAGTGCTAACGCAGCAAAATACCGTCATCGTTCGCGTCATGAGTGGCCGACCAGCAATGACCTAGATCGTCACTACGCTCGGTATGTTTACCATTTATTACTAATATTGTTAAGGCGACGCTCTCTCATTTGCCTTAACAATGAATACGCCAACTAAGAAAATAGAAATTAAAACCGAAACGGAACGGTATCTTCTTGACCGTCTCAAAGAAGAAAGAGAAGAACGTTTGAAACAGCAATACCTGATTGAGGACTTAAAGAGACAAATCGAAATTCTTCAACAGCAGCTTAAATGCGCTATTGAATCTAAAAATACAGCCCCATCAGCTCCTAGCGTAGAGGTCCCTCCGCCGCATGACGACTATGGTACCGACGAAGAAGAGCTAGCCAAAGAGACAGAGTGGATAAGAACGAAGTCCAGAAAGAAAAGGAAGTTGAATATGTCACCCACACTCTCACCACAAGAGGCTAGTCCTAAATCAGATAAGGTGAAAAAAGTCCCCACACCGCCACCCATCATAGTAGATGGTGTAGATAACTACCAAAACTTCTATGATTTTTTGTCAAGAGAAGTGACAACTAGCACCTTCGCAATAAAGATCTTGAATGGTGATAGCGTCAAAATAAACGCCAGCAACGAAGAGGCATATAAAGCTATAGTAAAGCTAATAACAGCAAACAATTGTCTATGGCATTCCTATGAAAAACAAGCAGGAAAGGCCAATCAGAGTAATGGCAAAGAAGTTGTCTTCAACCTGTCAGCCAGGTAGAATAATTGAGGATCTGAAATCTAAAGGTCTTCTAATTGAAGATGCCGTAAACAAATTAAGTTGGAAAACAAAAGAACCACTTAATATGTTTATGTTAACTTTTTAATAACAAAGAGGACATTGAAAAAATATATAAAATCAAATCCATCTTAGGTTGTATAGTAGAGATACAACCCTTGAAATCACCTAAACTTATTCCACAATGCAAAAGGTGCCAGGCTTACGGTCACACTCAAACTTACTGTGCCAAGGAGCCGAGATGTGTAAAGTGCACAGGAAGGCATCTAACAAAAGACTGCAGAAAACCTGCTTCAGAGAAACCGAAATGTGTGCATTGTGGAGAGGCACATCCGGCTAACTACAGAGGTTGTACAGTAGCCAAAGAAATACAGAAAATAAGACACAAAACTTTCAAGAAAACGGGAAGCTCTCATGAAAAAAGAATAGTTGTACCACTAACCTCAACTAGCGAGCCTAAATCAAACACCAAGCCTGGGGCAACAGTAAGTTCAAAAGTTTCCTACGCACAGGCTGTCGCAAAAATTTCACAAGCTCTCAAGGCGCAGAAGTAACAAATACAAGTAAATTAGACCAAATCATCAAACTGATGACATCGTTCGATGAGAGGTTGAAAAAACTCGAAAATAGCAATAAAACTGCTATCCTTAAAAACTAACAATGATGACTAACTTTAAGATTATGGCGTGGAATAGCAACGGACTACTTAAGCATAAAAACGAATTGCAGGTAGTCCTAGACATAGAAAATATTGATATTTGCCTAGTATCAGAAACACACTTTACGAAACAATCCCATATTAAATTTAAAGGCTATAATGTTTACCATGCACTTCATCCGGATAATAAAGGCAACGGCGGCAGTGCTGTCATCATTAAAGAAAATATTGCACATCAAGAATACTGTAAACATGAAATGCCAGAAGTACAATGCATAGCAATTCGATTAAATACAAAGAAGTATCCACTAACGGTGGCAGCAATATACTGCCCACCCAGATATACTATACCCAAAAATGAATATTTGGATATTTTAAAAACCCTTGGTGATAGGTTTATACTAGGAGGAGACTTTAATGCAAAAAATACTCATTGGGGCTCTCGTCTAACGAACACAAAAGGAAGAGAACTTATGTGTGCCATTACAGAATTGAACTGTGACGTCGCATCTACAAGATCTCCTACATATTGGCCAACGGACCCTCTTAAAATCCCTGACCTCATAGACTTTTTCATTTACAAAAATATTTCTTCAAACTACATGAGAACTGATCAAAGTTATGATATGAACTCGGATCATTCAGCCATATATTTAGAAGTAAGCGAGAAACTTATATATAAGGAGCCTATCTTAACTTTAGTTAATAAGTACACTGACTGGGAGAGCTTTAGGTTGGAGCTAGATAATCATGTAGAACTGAAAGTACCTTTAAAGACCCCAGATCAACTAAACCTAGATTTAGAGAAATTTATTAAGTTAATACAACGTACTGCTTGGAACAATACGCCTAAGATCAAAAAGAGGATATTCACAAACACATATCCCACAGAGATTAGAAAATTAATCACTGAGAAAAGAAGACAAAGAAATCAGTGGCACCAAACTAGATGTCCAGAAGATAAGAAAAAGTTAAATAATCTCACTAAACAGCTTAAAAGACGAATACAAAATCACATTGACGAGCGTACAAGCAATTATCTTCAAAAACTGACCAATAGTCGCAGTACAGATTACTCTCTTTGGAAGGCTACTAAGTGCATGAAGCAATCGACAGAACAAATCCCTCCGATAAAGGTTGGACCTAGCAAATGGGCAGTGACCAATGAAGAAAAAGCATTTTTATTCGCTGAACACCTAGAGGGAATCTTTAAGCCAAATATATCTCAACAACCCAATGAGTCAACTTTTAATGAACCCTACGACTCTTCGCCAGTTGAAGATATAAATATTAAATTCGTCACTCCTAAGGAAGTACTTAGTGAAATAAAAAAGAATATAAATCCTAGAAAATCTCCTGGATTTGATCTTATATCAGGAGAAATTTTACATAATCTTCCGCGTAAAGCGTTAGTTAAACTAACAAATCTAATTAATGCTGCTCTAAGACTCAAGTATGTCCCTGATTTGTGGAAAGTAGCTGAAGTAATTATGATTGCCAAACCAGGAAAACCACCATCTGAAGTAACATCGTACAGGCCAATTTCGTTGTTGCCTGTCATGTCAAAATTATTTGAAAAACTATTACTGAAAAGGCTGAAGCCCGTTATCGAAGCCAAAAAACCTAATACACCTGAACATCAATTTGGCTTCAGGGAAAAGCACTCAACCATAGATCAAGTACATAGAATTACACACATAATTGAAAAGTGTCTCGAAGAAAAAAAGGTTTGTTCTACCGTATTTCTAGATGTAGCGCAAGCTTTCGACAAAGTATGGCATGAAGGCCTTGTAATAAAACTGAAAAGAATTCTTCCCAAACACTATACCGATATACTAACATCCTACATATCGGATAGAGCATTCAGAGTACGACATGAAGATGCATATTCTGAAGTGAAGGAAATTAATGCTGGAGTACCTCAGGGAAGTGTATTGGGTCCGGTCCTGTACTTATTATACACCTCTGATATTCCTAATGTAGATAACAATACAATTGCAACCTTTGCCGACGACACAGCTATTATGGCAGTTGCTAACACTCATGCAGAAGCGGCAGAAAAGATCCAAATGGCTGTAAATAAAGTTCAAGACTGGACAAAGAGATGGCGTATAGAGCTTAACGAATCAAAATCGATCCACGTTAACTTTACAAATAAGCGCGAAGATTATCATCCAATATATATCAACGAAAATCAAATCCCGTACGGAAATACAGCAAAGTACTTAGGTATGACGCTCGACGCGAAGCTTCGCTGGAAAGCTCACGTTAAGAAGAAACGACAGGAACTAGATCTCAAATTTCACAAAATGTACTGGCTTATCGGTAGGCAGTCTACATTGTCGGTACCCAACAAATTACTTTTATACAAACAAGTCCTTATGCCAGTATGGACTTATGGCATACAGCTGTGGGGCTGTACCAAAAAGAGCAATATTGACATCATTCAACGTTTTCAAAATAAAGTGCTGCGAGCCATTGTGAATGCGCCGTGGTACGTAAGAAATCACAACCTGCACCGGGACCTTAACATGCAGTACGTTCGTGACGTAATACAAAAATATGCAGAAGCACATGAACACAGGCTGCTTCATCATGTGAATGTTGAGGCTATCCAGCTCCTCGACAACACGGACATAGTGCGAAGACTAAAAAGAACTAAACCGATAGATTTAGTGTAGTGATAATACAAACAGATCAATAGTGATAGTGATAAAATAGTGCAAATAAAAAGACACACGATCAAAGTGCCTTCCCTTAATAGAGACAGTAAGAAAAGTGCCGATGGACACATTCGTAATTCTATGGACTTTATAAAACTAGGACAATATAAAATTACACATTAGCCTGTAAATAGGCTAGATCGTAATAATATTAGCGTATTTAATTATATTAAAGTATGTTAAGAAAAAGGAAAAAAAAAAAAAATGTATATTCCACCGTATTTTAAGCACTTTGATTACAAATACAGTATCAAATATCTAAATTAATTTTAAATCATATTGTAGGTGAATTCCACCTCCGCCTGCGGCAACTGGAGAAATCTTTACTGCAAGCGCTCAACGACGCGAAGGGCAAGATCCTGGACGACGACTCCGTCATCGCCACGCTCGAGACCCTCAAGAAAGAGGCTGACGATATTGGACAAAAAGGTAATAATGTCTTCAAAAAATGCAAAAAAGTTCTTCTCTTGTATATCCATAGTGTTGCAGTTGTCTATGGGCAGCGGTGATCACTTACCGTCAGGTGATCTACTCGCTTGCCGTCATATGATAAAAAAAAGTTATTTTAAATGTGTGAGTAAATAATAGGTATAACTATTTTTAAATTAGCCTCGTATGATGATATAGGTATATATTTTTTTATTAATAAAATTAAAAATTGTTTGTAGGTGAAGGAAACTGACAAAGTTATAGCCGAGATTGAAACCGTCAGTCAGCAATACTTGCCGTTGTCCCAAGTAAGTGTGAAGACTATAATTATACTAGTATGACCGTAAAAAATAACAGTTCCTGTGTTCATGTATTTAAATATAAAGATATGTGATGAATAAAACTAGCTTAGGTTGCAAAAGGCGACTTGGAAACTCAACAGAACTTTCCTTACTAAGATGAGAGACAGTCTCAAGTATCACCTTCTTAGAAGTAACATTTTCATTATATTCTTCTATGTCCCTAGTCTTTCGTTTAAATAACTGTAACGCAAAAATATAAATGTCACTTTATGGTAAACGGTCGTAACTAAAGAGCAAAAGTAATCTTAAGTATTTTATATTTCATTGTAAAATTAAGAAAATAAAAGGGCCTTATAAAAATGTGCAGGCGTGCAGCAGCAGCATCTATTTCACGATGGAGTCGCTGAACCAGGTGCACTTCCTGTACCAGTACTCGCTCAAGATGTTCCTGGACATATTCAGCTCGGTGCTGGTGTGCCCGCTGCTGAACGGCGTCACCGACTACACCGCCCGGCTGAAGACTATCACTGAAGAGCTGTTTACGGTGAGATATGGTCGATATCATCTTCATTTTAGATACAAGACGCAATACTAATGAATACGTTACATATACAATCTACAATACTAAAAGAATAGGTCGACTGTTTCGGCTTACTCCTGTCATATTAATGATGCATGTTGTCGCATAAATTTACTGTTTTGCTTAGATGCAGTTATTTGGTTCCTCTTGATAGAACTAAAATATCATTCGCAGTTCTCATAACTTTATTATTTTTTTAATAGCCTATAGTCAAAATCAAAAGTTTTTTTTTTTTAAGTTGGCTTAAAAATAGCACTTTTTAAGTGTGTCTTATAGTGTCCAACTGCCGGGCAAAGGCCTCCCCTCTGGTTTGCCATTCCTATCTATCCAGTGCATTATCTCTCCAATCTCTATCCGTCGCGTCCAGGTTCATCCAACCATCTCGTTCTGGATATCTCTCTCTCAGCCGAAAGACGTCCACTGCTGGACAAAGGCCTCCCCCAAGGATTTCCATAACGACCGGTCCTGCGCTGCCCGCATCCATGCGCATCCCGCGACCTTCAGGTCGTCGGTCCACCGAGTGGGAGGCCTGCCAACACTACGTTTTCCGGTTCGTGGTCGCCACTCGAGAACTTTTCTGCCCCAACGGCTATCTGTTCTACGAGCTATGTGCCCCGCCCACTGCCACTTAAGTTTCGCGATTCTGCGGGCTATGTCGGTTACTTTAGTTCTCCTACGGATTTCCTCATTTCTGATTCGATCACGCAGGGAAACTCCGAGCATAGCGCGCTCCATCGCCCTTTGGGTGACCTTGAGCCTTCTTATGAGGCCCATAGTAAGCGACCACGTCTCTGTTCCGTATGTCATTACTGGCAACACACACTGGTCAAAGACCTTAGTCTTGAGACACTGCGGTATTTTGGACGAGAAGATATCGCGAAGCTTCCCGAACGCTGCCCAGCCGAGTTGGATTCGACGGTTGACCTCTTTCTCAAAGTTGGACTTACCTAACTGAACTGTTTGTCCCAGGTATACATAATTGTCAACAACTTCGAGTGTAGAGTCTCCAACCTTCAGAGGAGTGGGTGCGACACGGATATTAAACATAATTTTCGTCTTGTCTATGTTCATTTTTAGACCCACTTGTTGAGAGGCTCTACAGAGGCCATCGAGCATTGTGCCTAGGTCTTCCAAGGTCTCAGCCATGACTACGATATCGTCAGCGAATCGAAGGTGAGTGATGTACTCGCCGTTGATATTGATACCGAGTCCGCTCCAGTCCAGAAGCTTGAAAACATCTTCCAGGGCGGCGGTGAATAGTTTCGGAGATATCACGTCTCCCTGTCTCACCCCTCGCTGCAACTGGATAGGTTTGGAGCCTTGATCCTGGAGACGGACCGACATGGTGGCGTTTTCGTACAAACACTTCAGCGCTTCGATATATCGATAGTCAATTTGGCACCGTTGGAGAGACTGTAGCACAGCCCAGGTCTCGATCGAATCGAAGGCTTTCTCGTAGTCCACAAACGCCAAGCATAATGGCTGATTATACTCCTCAGTCTTCTGTATAATCTGCCGCAGCGTATGTAAGTGGTCTACGGTACTAAAGCCTTTTCGGAAACCGGCTTGTTCGGGAGGCTGGAAGTCGTCAAACCTGCGAGCGAGACGATTCGTAATGACTCTGGAAAACAGTTTGTAGACATGGCTCAGAAGTGAGATAGGCCTATAATCCTTTCATCACCCGGTGCCTTATTGTTTTTTAACTGTTTGAGAGCCATTCTAATCTCGTA
Organism: Ephestia elutella; assembly: GCA_018467065.1. NCBI lineage: Eukaryota > Metazoa > Arthropoda > Insecta > Lepidoptera > Pyralidae > Ephestia > Ephestia elutella. The sequence goes on from CM031584.1 coordinate 10,729,650, forward strand.
TAGGCTGACGTCCGGGATATCTTCGGTATAGTGTCGGGTCAATCTGGCTCTTGGATCTTTGGCCAGATTACTGACAGCGCACCTGTCAGATCAGATCCAAGACCAGTACGCTGGTGTATAATTGTCCGTAGAACTTCTCAACCTCTTCCAACAGCTTCCGGCTTCGACGAAATGATTCTGCCATCCTCAGTCTTCAGCTTGGTCAGTTGGCTTTTACCAACAGACAGATCCCTTGCAAACACTTTTGAGCCCTTATTTCGCTTAATCGCCTCTTCAATACGGTCAGTATTGAATTGGCGTAAATCGCGAGTTAGGGACTTGGAGATCTGTCTGTTTAGACGTCGATACTGAGCAGCATCGTCAGAGGACTGCAGAACCAAGTTTCGTCTTTCTTCCATGAGTTTGTTGGTGAGGTCCGAGATCTTTTTGGTTCCTTTTGAACGGCGGGTTTTGAAGGCCTTAGATCCAGCTGTTTGGACAATTTGCACAAACCTGTCATTATAATCGACTGAAAGCTCTCGGGGTTTTGGAGCTGGATAGGCGCTGGTCGGAGCGTAGACTTCATCAGTCGACACCTTTCGAGTTTTATTCTAAGATTCAATGTGCCTCTTACCAATCGGTGATCGCTTCCTGTTTTTACGGCATTGATCACAGAGACATCATTGAATATGTGCCTCTTCGTCGACAAGATGAAGTCAATCTCATTTTTTGTAACGCCATTAGGATGCAACCATGTCCACTTTCGCTGTTTTGGCTTTTTGAAGAAGGAGTTCATCATAAAGAGGCCCTCCTTCTCCATAAAGCCGGCCAGCAGATGACCACGTGCATTCCTCCTTCCATATCCAAAATTCCCCACTCTCAGCTCATCATCGCTTCGTTTGCCCAGTTTCGCGTTAAAGTCCCCCATCACAACGGTATAGTGGGCCTGGAAGCTATGTAGGGCTCTAGAAATATCCTCATACATAGTCTCTACCTCGTCGTCGGAGCGATATGAGGGCGGTGCGTATACTTGTATAACCTTCAACGAATACCGTTTGGTGATTCTGAGTACAAGGTACACTACCCTTGCCGAAACACTCTCGAACTGGACCACGTTGTTGACGAGGGACCTGTGGACGATAAACCCGACATCACCCTGGGACAGTTGGTCGCCCTCCCGGAAATAGAGCAGGTTTCCGGATTTGAGGATCATGTTGTCCTCCCCCTCTCTTCGGACTTCACATAATCCTACAATATCCATCGTAACCTGCTCAATTCTTCCTCCAGTTCAGCGAGCTTCTCGTCGGTCCGCAGTGTGCACGTAAGATAAGATAAGATAATCATTTATTAAATCCTTGACCGTTATTCAAAGCTTAGTATTGAGATACGCGCTTCCGTTTCCTGTCAACTTTTACCAGTTTTCGTACTCTTTTTACCCCTTCTACTAGTACTTCCGGCTCGTCACCAGGTGGTGGCGCCCTCTGTGTTTAGCTTAGCGACAGAGCGCGCCATTTTGGCTCATTGGCTTTTTGTTTCCCGCATCGTCAACACGTGAGCAAAATTCATTTTATACCCTCAAATTATTTTCCATAGAAAATAATTTTCGTTAAGATTTATTGTGCTTATTTCGTGAGCACAAAACATTTTTTTTTTTTTTTTTTTTTTTTTCTCTAGCCTATTGAAGTGTCCCACTGCTGGGCAAAGGCCTCCCTTTCTCCTTCCACAATTCCCTGTCCAGAGATACCCGCTTCCACTCCCGCAGATAACATTCAATGTCATCTCGCCATCTCGTTCGCACAAAACATTTATAAGGTAAAATTTTCATACTAATATTTGAAATTTTACGGTTTAATATTTGAATTTTTTAACGGATTTTCCGTTCGAATTTTGTTTTAAAAAAAATATTTGCAAGGTACCAGTTTTTGTTTTTAAATATATTTTGCTAATAAGCGCTGTTCTTTCAGAATAAGTGATAATAGTAATGGGCCTGTGGTGTGGCGTGGCCTGTGGTGTGGCCCTAGAATAGCACCAACCCATCTCTTCCCGTGGGTGTCGTAAGAGGCGACTAAGGGATCTAAAACACCGGAGGATGGGCAGCAGCATCTTTCCGCGTACTATGACATCACACTGCGATCGCCAACCCGCCTGCCAAGCGTGGCGATTACGGCAAAACCCCCCACGGTTGATACACCCACAACACGGCCCCTAGTCCCCGGCGGCCCCGCTATCCCGGACTCTGGTAGCGGTCACGGTAACGGCGGGGCAGGGGTGCTAAGAATCCCCGGCAGATGCCAGGCTACCAACCCCGACGACCCTTGGCCCTGGCAACTTACAACACGTGCACACTGCGGACCGACGAGAAACTCGCTGAACTGGAGGAAGAATTGAGCAGGTTACGATGGGATATTGTAGGATTATGTGAAGTCCGAAGAGAGGGGAGGACACCATGATCCTCAAGTCCGGAAACCTGCTCTATTTCCGGGAGGGCGACCAACTGTCCCAGGGTGGTGTCGGGTTTATCGTCCACAGGTCCCTCGTCAACAACGTGGTCCAGTTCGAGAGTGTTTCGGCGAGGGTAGCGTACCTTGTACTCAGAATCACCAAACGGTATTCGTTGAAGGTAATACAAGTATACGCACCGCCCTCATATCGCTCCGACGACGAGGTAGAGACTATGTATGAGGATATTTCTAGAGCCATACATAGCTCCCAGGCCCACTATACCGTTGTGATGGGGGACTTTAACGCGAAACTAGGCAAACGAAGCGATGATGAGCTGAGAGTGGGGAATTTTGGATATGGAACGAGGAATGCACGTGGTCATCTGCTAGCCGGCTTTATGGAGAAGGAGGGCCTCTTTTATGATGAACTCCTTCTTCAAAAAGCCAAAACAGCGAAAGTGGACATGGTTGCATCCTAATGGCGTTACAAAAAATGAGATTGACTTCATCTTGTCGACGAAGAGGCACATATTCAATGATGTCTCTGTGATCAATGCCGTAAAAACAGGAAGCGATCACCGATTGGTAAGAGAGCATATTGAATCTTAGAATAAAACTCGAAAGGTGTCGACTGATGAAGTCTACGCTCCGACCAGCGCCTATCCAGCTCCAAAACCCCGAGAGCTTTCAGCTCGAGTTGCAGAATCGCTTCGAATGCCTGGGAGACTGCGAAAATCTGGACGATTATAATGACAGAGTTTGTGCAAATTGTCCAAACAGCTGGGTCTAAGGCCTTCAAAACCCGCTGTTCAAAAGGAACCAAAAAGATCTCGGACCTCACCAACAAACTCATGGAAGAAAGACGAAACTTGGTTCTGCAGTCCTCTGACGATGCTGCTCAGTATCGACGTCTAAACAGACAGATCTCCAAGTCCCTAACGCGCGATTTACGCCAATTCAATACTGACCGTATTGAAGAGGCGATTAAGCGAAATAAGGGCTCAAAAAGTGTTTGCAAGGGATCTGTCTGTTGGTCAAAGCCAACTGACCAAGCTGAAGACTGAGGATGGCAGAATCATTTCGTCGAAGCCAGAGCTGTTGGAAGAGGTTGAGAAGTTCTACGGACAATTATACACCAGCGTACGCGCATCTGTCAGTAATCTGGCCAAAGATCCAAGAGCCAGATTGACCCGACACTACACCGAAGATATCCCGGACGTCAGCCTATACGAGATTAGAATGGCTCTCAAACAGTTAAAAAACAATAAGGCACCGGGTGATGATGGAATCACGGCTGAGCTTCTGAAAGCAGGTGGAACACCGGTATTAAAAGCTCTTCAGAAGCTATTCGATTCCGTCATACTCGAGGGACAAACGCCTACGGCATGGCACAGAAGTGTGGTGGTACTTTTCTTCAAAAAAGGCGACAAAACCTTATTGAAGAATTATAGGCCTATCTCACTTCTGAGCCATGTCTACAAACTGTTTTCGAGAGTCATTACGAATCGTCTCGCTCGCAGGTTCGACGACTTCCAGCCTCCCGAACAAGCCGGTTTCCGAAAAGGCTTTAGTACCGTAGACCACTTACATACGCTGCGGCAGATTATACAGAAGACTGAGGAGTATAATCAGCCCTTATGCTTGGCGTTTGTGGACTACGAGAAAGCCTTCGATTCGATCGAGACCTGGGCTGTGCTACAGTCTCTCCAACGGTGCCAAATTGACTATCGATATATCGAAGCGCTGAAGTGTTTGTACGAAAACGCCACCATGTCGGTCCGTCTCCAGGATCAAGGCTCGAAACCTATCCAGTTGAAGCGAGGGGTGAGACAGGGAGACGTTATATCTCGAAACTGTTCACCGCCGCCCTGGAAGATGTCTTCAAGCTTCTGGACTGGAGCGGACTCGGTATCAATATCAACGGCGAGTACCTCACTCACCTTCGATTCGCTGACGATATCGTAGTCATGGCTGAGACCTTGGAAGACCTAGGCACAATGCTCGATGGCCTCTGTAGAGCCTCTCAACAAGTGGGTCTAAAAATGAACATGGATAAGACGAAAATCATGTCTAATATCCGTGTCGCACCCACTCCTCTAAAGGTTGGAGACTCTACACTCGAAGTTGTTGACAATTACGTATACCTGGGACAAACAGTTCAGTTAGGTAAGTCCAACTTCGAGAAAGAGGTCAACCGTCGAATCCAACTCGGCTGGGCCGCGTTCGGGAAGCTTCGCGATATCTTCTCGTCCAAAATACCGCAGTGTCTCAAGACTAAGGTCTTTGACCAGTGTGTGTTGCCAGTGATGACATACGGAACAGAGACGTGGTCGCTTACTATGGGCCTCATAAGAAGGCTCAAGGTCACCCAAAGGGCGATGGAGCGCGCTATGCTCGGAGTTTCCCTGCGTGATCGAATCAGAAATGAGGAGATCCGTAGGAGAACTAAAGTAACCGATATAGCCCGCAGAATCGCCAAACTTAAGTGGCAGTGGGCGGGGCACATAGCTCGCAGAACAGATAGCCGTTGGGGCAGAAAAGTTCTCGAGTGGCGACCACGAACCGGAAAACGTAGTGTTGGCAGGCCTCCCACTCGGTGGACCGACGACCTGGTGAAGGTCGCGGGTTGCGCATGGATGCGGGCAGCGCAGGACCGGTCGTTGTGGAAATCCTTGGGGGAGGCCTTTGTCCAGCAGTGGACGTCTTTCGGCTGAGAAGAAGAAGAAGAAGAAGATAATAGTAAAAATGTCGATAAAAACGCTGGAACGAGTGAACGTCGTCCGACGAAAAGGCGTCGGCCACGGAGCAGCAGCAACAGCTCATCGAGCAGCTCGAGCTTTAGCTCGTCTTCGGGTCCTAAACGGAAACGTACACAACGGCGCCGCCAGCTAAGGAAAAGCGTAAAAGGCGATCTGAGCAAATGATGGAGCAACTTTTTAAGGAGATGAGATCCGTAGTCATTTTTCAAATATCAATAGCAACATCGAGGCTCCTTGCCAGGATACTGTCTCTATTTACTCAGGGGTTAGCGGCGAACTTTATGACGAAGTTGAATCTGGTGATATTCCTGTGAGTAACGAGTTCGTTTTTGAAATTGAGACAAAAGTAAAGGAGCCATCCATACCAAACACTCCCGATAGTCTTTTGAAAAAGCTAGATGATATTCAGCGTCTGGGTAACAAGACCTGGTCAGATATTAGATATGCTGAGACACAGAAGTTATACAACCATACCCCTGGTTATGTAAATTTAGAGACAAATGAGGAGGTACAAAAAATATGACTCCTTACGTCATGTCTCAAATGAAGAAAAATCATATGCCGCATTAACCTTTTGTATCTTAAAACAAAAAGAAGCGTTACAAAGCGGAATACGTGAACTGATCGCTTGGGCAAAATCTACGGACGGAAACTTGAATGACTTGGCTGAGAAAACCGAGCAATTTTTTCTTAAAGGGGACTTGCATAAAATCTCAACAGATCTATTACAAATAGTTTGTGGCCACAGAGCCGAAACAATTTAAATACGCAGGGATGCCATCTTAAGTAAAGTTCGAGACCCTCTGGTTAAAACTGCCTTGAAAAAGATACCCTCGTCTACTACACATATTTTTAATGCGGATTTATTTACGTCTGCCCTGGAAAAAGCTGGCGGTATTTGGAAATCATTTTATCCAACTAAAGCTGATCTGTCTACACAATCAGCTCAAAATAAAGCTCTGTGTCATCCCTCGCAGGGGACGAGCCAAAAAGAGCTGGAGCACCATTCCGTGGCGCTCAACAAAACCCGTGCGGGTCGTGCCCATTACACTCGCAGTGCAAAAACACACCCTCGAGGGGTGATTACAGAAATCATCATTGTTCTCACCGAGAACAACCTGAGGACTGGCATCACGACCAACCGTCCACATCACGAAGAGGGTCATTTCAATCCCGTGCCTCGAGGCCAGCACGAAGACAGCAGAGAGGTCACCGTAAGCGAGCAGCATCTCCTGCTACCTATAAAGAAGAGGCGAAGAAGCAGTATCGGCGGTGACGCGAGGACATTTCAGGCAGGTCAGTTAGCACTTTTTCACAACCAGTGGGAACAAATGGGGGCTCCACAGCTCCTATTAAAAATTATTCAGGGGTATCGAATACCCTTTTATCAGAAACCACCATTAGTGTACCCAAATGTAGAAAAGTGCCCCTTTCAAACTCCTGCTTCCAACGAAATGACAAAAATCATAAACGACATGATAGAGCAAGGGATTTTAAGGAAAGTTCCACTGTCACCAAGTTACATTTCCCCGATGTTTCTTGTCCCAAAATCCGACGGGACGGCACGCCCCATTTTCAATTTGAAATCTCTAAACGAATATGTGATTACCGAAACATTCCATTTAATAAACATGTATCGGATCCCCGATTTTCTACAGCCACAAGACTGGCTATGCAAAATCGACCTTTCACAGGCTTACTTTCACCTCAAAATTTCAAAGTCTCACAGGCGGTTCCTTCGGCTCATATACAACAGAGAACTGTTGGAAATGACGTGCCTGCCCTTCGGTCTAAGCACAGCACCCAAAACATTCTCTATTCTCACGAATTGGGTAGCCCAGACATTAAGGGAACAAAATATCAGAATTGCTGTATATTTAGACGATTTTCTACTGGTTCACCAGAATATCGAGGTTCTCACAAGTCACGTGACAAAAACACTCGACTTGTTAACATTTCTGGGATGGCAGATAAATGTCAAAAAGTCCGTAATAGTCCCTCATAAAAGCATAGTTTTTTGTGGAATACTGTGGAATCCTTGGCAAAATTCAAAAAGTCTACCCACAGAGAAGGTTACCAACATCGTAAACAAGGTCATTTAGGTGTTGCAAAAAGGTCATGCAACTGTAAAAGAGCTACAGAAACTGGTGGGCTTAATGAGTTTTGCAAGTTTTGTTGTGCCACGAGGGCGACTCAACCATCGGCAACTGCAAATATTCATAAACTCATTGCCAGACGATACCATACGCAAGTTTCCTTTACCACAGAGTGTTCAGATCGAAATGAATTGGTGGGTTCACCACAGTCATCTTTCAACTCCATTGCATCAACCTCCGCCAACGCTGTTTTTAACAACGGACGCGTCGGACATTGCTTGGGGCATTGCTTGCTTGCCCAACTGAACTATCTTACCCTGTCCGGGTTGTGGTCTCAAGAGGAGAAAAAGTTACACAGCAATCAAAAAGAATTGCTTGCGATATTACGGGCACTTCAAGATCATGCTCACCTAATGAATCACAGTTGTATTCTTATACAGAGCGACAACAAAACGGCTGTAACATATCTGAGAAAAGAAGGCGGGACAAGGTCGCCGCAACTCCTAGAGATAGTGTACCAAATTCTTCTCTTGTTAGACAAATCTCGAATAACATTTACAATCCACTACATACCGGGCAAATACAACACTCACGCAGACCATCTATCGAGGCATCGTTTACCACCGGAATGGCATCTCCTACCAGAAGGTGCAGAAAAGGTATTTGCCAAATGGGGTATGCCTGTGATAGACCTGTTTGCGTCCAGCAAAGCCCACGTGGTGAGCAATTACGTGAGTCTCGATCAAACGGACCCTCAAGCGATGTTTTACGATGCATTCAGCACCCCTTGGCATTACCCTCTAGCCTGGATATTCCCACCGCCATTTCTAATACCCAAGGTGCTAGCTCACCTGAACAAATCGACAGGGATATTCCTGTTAGTAGTTCCCCGTTGGGAGAAAGTATTCTGGCGAGCAGATCTCAAAGCTCGATCCCTAGAAGCCCCGTTCACACTGTGGAACCTTCACCGGGTTCTAGTGGACACGACAACAGGTCTCTCACCCCCGAAGGTAGAGGAACTAACGTTAGAAGTATGGAAATGTGGCGGTGGTCTGAGGTAGTAGAAAAGTGGACCGATAGGCAACGCAACTTGTTGAAAAATTCTTGGAGACCATCTACGCAAAAGACCTATAGGGTTGCCTGGAAGCGGTGGATCGATTGGGCGCACACTAATAATGTAGATCCTGTAAACCCCACTGGTAGTAATTTAGCTCAGTTCCTAGCAGATTTACATTTATTGCATAATTTGTCATACTGCACAATTCTTTTACATAAATCTGTGGTATCAACCTTATGTAATGCAGAAAGTTCTAGTCATTTGAGCTCACATGTTTTAGTAAAACATATTCTTAAATCTATTTCTCTTAAAAATCCTAAAGTCACAAAACCTCCTATATGGGATGTTAGCAAACTTGTTTCTTTTATTTCTGATTATGAAGTAAATATAAATAACACTTTCCAGACAGTAAGACATACAGCAATATTACTTCTGTTATGTTCAAGGACGCCGTGTACATGACCTGACATTACTCAGAGTCGATCCGGAATATTATACAAAATCTGAAAACAATATTATACTTTGGCCACAATTTGGCTCTAAAACCGATAGCAGTGATTATCGGCAGTCTGGTTGGAAACTATTGTCCAATCACGACAATTATAAACTTGATCCTGTATTTTGGGTAGAAAAAACAATATTATTATTAAATAATAGAAGGAATGCTTCCAAAACCTTTAATTTGTTTGTGACGCTTAATGTCGAAGAACTGGATTAAAAATTACCCCGTAGAAGAAATTTTAGCGCGCGGAAATTGGCGCTCTGAAAATACATTTCAGAAATATTACAGGCGAGAAGTTATGCCTTCTAATCAATCACCACATGTTGCTCATTTATTTAGTCCTGTTGTTTAAATTAAAGTTTATAATTGAATGTTTTTTCATAATTCATATCAAACTGATTTATAGCGATCATAATTATGAAATTGTTTAAAATTTGCTAAACATTTGTTAGTACAAATATAAACCCTGATTTTTCTTATCTTATTGTTTTATTCACATTGGCATCCTAATAGGTACTTCCTCATCGTCATCGTCACCAGAGCGATAACAAACATCTCTCAATACTAAGCTTTGAATAACGGTCAAGGATTTAATAGCAGCGTTTTACCTGAAATAAAACGCATATTAAATACTTACCTTATTCAAAGCTTACATTTTAATTCTGCCTGGTGTATTTCGAAGCAATGAGCCAAAATGGCGCGCTCTGTCGCTAAGCTAAACACAGAGGGCGCCACCACCTGGTGACGAGCCGGAAGTACTAGTAGAAGGGGTAAAAGAGTACGAAAACTGGTAAAAGTTGACGGGAAACGGAAGCGCGTATCTCAATACTAAGCTTTGAATAAGGTAAGTATTTAATATGCGTTTTATTTCAGGTAAAACGCTGCTATTGTCAACTGTAATATTGTTCTGTTATATACGTGTTATAAGTTGCCAGGGCCAAGGGTCGTCGGGGTTGATAGCCTGGCATCTTCCGGGGATTCTTAGCACCCCCTGCCCCGCCGTTACCGTGACCGCTACCAGAGTCCAGGATAGCGGGGCCGCCGGGGACTAGGGGCCGTGTTATGGGTGTATCAACCATATTTATTATGGTATTGCCGTAATCGCCACGCTTGGCAGGCGGGTTGGCGATCGCAGTGTGATGTCACAGTACGCGGAAAGATGGTGCTGCCCATCCTCCGGTGTTTTAGATCTCTTAGTCGCCTCTTACGACACCCACGGGAAGAGATGGGTTGGTGCTATTCTAGGGCCACACCACAGGCCATTTCTGGATATACTATCGTTGAGTTAGGAGCTTACTCAATCTGTGTGATTTGTCCGTACATATTTATTTTATTATTTATTTATTTAACGTTTTCTACAGGCGGTATACGAGCGCGTAGCTCGCGGTATGCTCCACACGGACCGCCTCACCTTCGCGCTGCTCCTCTGCCGCATCCAGTTGAAGGGCATCGGCGCGGAAGACAATCTGGACCGCTCCTTCTCAGTGTTCCTGGCCGGCAAGGACGGCTACGTGGCGGCCGCGCAGCCCACTGACCAGCTGAGCCCGCAGCAACATGATGCGGCTGCTAGGCTGGCTACCAGGTATTGCATACATAAGAGCACATACTGTTATTACTTTTATGAACTACTAGCTTTTGCCCGCGTGAATTTTCCACGGGAACAGTGCTTTCGGGTTGAAAGGCACCCTTGTCCTTCTTAGTATGTACTTCTTATTACATACAGGAAGATTGGTTCAGCATCAAGAGGTAACAAATAAAGAAACTCACTTTGATTTGATTTTTTTGATGACTTTTTGTATTGTTTTTTGATGACATTTTGTTTAGTTGACATTAGAGTTTGTTCTAGAACGTTCTAATAATAAAAGTTTGAGCGTTAACTCAACACTATAATTTTGTGATGGTGCAGACTGCCAGCATTCCGGCGGCTGCTGCAGAAGGCGGCGGAGCTGCCGGAGCTGAGCGCGTGGCTGTCGCAAGCGGCGCCCGAGCAGTGCGTGCCCACGCTGTGGGACTGCGAGCCCGCCGCGCCGCCGCTGCCGCCCACTGAGGCCATGTACCGGCTGCTGCTCATACAGGTTCACTTAACATTGAGATACTGTTTAATGAGTTTCTTTCGGCATTTCTTCTCAGCAGTGGTCGTTCCAAAATGCTAGTAGTTTGTAGCTTTGAGATTTATTAGTTTTTGTCGTGAAAAAGTGCCTGTGAAAGCCAAGTTTCATAAAGTGTTTTGATTTTGAAAAAAATAGACTTATGACGTTGTTATATGGAGTCTACTTAGTTTTCTAAAAGTTTTCCGTGAATATCTACATGATGTGTTTTCCTCGCAGGCATTCCGTCCCGACCGCGTGATCGCGGCCGCCACGCAGCTGGTGACGGCGGTGCTGGGCGCCAGCTTCATGTCCAAGGCGGAGACGGAGCTGGACCTCACCTCCATCACCGAGCACCAGCTCAACGCCACCACGCCGGCGCTGCTCTGCTCTGTGCCCGGCTACGACGCCAGCGGTCAGTAACAATATTACCACGCAGCTGGTGACGGCGGTGCTGGGCGCCAGCTTCATGTCCAAGGCGGAGACGGAGCTGGACCTCACCTCCATCACCGAGCACCAGCTCAACGCCACCACGCCGGCGCTGCTCTGCTCTGTGCCCGGCTACGACGCCAGCGGTCAGTAACAATATTACCACGCAGCTGGTGACGGCGGTGCTGGGCGCCAGCTTCATGTCAAGGCGGAGACGGAGCTGGACCTCACCTCCATCACCGAGCACCAGCTCAACGCCACCACGCCGGCGCTGCTCTGCTCTGTGCCCGGCTACGACGCCAGCGGTCAGTAACAATATTACCACGCAGCTGGTGACGGCGGTGCTGGGCGCCAGCTTCATGTCCAAGGCGGAGACGGAGCTGGACCTCACCTCCATCACCGAGCACCAGCTCAACGCCACCACGCCGGCGCTGCTCTGCTCTGTGCCCGGCTACGACGCCAGCGGTCAGTAACAATATTACCACGCAGCTGGTGACGGCGGTGCTGGGCGCCAGCTTCATGTCCAAGGCGGAGACGGAGCTGGACCTCACCTCCATCACCGAGCACCAGCTCAACGCCACCACGCCGGCGCTGCTCTGCTCTGTGCCCGGCTACGACGCCAGCGGTCAGTAACAATATTACAAATAGACTGTAATAACTGCACCCCACATTTTTCACTTATATCTCCTTCCACCCAGAAAGTTAACTGGAAGAAATTGCATTTGCGATAAGCCCGCGCTTTTGCGCTCATTTATGTATTTTGTCACTACTTTGTATGTTCTTTTCTGTAAATGGTGCAATAAGGTGTTTCTCTCTTCATTAATCTTAATGATACCTCTCATCTCGTGGTGATAGCTCTGATTGGTGGAAACAAACCTGTAAAAGACGGAGCCTGTATCACAGAACTCTAATATATAAATTCTTTCCAGGTCGAGTGGACGACATGGCTACAGACCTGAACAAGCCGCTGTCGAGCATCGCCATCGGTTCAGCCGAAGGATTCAACCAGGCCGAGCGAGCCATCAATTCTGCATGCAAATCTGGACGGTCGGTTTATTAATTTTGTTTCTTCTTTTTACTACTAACAACATAATAAAACGCTATTGAGTTCTTGCGTAATATATCATCAAGCTTACTTTCAAACCGTAGGTTTGGTTCCTGCCATACTATCATAGCCTTTGTGCCTTGTTGACATTCGTGTAGTATGAATAGCGCTACCTTAACATCTTCCCAATGTCTACATAATAATATAATTTTGAACGCATTGAGGAGTAATAATCATATCGACGAGCTAAGGCTCGTATCGTCGTAAGGACCGTAGTAAGCTACGGTCTTACATGGCGTCCCTGCCAGTGCCGCCGCCTCGTACGGTCCTGACGTATACTAATGAGGGTTATCGTTTTTCGGCTCACTAGTTAGCGCTACTGCGAGTTATGTCTGTCAGTACAATACTGTCATTTGAATTTGACAATTGATGACAGTATTGTACTATCTGACAAACTTCACTCGCCAGTAGCGCCTACTAGTAAGCGTAAAAACGATAACCCTTATTGATGACATACGTGTTTTCTAGTTGGGTGATGCTAAAGAACGTGCATCTAGCGCCGGTGTGGCTGGTGCAGCTGGAGAAGAAGCTGCACTCGCTGCAGCCCCCACCCGAACTTCCGCTTGTTCCTCACGACGGAGATCAGCCCCAAGCTGCCGGTGAACCTGCTGCGCGCGGGCCGCGTGTTGGTGTTCGAGCCGCCGCCCGGCATCCGCGCTAACCTGCTGAGGACCTTCGCCACAGTCAGTAGCTATACTTTGGTTACAGTAGTGTCGGTAAAACAGTCCATGTCTCGGAACTGTACGCGTCGGCAAAGTAATAACCTCTGCCGTGGTGCGGTGCGGTTGTGTCGCTACGTTCATATTTCTGAGATTATAAAGTAGCTGAGTAGTCAGTGAAAGCATAGTGTCAAACGCATCCAGTTTCTGAAAGAACATGTGAACTAACAAAAATAACTAAGAAAATCAATTGACCCCTATTTCAATTGTTTTTCTTATATATATTCTTTATCGCGTTCAAATATTCCACCAGATGTCAGCACTTACGAGTGAGGCACAGACATCTGTCAGATGGCATAACGCTGTCAATGTCGATGTGTCAAATTCAAATTACAGTAACGATAAACCTCATTGTATCTATCCCCAGGTGCCGGCAGCGCGCATGATGAAACCTCCTTCGGAACGAGCAAGGCTGTATTTCCTACTCGCCTGGTTCCACGGTAACACATTACTTTTCTGATCATTTTTTAAGTAGTTATTAAGTGCATTGAGGGTTCTTCTATTATATTATTTTTTAGGGTCCCGTACCTCAAAAGGCAAAAACGGAACTCTTATAGGATCACTCGTGCGTCTGTCTGTCACAACCAATTTGCTCCGAATCTACTAGACCAAATCAGGTGAAATTTGGTAAGATAATGTAATCCTATGACCCAACACCAGAGCACCAGGAAAACCACCGACAAGATGGATAGATGATTTCCGGCGACACGCAGGCCCCAGACTGGATGAAGCTAAGGCACGAGACCGCCAACGTTGGAGTCAAATGGAGGAGGCTTCTCTCTCAGCCGAAAGACGTCCACTGCTGGACAAAGGCCTCCCCCAAGGATTTCCACCTTACATAATATAAATAAGGGCCGATGATGATAATGATGCCCAAATATTAGTTTTTCAATACAGTTGTATAACATGGCGTACTTTCTGAGCCTATATCTCTATGATTCGAAATTAGAATATTTTGCACAGGCATCTTACTTTTCCGCGGTCGTGACTTAAGCTGAGTTCAGACTACGCTATAATATTGTGCTCTATAGTATAGCAAAGAATGACGCAATGCTATACTATATAGCATGGCGTTCACATTACGCGATAATATCGCAAGCATATAGCAAGCTTCAGGCGGCGCGTCGGCACAGGATCATGTCCAGACGTGTCGCTTGCGCGGGCAGGGGAGGGCGGCGCGATATAGCACAGCGCATTGAGCGCATCGCACCAATTTATAGTTTATAGTAAGCCAATAATATATCGCACAGTACAGTGTGAACGTGTCTATAACAATGTATGGTGCGCAATATTGTTGTGCTATGAGCTATATACTATATGCTATTATATTATAGCGTAGTCTGAACTCACCTTTACTTTTCCGAGCTCGATCATTACTTTTGCAGTTTAGTTTTAAATCAATTTAAACGCAAGGAGTTTTCGTACATAGAAAATTGGATACAATTTATACGACTGGTTATTTTAAATAGTTGTTTATTATAAAATATTTTATACAAACATTTAGTTTCATTTACTATTAAGTTTTAATTTAATTATTTTCAAATAAACATTTGTCAAAAATAGAATACTTTGGCTGTATACGCGTACGAGTCCTGTGCTTAGAATCGTCGTAAAAAAAATTGCAAAAACGCGCTATTATCTAAAAATTTTCAATTTGTTATTTTGTTGTGTGCTTACAATTGTGTTTTAAATTGATTTTAATTCTTTAAAAACTAAAAAATCTACTATACTCGTTTGATTGCAGGCATCGTGCAAGAGCGGCTGCGCTACGTGCCGCTGGGCTGGGCCAAGTACTACGAGTTCAACGAGTCCGACCTGCGCGTGGCCTGCGACACCCTCGACACCTGGATCGACGCTACGGCCATGGTACTATACAATACTAAACCCATTATTTGCATACAAGTAATTACAGGTATTCCATAATGTAAAAACTTAAAACTAAAAAGAAAAAGAAGATGCGCTTTTGCGCGGCCTTATCACTGTAAGCAATTTCTTCCTGTCGACAATTTGAAAATTGCTTGAAGACGAAATATAGTTATGCGACTTGGATTAAGGAGAAGACTGTAAAATGGACTTGGCCGTCATATTGTCAACTGACATGAGACGAAACGCACCTAGTGCGCTGATTGGTTCAATGTTATCCTTACCTATTATAGAGAAAGTCCCCCGCCAGGCTGTCTGTCTGTTACTCAAAAAACTTCTGATCGGTTTTTCATGCGGTTTTCATCAATGGACGGAGGTGGATCATGGGAAAGGTTTTCGTGTAAAATTTACACGGGTGAAGCCGCACGCAAAAGCTAGTGATAAATATAGCTGCACGGGGCACATGACATTAAACCAATCGGCGCGCTATTTGACAATTTGACGGGCATTCTACAGCGTAACACTGAGCCATCATTTATTGTAATGCTCAATGAGCTATCGTTATCGTTTGAATTTGACAACAGATGACAGTATTGTACTATCTGACAGACCTCACTCGCCATCGCCAGTCGTTCCGACTAGCGAGCGGAATAACGATTACCCTCATTGTCACGCTATATTTTTTTTATATGGTTGTATGTTACTAAGTGTATATTTGTGTGTGTGCTTAGAATAAAATTGATTCTATTCTTGTGATGGTGTAACATGTTGGTCTTCTATGTTATATATTTTAAAATCTTATGTACCATGTTATTTCAAAGAAATATTTCTATTTCTTGTGCAGGGCCGCACCAACCTGCCTCCAGAGAAGGTCCCGTGGGAAGCCCTCGTGACTCTGCTATCGCAGTGCATCTACGGCGGCAAGATCGACAACCTGTTCGACCAGCGGCTGCTGCACTCGTTCCTGTGCAAGCTGTTCACGCCCAGGTCCTTCGAGGCGGACTTCGCGCTCGTGGCTAACGTCGATGGTGTCAGTATCTATACTCTATACTAAAAGCAATAATGAAAATGAACAAATAATGTTCTCAAACTGTATTAATTAATGGTAGGTAGAACACATGGATAAAATCCTTGGGGGAGGCCTTTGTCCAGCAGTGGACGTCTGTAGGCTGAGAGAGAGAGAGAGAGGTAGTACACAACAACGTATCGCACGCTACAGTGGTCGGACGACGACTGAAGTCATGGTATAGAGTCCTTTAAGTAATCTGAGTCTCACCAACTTCATAGCTAACAATACATATAATAAAATAATTACTGGCTTATGTCTAAACATATAGGGATATTTAAGGAGATAGAAGAGATATGAGGTGTCTTTATAGGGCCAATGGAAGCCGAAACGATATTTTTTTTAATTATTGTCTTGTCTGTCTGTATGTTTGAACGCGCATATCGCAAAAACTACTGGATGGAATTTAATGCGGTTTTCGTATTGCTAAAAGGTCTGACTTAAAATCTGGCGTAGGTTTCATCTTGATACGCCGCTTAGAAACTGAGATATTAACAGTAAATTACGCACGGAAGAAGTCGCGGGTGAAAGCTAGTTGAAATATAAGAATTATTTCGGATTAAAAGTACATTTATTTATTGACTTTAGTTATCTATTATAAAACCTTTTTCTACATTGTCAGGCGACCGGCAACCAGCGGCACATCACGATGCCGGACGGCAACCGGCGGGACCACTTCCTCAAGTGGATCGAGGAGCTGTCCGACCGGCAGACGCCGTCCTGGTTGGGGCTTCCCAACAACGCGGAGAAGGTAGGTGTACTCCGAGTTTTTACACGACTGACCAGAAAAGGAGTGTTATGTTTTCAGGGTTCTTGTATAAGGTTCTTTATTCCACCATAAGTCCTGAACGGCTTAAAAGTTTCGATGTGAGAGGTATTTTTAGATTTCTTGCATTTCTCCGAGTGACATAGACTATGTGTGTTGTCAGTCGTGTTTTTTAATAATTAGTTTGTTACATGTATACAACGAACTAATATACCATAGAACTCTAACAACGCCCAAAAAACGGTTCCACGAAATATGAACCTAGGTGGGCGGGGCGTAAAATAGATACCTTACTTCACCTCAGTTCGCCGTGGCGCAGCGAGTTCAACGGTTGTACTTGTACCTAACGCATAAGTGTCAATTGTACGTATCATCGAGTAATTTCGCAAGTTGAATTAGCAAAAATATGCCATCGTGTGTCGTAAAGTGGTGTAGAAATCACACAGACATGAAGAACAGCGGAATTACCTTTCTTTCCTTTGCCGATACTTCAAATGCCAAGCGGCTGGGCCGTTTGATTGAGCGGTAGCCGGCTGCCGCGGTGTGTTGACCCCGCCCCGTGACCTTGACGCGCCCAATCGTGTACTAGCTTTTTCTATAAGAATGTGTGAGTGTCTTGTTGTATTTAAGTATATTTGTTTGCGTAAATGGAACCAAGATTTGAACGTTCGTTGTATGACAGTTACACTTCCATATTTATTTATAATTCAATGCATGTATATCACTTCACGACCATGTGCCGGTTACCCAGAGAACTGAAGAGCCGCCACAGCTTTATTAAGGAGGTGCTGCCTCTGATTGGTGAAGACTCGCAGTCTCGGATTGACTTGTGGTGGAAGAGATATCCCGCAGCGTCACCCAACCCGCTATCAGAGCACCTCCCCCCTGGTTCTAGTCTACCTTGGCCGACATGGAAGTCTATAAACAGACTCCGGACACAAGTCGGCCGAAGCAAAGAAAATATGTCCAGGTGGGGATATAGCTCGGAAACAGCCTGTTTGTGTGGTGCCTCTCCCCAAACTATGGGACATTTATTGTCTTGCCCAGCGTGCCCTACTACCTGTACGGCTTAAAGACCTATATGACGCAACAGATAATGCTGTATCTGTGGCGTCATATTGGTCATCACAAATTTGACCCGCCGAGTCGACACGCTACGAAGAAGAAGAAGAATGCATGTATATGATTTTATACATAACAAACCGTCAAGAGCCGGTCAATCATAGGGATAAAAGGACTCTTACACACTGCGACTTTTTCGTGTTTCTGTACGCGTTTGCCGCGCGACTACTGTACTGCAAAAAGTCGCAGTATGTAAGGGCTTTTAGATTATGCAGAATAGACCATGTACAATAGGGTATTTGACAAGGTGTAATTTTTCAACATATTTTTGAATAAATGGAAAGATCATGTACAAGTTTTATAACAAACTGTTTTTATTTTATTTTCAAATTGAAAATTCATACCAACGGAATACGCCGAACAGTTACCGAACACTTCCGATTAGCCCGGTGACGTCACACGTGTTTTCCCTACTCGGTGCGCCTCCCCCCGCCGGCACGCAGGCCCGCGCGGATGTGGAGCTCGGGTTTGTTTCGTGAACTGACAAGAAGGTGATCGGATTTTTTCGGGGCATCGGATTTTTTGGTACTTTTAATTAGATATAACTTGATAATTAGGTCGAAATTTTAAAAAATAAAAACAGTTTGTTACTACACTTTTACATAATCTTTCCATAAATCAAATAAAAAAAACCTTGTCAAATACCCTATTATATGCAGACAAACCTATCTCAGGTTTCTCTGCATCTGACTGTACAAGATACACGTACCTATTGTAAAAGAAAAAAATCAACTTCCGTATTTTGAACTCTTCTTTCTTATATACTCTTGTCCTTCGGAACTCCGCTGACGTCATCAACAAATGTGTTGGGCAGGTGCTGCTGACGACGCAGGGCAGCGACCTGGTGTCCAAGCTGCTGAAGATGCAGCAGCTGGAGGACGAGGAGGAGCTCGCCTACAACGCCGCCTCGCAGGACGACCCCAGTACGTACTTTATTTTAGGGTTCCGTGTAGTTTGCTACAATCCTCGACTACTATTTAAAGCTTTACTCGTATTTACCTTCTTATATCTACAACAACAACAAGAATACTTTAATTGGCACACAAGAAATTACATTTTTAGATACATAAAGTATCTACACATTTTTGTCAATAGTACGGCACTACCTAAGTCTCTGTTGTCCTAATTGATTTCGCCAAAAATTGTATTCCTATTAGTAAATTAAGTAAATTTTTTCATTGGTGAAGTTCGCTTTTTGGCTACAAAATGATATCAAAATTTCGAGTAACCAAGAAACTAATTTTATCTTCTAGTGGCCATCGTTGTGGAAGGCGACGGCAGACCGGCGTGGATGAAGACTCTGCACCAGACCGCCACCAACTGGCTGGAAATGCTGCCCAAAGAACTGCCGGTAACTATCATCTATTGTAGATTTCCCTTTTTCTTTTCTTACTACTTGTTTTCTTAAACTAAAGTAATCTCTCTTTCTTTTTAAATTAAATACTTATTTATGCTTGCGCCGCCATTTTAACTTAGTTTTGTTTATTACTCGCGAGGACATTTTCTTGGTAAGTTGCTGAGTCGTAACTTTTTTTTTTCTTCAAATGTAAATGCTATTTTTTCCGTGAAAGACTGGTTACCCTTCTGAATTAATGGTCATGGTCACGAATTCTTTCTCTCTCTCCCTAGTTGTTATCGTAACTCATCTCTAAGTGTATTTATCCAACCCACAGAATCCAACAAAATAATTTAGACCATTTTTTCATAGAAGGCAGAGAGCATTTTGTACAAAATAATCTTACATGTAAGTTTTTCGAATTCGAAAATTGTTTTAAAAATCCAAGACCTTTTTTTTTTGATTACTTAGTGCAAATTCGCATGTAGGTGACAATATACTCGCTACAACAATTATGTTATTTTTTATTTCGTTTACAAAGTAGTGAGTGATGGTTAATGCTTGCAGACCTTGCGACGCACGGTGGAGAACATCAAGGACCCGCTGTACCGGTTCTTCGAGGCACGCGAGGTGGCGGCCGGCGCCGCGTTGCTGCAACAAGTGCTGCACGATCTCCAGGAATGTCATCTCTATCTGCCAGGTAATAAGAGCTATATTACATTGTCACCATGTTTTAAAAGTACCATGTTTTAAGTGTTGTTGACATATTGGTGTTTAAATTAACATTCTTATATCTTTGAACGGACATCGTAGCCGATTGTTGTTGTGCCGAACATTAGTGGCATGTTCTAATCAATAGAGAATATGCACGTGACACCGAAATGGACAATTTTTTTAAGCAATCTTTATTAATACATCTATACAATTATTTTTTAATATTATTATAATTTAATAACAAAATATAATTATCACAAAGTGGCTTTTCTAAAATTTCCTAATGTTGTTGGAAGTCTAAAAAAAGTGTTACAAACTTATTTTTGCGCTCGATGCAGCTCCTAGGAAAATCCTAGGATTGAACTGCAAAGTTAAATATGTTTTGAAACTAGTTGGTCTTTTAGTTAGAGCTATAATGTGAGATGCTTTGCGTGTACGGTACCTTCGCTTTACTCGCACTTGGCCGGTTTTTTTGGATCCAAGATGGCCGACATTTTTTTGTTTTTATTTATATTGTTATCGATTTTCGGGGATACTAATTACGAAAATAACATCTATTATTGGATCCAAGATGGCGGACAATTTTTTTTTTAATTTTGCAATATGGGTATCGTTTTAAAGGTTTTCAGGGATGCTAATTACGAAAATAACGTCTATTTTTGGATCCAAGTCGGCGATTTTCTTTTTTTCAATTTTGCAATATGGATATTATTTTATAGGTTTTCGGGGATGCTGATCATGAAAATAACATTTATTTTTGGATTCAAGATGGCGGATAATTTTTTTTTCAATTTTGTTTTATGGGTTACGTTTTGTATGTTTTCGGCGACACTGTTAAATCCAAGATGGCCGACAATATTTGTTAAATTTTGGAATATGGGTATCGTTTTATAGGTTTTTGGGGATTCCAATTACGAAAATAACACTATCAGATGGCGGATAAAACTGTGTATTTAGGTCCACTATTAGGAGCAAGTGTGTTGGAAAATAACGTGATTGCAGGGCGAGATGAAGCAAACAAACGAGACTCGCGCGATGGTGGGGTCGCTGGTGCGCGGCATGCTGCCAGCGTCGTGGCTGCGCTATGCTGTGGCGCGCGGCTGCACCGTGCAGCAGTGGGTGGGAGACTTCGCGCAGCGCGTCAGCCAGCTGGCCACCGTCTCTGACGCCGTCAGCCAGCGCGGCGCCAAGCGGCTGCAGGTATGTACTCTCTATGCTATACTGGGTGAACTCAAAAATATTTGCATACTTTCTACTGGTAAAGACCCAATGAATATAAGCAACTTTTTGTATGGGACTGACTCAATTCGACCGGAGAAAATCAACTGTTCCATACTGTTTTACAATATCTACTCGCCCAAAATGAATGGAATAGCTGAATCGGATTGAGTTGATCCCATACAAGAAGTTGATCATTATCATGAGTACTTTCACTAGTAGAAAGGATACCAATGATTTAGAATTCACCATACACATATGGACCACCACGGGGGTGCGTACGCATAGCAACATTTTATCATTGAAATCTTTCTGGCATTATCGAAAATGAAACTGATATCAGTTCAGTTTTTGTACCAAGGATTTTTTAATTTCGCATTTTTTGTTTCCATTGTCAAATTCCAGTTTAAAGAACTACGGAATTCTTTTGTCTTGCTTAGTAAATTGACATGTGTTTTATTTACAGAGCATCCCGGTGTGGCTGGGCGGGCTGCTAAATCCTGAGGCGTACATCACGGCCACGCGGCAGTGCGTTGCGCAGGCCAACTCTTGGTCGCTCGAGGAACTGCATTTGCAGGTAAACATTCGGGTTTTATCCGATACTAGCCGCGCATCGGGGCTTCACTCCTGTAGGAATTTTGGAACAAAAAGCTCCCTATATCCTTGTCAGTACTCCTAATTATGTGTATGCGAAATTGCAGGAAGTTTGGCTCAATAGATAAAGCGTGAAGCGGTAACAAATAAACTCACTTTCGCTTTCATAATATTAGTTGAATTGGATTTCTTTATCTTGATGCTATTTTTAAGATTACCAACACCAACATACATTACATATGGTAAAATTAAAAATATTATATCCACAGGTGACGATCCCGGACGCGGGCGCGGCGGCGGAGGTATCTCAGGAGTGGTCGTTCTCGGTGACGGGGCTGAAGCTGCAGGGGGCCACCGTGAAGGGCAACCGGCTGCTGCTCACCAACACTATCATGGTCGACCTGCCGCTCACCGTGCTCACGTGGATACGGTGAGGATCACATTAGTTTTAACTTTATACGAAAATCATCCTTGAAAATTACTTTTGTGTGCTGATGATACTATTTTTATTCAAATTTTGAAATAGTAATAGAAGTTTATAATTGTCTATTTGTCTTTACAAAAACGGCACCTTATTCTGCGCCAAGTACACTTTTAATTTTTTTAATTTTATTTATAACTAGCCGCGCCCCGGGGCTTCGCTTCCGTGGGAATTTCGGAATGTCAAGTACTCTATGTGCTATTCCCGGTAGTTTTTACCCGTGTATCAAATTTCATTGAAATCCGTCCAGTAGATTTTGCGTGATTGAGTTCGAGATTGCAAACATCCTTACAAATTCACTTCACTCAACTCACATCCAAACTTTTTCACATTTCTAATATTAGTGGGATTCAGTATACCTCAACATTTTGACTGCCCTACATGTACAAATGTTTATATAGTACATTACTGCAGAGGCCGGGGAGTCCAGCAAGTCCTAATTCCCGCCGAGGAATGTATAGTGCTTTTCTCAATAAATGTGAGGAAATAAACAAATGTTTATAAATGTATTTTTGTCTCGCAGCGGCGCGGAGCCAGAGCGCGCAGGGCAGTCGCTGACGCTGCCGGTGTACCTCAACAGCGCGCAGAGCTGCTGTTCACAGTGCGGCTGCCCGTCGCGCCCGGGCAGGAGCCGCACGCCTTCTACGAGCGCGGCGTAGCGCTGCTCACCTCCACTGCGCTCAACTAGCTGCTACGACAACTGGATGTGTGCTACGACAACCGCGAGCAACATGTGCTACGACAACCGCGCTCTATATGTGCTACGAAACCAGCTGTCAATAAAATGTGCTACGAAAACAGCTCTCAATAAAATGTGCTACGAAAATTAGCAAACTCGTAACACTGATTTACTATAAAAAATTTTGTTACGAAAATAGCCCAAAAATAGGGGACCGGACTGTTTTTCAAAAAAGTGTCTAAAATGCATCGTCTTCGATATATATAAGTATAAAAAATATTATATCCTAGTAAAAATCCCTTTTTTATAGCAAAATCAATAAAAACTTATCATTAAATTATAATTGCCGCGCAAACGACGTGAAATGTCAATTTGAAATGCGTGACGTCATTCGTTTGCAAATAAACAAAGTACCAACAAGATGTACAGATCTAAGTTTTTAGGTTATGTTTTATTATTTCCACGATATTATTTTTAAATATATAGGTACTCACACAGATGTCTTCACGTTTCGGAATTCAGCTGCACAAAAGTCTGGATTACTTAGTTGCAAAAAGAAACTCCCGACCATTATAATATCAACTTTTGGGAAATTCCGATTGTCGGCTTTGATCTAACCTTCTTCCATTGTGAACTTCCGAAGTAAGGATTAACGTAGTGATTATATAGGTACTCTTTTTCAATTAATTAATTAAATCTTACAGAAACAAAAGTTAAACGATAATACAATAAAATTAACACACGGTAATGTCAGAGTATTGTTGACAAACAAATTGGACATTGCATTGCAGTGTTCCCAGGTGCAAAAGTTGAAAACGTTACAGCAACATTTCAAAATGATGTTTTACGACAAAAAAAAATACCGAATCGTAGAAAAATATATTTGAATTATATTTTTAATATTATTATATAAAATTATGTAAAAATAGGAGTAAAATAAGTTTATATGTTCGCATGTGTTCAAAGTATTACGCGGATCCATTGTTAAAACTTTGGTACGGAAAGCCAAAAAGCTGTAATTCTGGCAACTTCTTTCAACTACAAATGACGTCACGCACTGTGATTGGTGTTCATTTGGTGGTAAATCAATAAGGGAACTTTTAAATTTTCTTTGTTGATTTAAAAATATAAACAATTATCAATTTAACAAAACTTTTAATGTAAAAATCTTATTATATTAAGAGCATTTTAATTCAATATATTTTAATTGTTTTTCTGATAGCAGGCCGGTCCCCTATTATGTGCTACGAAAGTGAACGCAATCGTAGCGTCTACTTTAAAAATACATCTCAATATAATTGCACTCAATATGTGCTAGGAGAGTCTGCGCAATCGTACTCGTCTACTTTAAAAATATATACAATACTCATTACTTTGAGAATATGAGTATGAGATTGTAAAATTATTATTTATTTGCTGTAGCGTCTAACGCGTTATTTATTCACACTGCTTTTATATTGTGCTTAAAATATTGTATTGCTATTTACTTATTAATGAAGCAAAATAAACATTTATCGCAATAGATTTTATTTCATTAACTTACCCCATGGCTTCGTCCCCATTAAAATTTTAACAACATCCGTCGGTAGATTTTGCGTGAAGGACATCTTATTTTGGAAATTGATAAACTGGGAATTATTTTTAATAATTTATTGACCTTACAAGTATAATTAAAAATAACTAAAAGTAAAAACTACAATACACTTAAACTTGAAAATGACTAGATTGGTTTTACTCTTCACTGAGGATGGTTTCTGCTCATGCCTGGAGGCTGCTGCTTCGGCAACCTGATGAAGAGAAAGAAATATTAAGGATCGTAGCAAGTGGAAATCGCTAGTCTCTGCTTGGAAAAGGGCATCATATGTATGTTATATACACTACATATCGAATAAACAATATTCATAAAATGATTTCACGGGGATTTCCGGAGGGATTGGACTAGAGGATTCTGATGGACGACTTGTGAAAAAACTAAGGTACTAAAGTCACGAAGAAATTGTACACTTAGTTTTTTAATTTGTACATACATTTCGCTCTGAAGGGGGACAAAATGTTAATTTACCTGGTACAAATGATCTTCTGTGGTGATGAAGAGTAGACATAATCGGAGCTTCTCTCCCAGTCCGCTCGCTTCTGGTACTGGCTCTGTCGCCGCCGGTCCACGTAGCTTATCTGAAACATGCAAAAAAAAAAACTGATACAACGGCACAAATCTATTAGCATTAGTTCCTGAGAAAAAGACAGACAACCCGTGTAACTTTTGCAAGGAACTCTCGGTGTGCAAATTTAGCTTGCACTTATCAGTCTTTATTTGAATTAATTCCCTTCAATTTTGAATCCTGAAAACGCACAGCCCATTGAAACCTGAGCAATGAAAACACGTGAATTTTCATACACGACGCGTTTCCAAACACGCGTGACGTGTAAGTAGTGTAAGGTGTAGTAGTTTGTTATCGATTTTTGTTATTGTTGGTACCTTGTAGCAACCAGTTTACGAACCAAATTCTTACATATTATAAATAAAATCAACGATAAACTCATAAGCTACTGAACGGATTTTCATGCGGTTTTCACCAATAGACAAAGTGGGTCATGAGGAAGGTTTTAGTGGTCAATTTACGCGAGCAATAGCTAGTCCTAAGTAATATTATAAATGCGACAGTGAGTTTGTTTGTTTATTTATTTGTTATTACCTCTTCACGTTTTATCTACTTAACCAATTTTCCTGAAATTTCGCATACACATAGTTAAAAGTACTGAGAAGGACATACGGGACATTTCATCCCGGGGAAAAGCACTGTTCTCGTGGGAATTCCACGCGGGCGAACCCGCGGGCAAAAGCTATTAAAAAATAAAAGAAGCAACAGACGATGCAGCTGGCGGAGGATCCAGAGCAGCGCGGTGACGAAGCACGAGCACGCCGGACGATGTTGTCGCGCAGGAAGCCGAGCACGGTGCTGATGTTGATATCCTCGATGATGTCCCAGAAGCGCTCCACCACGTCCTGGATCGTCTTCTCGCACACACCCTGGACAACAAGGGAATAAACACTCATTCGTTGTTTAAAAGACCCACTGTGCAAAGAATGGCCATCGCAATCCAGCGTGGCGAAATGCCGCCAGTGTGCTGGGCACCTCTGCACCAGATACGTTAAGGGGCAATGGGGTAGATGGCAACAGTCGAAATTGGTTACCTTTTCTAAAAATGTCGAAAACAATAATTTATATGGGACTTGTATGACAGTACTCACTTCGGTGACGTCACTTTTAATGGAGTCAAAAGCATTCCCAATATACTTTAATTAGAACAAAAAATAGTAAACTATGTTATAAATAAAATTGATCAATTAAAGTGACATTCAATTATAAATGTTTCATTATTTAAATAGCATCATATATTTTATTTTTACCCAGTCATCATCCCTATTGATTAATTTTATTTGGTTATTTATTTAAATTTTATTATATATGTAGTAATGACGAAACATGTTGTGAAGAATACCACTGTTCGATTCAGATTTAAATTGATATAAAATAAAATGTTTCCGTTACTAGACATACTACGCTCAGCCAAAACTACTGGGCGTAGGAAGCTGAAAATTTTGGCATGTAGATTCCTGTGAAGCTACAGTGTGGACGTGAAAAACTGCGCCCGGCAGTGGCGTTATAACGAACATGACACTGGCGAGTGGCAGAGACATTCCGTTTACACGCGCCGAGTGAGCGCGCGAGACAGTGCGGGGAAGCGGGAGGAGGTCACTCGCCGTTCACTCGGCCTAGTAAGTAGAACAGGTTCCGAGCTACTGTCTCGCCCATTTGCTCGGCGAAACGCTCCGGCGGAGCACTCGGCGTAGTATGTTCAGACGCACCGAGTACTAGGAATTCACTCGGCGATTTACTGTCTCGCCCGTTTACTCGGTATGTGTGACACTGGGGTAGGGAGTTTAGTGAAGCACTAAGAGAGGATTGAACAGAAATTCCCACTAGAACAAAGTCCCGGGTCTATGCTAGTTCACTATAAAATGTTACATGTTTTTTATATAAAACATTATTTAATTTTAACACGACTTTGACCAAAAAAGGAGTGTTATGTTTTCCAGGGTTCATGTATGTAAGTTTCCTTATCTCTATCATAAGTCCTGAACGGCTTAACAGATTTGTTATGAGGAAATGGTAATTTTAGATTCCTTGTATTCCTCCGAATGAGTGTGAGTGCTATGTGAGTTGTCAGTCGTGTTTTTT
The DNA here is from genome assembly GCA_018467065.1 of Ephestia elutella. NCBI lineage: Eukaryota > Metazoa > Arthropoda > Insecta > Lepidoptera > Pyralidae > Ephestia > Ephestia elutella. The sequence continues at coordinate 10,756,904 of CM031584.1, forward strand.
CTTTTTTAATAATTGGCTTGTTAAATCAATATAAATAAAATGTTTCCATTATTGACATAGACACACACATATGACATAGACACACACAAGATAGACAGCTACGAAAACTACTGGGCGTAGGAAGTTGAAATTTGGATGTAGATTCCTTAGGGAGTTTAGGGAGGGCAGTAAGAGAGGATTTTCCGAAATTCCCACAGGAACATAGTCCCGGGCACTATGCTTCAGTCCTAACTTTGTTTGTTAGCTCTTCCGCTTTATCAACTGAACCAATCTTCCTGAAATTTCGCATACATGTAGTTAGAAGTACTGACGAAGGACATAGGAATTACCTTTTATCTCGGGAAAAAGCACTTGTTCCCGTGGAGAAAATTTACGCGGACGAAAACCGCGGAGCAAAACTAGTTCACTATAAAATGTTACATGTATTCTCACATTATTGTAAAACATTATTTGAGTTTTTATTATTTATGGTGCATTTTTCCAATGAATTTAGTCCAAAAACGGATTACAAAAACGACTTAACCAACTTGAGCATCTTTATATTAAAAATATGGCGAAAGGACAATTTTACAATTTCTCGCATCTTGAGCCCGAAAATGTTTTTATCATCAATAAATAGTGTAAATGAAATGTGAACCATACCTTATTGCAGAAGCCCTGTATGCAGGGCGTGCCGTCGGGCAGGATGTCGTTGTGTGCGACCGGGAAGCACGTCTTGTTGAGGCTCTTGCGGCAACAACGCTTGCACGCGTCCGCCACTGGCAACACACACTGTGGTCACTAACACCATCAAGTCTCAACGCGTCTCAACGAGGCAACTGGAGACCCAAGAGCGTCTTTTTTGCCCAGCGCATAAAGCCGAGTTCAGACTACGCTATAGCATATAGTATATAGCTCATAGCACAACAATATCGCGCACCATACATTGTTATGGACACGTTCACACTGTACTGTGCGATATATTATTGGGTTACTATTTGTTATACTATACATCCTATATCCTGGGCACACTGGCTCGATGCGGCGCGTTCGAGGATTTTTTTATTTGTAAGGCCATCAATGACAAACTAAAATTTAATTCAGGCAAAAGACTCAAGGACCATTTAGACGGTGCAAGTTTCTTGTACATACAAGAGCAATAATAGGGGACCGGACAACTTTTTTTTTAAATGCTGATTTGAAATATCTTACAATAATAGAATCATCCTTAAAAGAATTACACTAATAACCAAAGTATTTCCCATGATATAGCAAAAAACAATTCACATTTTTAAGCGATGTTTGGACGATACCAAAACGCCCCAAACTAAACGTGCATTCATATGACGTCACACGTAGAAAATGGACTTTCATGAAGTTTGAACTCTAATGAATTAGCTCTGAAAAATAAACTCGTCCTGAAAAGTTGCAAAATGTGTTTAATTTTATGTATTCTATCATAAAATCACATATTTTTAACAATTCTCATACCTTGTCCGGTCCCCTATTGCGATGCAACAATTGACTATGAATAATTGCAAGCAACTGTTGTTTAGACCATGCAAGTATTTACTTGCTTAAATTTAATTGTATGCAAAAAGCAAGAAACTTGAACAGTCTAAATGGGCCTTTATGCTATGGATACTTTCAATCGCGATATTGCTGTGATATATCTTGGGTTAGATTGTAGGCTGAAAACGCGCACCTGAACAATTAAAACAAGTGTCTTTTCTTTACTTATTTTTCGTATGACACGCATTGCGTTTATTCATTAGTGGACGTGTAACTACTTAGTAATATAATTAATCGCTTTTATGTTGCTCTGGGACAGTAATTAATTTTTTTACTACACTACTACTATTTTTTTTACTACTAGTATTATTTTTTTAGGGACAGTAATGAATCGGCGTCAACTATGCGCTCCAAGGGTCCAAAAATTCCGAGACCTGACCATATTGGAGTTTCTGTGGTGGTTCACCTTTGTTGACATGAAATATTTGACAAACAGCTATTAAGAAAATCGCCCTTCTTCAAGACAATAACTTAACTCACTCAAACCTAAAGATAATTGAATAATAATGTAGGTAGTATAGTTACCGATGTCGCACATGCAGCTGTGCAGCCCCTGCGTCTCGCAGTAGGGCACGCACGAGCCGTTGCGGCAGCGCCCGCGCTCCGCGCACTCGTGCTCGTCCGCGATCGCCGGCGCCTACGCATCACAACATATTGTATCGCTATTCTCCTTATAAAACAATACTAGCTGTCAGATTTCTAAGGTTCTTTTATTGATCTTAGTTAAAAGCAATAATAAAAATGCACAAATAATGTTCTCAAACTGTATTGGTTAATGGTAGGTAGTACACAACAACGTATCGCACGATACAGTGGTCGAACCACAACTGAAGTCTTAGGCTCATGGTATAGAGTCCCATAAGTATTCAGAGTCACGCACACACACCAACTTCATGGCTGAGAGTAAAATTCAAATAATGCAATCTCTAGAAAAATAATCACTTCTCTTAATGTACCAGGTTGAAATTTGACGTACTTTTGGTTCGGCAACGTCTGAAATCCGTATAGAATACTCTGTACAACACACGTGCGAATAGACACGGGATATTTAAAAGTTGCATTTGCACTGTGAACTGCGATATTACTTCTACGAAGTCCGATATTTTTTTGTATTTCGTCAAGTGAAACGACACATAAAAAGGAATGGTTGTGACACATCAGGGAGGTTAAAACGACCACTTTGATGAATCGGAATGTTTCATTTGTCATTTCCTAAATATTCAAAGAAAGTTCAAGGAAATTTCGTTGCCTGGAAGGCCCTAGTCACGACCCTCAGTCATGAGGATACAACTAAGAAGAAGAAGTAATATTCAAAAATTATCCTTATGTATAGTTTAATTAGTTTCATTTTTAAATATTTAGGAAATGAGAAATGGATCATATTCCGATTCATCAGTGGCCATTTTAATCCCCCAGGTTGTCAAAGCTGTGGAGATACCTTGGGGCAGGTCAGCGGAGATTCCGTTGCAGGTGGCCTCGCCCTCGCAGGCGGAGTGCGCGGCCTCGCGACACACCAGCCCCGGCGGCGCGAACACGCAGCCCGCGCAGCGATGGAGAGTTCTTATCGCTGAAGCAATTGAAATTTAGTTTTAAAAATAAAAAACGACTGAAAACTCACATAGCCTATGTCACTCAGAGGAATGCAAGGCATCTAGCAATACCTCTCACATCAAATTCTGTTTAGCCGTTTAGGACTTATGGTGGAATAAAGAAACTTACATACATACATGAACCCTGAAAACATAACACTCCTTTTTTCGGTCAGTCGCGTGTAAAAAATAGCGCTCTTAAATCGTCGTATACTTGTGTTTTAGTTAGTAGAACGTCGAGAAAATTACTTAATGCTAAGGTTACTACCGCTCATCCAAAACGCAAATGGGAGAAGAGGCGGCGCACAGGTGGTCTGAAATTCAAGCTTCTATACTCATAGAAACTGATTGTCAGAAATTGATAATTAAAAAATGTTATTGTAATATAACACACCTCCCTTTATTAACTGTTATAGTATGAATGTCGTGAGTAGCTCCATGTGTGAGAAAAAAATATTGTATTTTTTTTTGTATGGGAAAAAACCTTTAAAGTGGATTTTTAAAATACTGAACAGAACTGAGGGTCTGATACTCACATGAGTTATTACACCCCTTTACATGTGCGATTATGATGACATACAATTGTTATACCTCTTCGGTGCCGCTTTGCATGTAGCAAGCTTTTGAAAGTTTGAGTTTTTGGTAGTTGATTATTCATACCCTAAGTAACTATATGGCTGGTATCACTTGACATCTAGTGTCCATAAAATTTTAATGCACGGTGCTGAAGTCATTAAAGCATTTTTACATGATGCCCAATGGGAAATTATCTGAAGCAGGCATCGGAAGCCAGAAACAAAGATTAAAAAAAAAATTCGAGAAGATCATTCTCGAAAATTTTGTCGAAAAGCAACAAACGAAGACATTTTCCGCATGGTCTCCTTGTTTCGTCAAGTAGATCCCATACATGTCTAGCATAAGGCCTGTGCTAAGAAAGTCAAAACACACACCTATTACCGATGACATATTAGAAATCTCTTCTCATTGGTGACGATGCAGATGTAGACAAAGGAGAATATTGAATTTGTTGATGTTAATGGTTCTTTATAATAATTGAGTATTCTATAAGTAGTTGTGATATATAAGTAAATAGTAATATTTTATATGTTATAGTTAATAGAGCATTAAATAGTTTACAAGACTTAGCCACTGTTATGTTATAGTGTTTCTTTTACATCCGAATCCAGTATCATTTTTGTTGTCATGTATTAGGATAAACTTATTTTTAATTATTTCTATCTATTTAGGTATACTTTTTTTTAACAATCACTCGATCACAGGCATAAAATATTTATTATAAGTATTTGACTATAATTACATTATTACTGTGAAGTGAAATGTAATATGCAGTATATGACTGGGACCAATACTGTTGAGTTTCTTTCGGCGTTTCTTCTGAATAGCGGTCATTCTGAAAGTGCTAGTAGTTTGTAGCTCTGAGTGTTATTACATTACATTACGTAATTTACTAATAATATTTAATAGTATAATCAAATAAAGAAATTTTCTCAGTAATTATTGAATATGTGCTTTTTGATTTCCTATTTTTTAATTGAACAATTATACTATTTAAATATATCCTAAGTACATATTTATTTATTCCTTGTCCTTAGGTATATACAAATTTCAATTATTTTCATGCTCAAAGTTATAGGTATCTTTATAATATAAAATCGAAGACTTGAATAATCTTCTACCAAAAACTCAAACTTTCAAAAAAAGCTTGCTACATGCAAAGCGGCACCGAAAGGCATAACAATTGTATGTCATCTTAATCGCCATATAAGGTGTAATAACTCATGTGAATACCAGACCCTCAGTTCTGTTCAGTTTTTTAAAATCTACTTTGAAAGGTTTTTTCCCATACAAAAAAAATATAATATTTTTTTCTTTCACACATGGAGCTACTCACGACCTTCATACTATAAACATGGCTAACAAAGGGGAGGTGTACTAATTACAATAACATTTTTTACCTATCAATTTCTGACAATTGGGGTTTTCTACGAGTATGAAGCTTGAATTTCAGACCACTGTGCGGCGCAACAAACTCCACTGCTGCATTTACTCCAAAGACGTCACTTGACAACAGATGTGTCTTAAAATTAAAAAACTATTTATGTGGACGTATATACATTGATTTTTTTTTATGAAATGTCACTAACACTGTAAAACTAGTATATTTTTATAATACAAGAACTACAAGATAAAACAAGAAGCCGCGGCGGGTCGCTTACATCATTATAGTGACGTGTCATTCCCAAATTTTTCAAGAAAAAACGGAAACTTTCTAGGGTTTTTTCTAGGAAATATTCTCAAAAACGGAAAATTTCCTAAACTACCAAAAAATTCTTTAGACTTTTCTCTTTGTGAAAGTCAGGGTCATGCTAAAGTAGTAAGTACTTTGTGTACAACTGGAAGGTTCACTGAGACTAGAAAAGCAGGAAAGCCGAAAGAGAGGCTCGAAATCGTGGCGCGTCCCTTTCTGATGAGGAGTGACCATGTTAAACAAAATTCTTAGGACCAGTGAACCACATGTCATGAGTCAGTGTGAAGACAATTCGAGCCTACTTTCGTGAGCTCTTACGCCCCTACCAATTACGCTACTAGAAAAATATGCTTGAAGCTATTCCATAGGTTCAATAAAATATAGTACTATTTATAAACTAAGTAAAATAATACTCAAGTTAAAAAAACGATTTATTTAATTACTTAAACGTTATTGTTTATTTTATTTATTTATTGGGGACGCCAGCGCAAGCTCCAGACGGGTGATCAGGGTCCACTCATGCCGGGACCATTTCACCCAATTCCCCGAGACCCGTATGTATAGGGTTTTGAGTGCACCTGGTAACTCACGTTGGTGGCGACCCACTGAATCTACCTGTTACTTTGCAGGATTTTAATAACTGCCCTATTGTTATGTCGCTCAGATCATCCTCAGACAGGGCGTCTGAGCCCAATACTTCTCTCTCCTTGCAGCAGCGTGAAGCTAGTTTAATAATCCGCCTCCGGTTGGAAATGTAAGCTACATATTACGAGTTATTAGTTAATTTCCCACGAATCATCCTGCAATCCATTTTTTTTTTCTTAATTCTATATTTTGCGGTAATCTGAAAAAAAAATCTTTGTTAGGATACATTTATTTTCTTTATAATTATTATGTAGTCACCCTACTACCAGAAATGAAAAACTTACTCTTCCGTGGAAGGAAAACCCACAACCTGGTCGTATGATTTCTTTATTGCAACCTCTAATAGCACAACATTTATTAACCATTCTCAAACTCCGATAATAATTATTATTAAAAACAATTAAATTCACGCGCTACAGAAAAAAAGCAGCCATTTTGTTTAATTTGTGTTGCTAGTGTATTGCAAATATTTACTATTTCCATAACTAGAAAGTTTTTCATGCTATTACGCGCCTTAGTACACCGACGCGTTCGCATGCGAAAGCATGATTCTGCTGCGAAAACGCTTGCGTTTGCGAAACGTCTGCGATACACTGCCGGTTTTTATATGGCATGTTTTGTAGAATGAAATCAAGAATTTATATTTTAATATGGTGGTGTATATTTTTGCACGTCGCATCGCATTGATTTTTTTTTTATAGAATAGTAGGCGGAAACGAGCATGCGGGTCGCCAGATGGTAAGCAATCACACGCAGTCACCATAGACACCAACGACCTTAAAAAAAGGTATACAAAGTAAAGTTAAAGTTTGATTTCTGATTACATGACGCATTGCGAAGCAGGAAACATGACATTAGCGAATCGCCTACGTCGTCATTGTAACAGCTACTTCGCAGCTACGTGCGAACGTCACTGATAAGGATGCAACTATACTAATCTCGCTTAGTTTGAACGAGACACAGCATATACGAAACGCTTTCTCATCCAACTGACAAAGTTTTTTGAAATTTCGTTGCCGTATGCCGCAACGCGTAGTGGACTAAAGGCGTTATTAATTAACTAGCTGTTGCCCGCGGCTTCGCCCGCGTGGAGTTTCGCTTAGTATGAAAAATCTTTTTGTGTTCCAAACTGTAGTAACCTAAACTCCAGTACCTACTCAAAATTTCAGATCTCTGGTTATCCAATTATATTAGAGTACTCGTAGTACAGTCACGGTGTTAAAATGAATCAAAAGTGATATTTCATTCAATAAACGATCTTCATCTGCTCGTTATCTACCACAATTTCCCGTGTTACCACCACTCCCACCCCGAGTCCCTCTTTGTCTTATCCCGTGTCCTGGCCCTACTTATACGTCAGTAGAAAATGCTCATTAGGTTGAACTGACATTTGCTTTCAAGGCCCCATTTTTCAGAAATTTATTTTATAGAGTAGCTGGTCTTTTTGGAGTTCTTCATCACATGTTTCATAATCTTCGAATTTTTATACGTCAGTAGAAAATGCTCTATCAGGTTGAACGACTTTTTGATAAGGCGCCATTTCCACATATATGTCAAAAGTGTATAGCTTTAGTCCTCTTGGAGATTCTTCATCAGATGATCCTGATCTTCGATTTTTATACGTCAATAGAAAAATGCTCGTCAGATTGATAAACTTTTGCAAAGGTTTTACCATTTCCATGAAAGCATTTCTTATAGTTTAGCTGTTCTGTTAAGGTTCTTCATCAGGTGTTCCAGTTTTCAAAATTAATTATAGCCTATATGTTGCCAGAGCAGCTATACAACAAAAAACAGTTTCATTCAAATGCCGTCCAGTAGTTTTTGCGTGAAACATAGCAGCGTACACTACATACAGACAGACAGAAAGACAGACAGATAAAAAATTCAAAAAAAAAATTTTTGCTTTCTATTATTCTTTTTAAGTGTCCCTCTATCTATTCCAGTAAAAAATACTGCATGTACAGACAAAATATTTTTACTGTTTTATTATATGTATAGATTTCTTCCAATATGTTGCCTAATGAATATGATTTCAGAAGTAATAGTTGTATCTAGATGGTATCTTAGTAAATAAATAAGAAATACTTACACAACAGAATTTCCATTGATTCATTGTAAACGTTTTCTACTAAATAGAAGTAAATTCTTAACATAGCAACTGAGTGAAAGGGACACAATGACGGGAAAGTGATTCTCTTTCGGGCACGTTTTTTATTTTAACTATGATTATTTTAAAAACAGTTACTATTGACTTCAACATTAAGTTCATTTTTGTTTGTCACGGATTTTGAAGTAAACCTTCCAGTTGTACAAGAGGTACTTATTACTTCCATGGTCAGGGTGGATCCCTTTCTTTCACTTCTTTTTTGTGACAGTTAATTTGACATGTTCCAAATCTTTGTTATTTCAGTGAGAAATAAGACACAGATATGGGAAATTCTGTAAATGTTATGGTCAGCATTTCTCCAACACGTAGATAAAACTATAAATACCTGCAAACAGCCCCCTGGCCTCTTCTCAGCTTACAATTTTTGTCACAACACATGTCATTGTCTTCGAAAGAGTACCTGGAAAAGGAAACAATGCCAGAAGAATTGTAGATGGTGCGGAAGCCTATACATTTACAATCCCCGGATTTCCCGCTCCCGCTCCCACTTGTAGGAATTTAGTACATTTTAATGTTCTATGACAGCCTTCCCAAGGGACCTAAGTACCACATCTTTCTACGTCCGGTAGTTTTAGCAGTGCGTTTTCTGTCAGTCACTTAGTAGCGGAAGACAAACTATATTGATGATATGATATCCTAATCCTAACATTGATATTATAAATGCGAAAAGTGAGTTCGTTTGTTTATTTATCTACTGAACCAATCTTCCTGAAATTTCGCATACACATAGTAAAGAAGTACCTACTGAGAAGAACTTAGGATTTATTTTATCCCGGGAAAAAGCAATGTCCTCGTGGAAAATTAACGCGGGCGAAGCCGCGAGCAAAAACTAGTGATGCCAAATAAATGATTTTCTTCTTCTTCCTAAGTAATTTTATGGCGTCAACTAACTAAAAAACAAGCATTTGATTTAAAAGTGCTATTTTTAAGCCAATTCAAATAAAAATTGACTTTGACAAAATTGACTTTGACTTTCGTCTTCTTCTGATATAATTTTTTACCAAGCAGGCCGGCGTCGCACTCTCTCGCCGCCCCCTCGACGCGCAAGGTTCCCGCAAGAAGCTCTCCTCGGGCTCGGAGAAGCAGCGGCCCGACTTGGCCTGCAGCACCTTGCGGATCGAGCGCAGGCTGCACGGTGAGAAACGCTGCCCAACACAACAGTACAACATTATTAATTAGCTTCCGCAGGAAATTTCCGTTGAAATTATAATTAAAAAAAGTATTCCCGGTATTTTTCTACCCGTTTACCAAATATCATCGAAATCTGTCCAGTAGATTTTGCGTGATTGAGTAGCAAACATCTTCACAAACTCACATCCAAACTTTCGTATTTATGATAATAGTAGGATGTAGGAGAAGAAGAGCTGGATTGATGTCGTCAAGCAGGATATGAGCGCCAATGGTCTCGCAACTAAGGTCCGCTTCAAACCGAAATGGCAGCGACGCGGCGATCACTCAGTGTAGAATCATTTTAAAGGTTGATGAGAAAATATTTGTTATGTTGGGACAAAGTGGTGATCGAGGGGCCAAGACCAAGACGTTCTGAGGAGGCGGCTGTGGTCGGCTGTAGTAGCAGTCGATAAAACCCAACAATGCGCATTTAGCCCAGGTGGTGGGTCATGGCCTATCCTCCATATCCATCCATTAGAAAAGTCAGTGCCCATTATATATTATTTCACAGTGAGAACATTAAAATACTGACGATAAACACTCAACGTAAGATATCAAAATTAACAGAGTATTTTTTTAGTATTAAAGAAACTATCCTGAATGTAGCTCACCTTGTTGTTAACATCGTACCCGCTGAAAGCGTAGGTGGCGGCAAGTGGAGGAGCCGCCCTGGGAGGCGGCGGGCGAGCACTCGGCCACGTCAGGGGTCGTGCTCGGAGCCCCCAGTTGTGGCGAACTATCCTGAATGTAGCTCACCTTGTTGTTAACATCGTACCCGCTGACGCTGTAGGTGTACATGAGGTAGGAGCCGCCCTGGGAGGCGGCGGGCGAGCACTCGGCCACGTCGGGGTCGTGCTCGGAGCCCCAGTTGTGGCGAACTATCCTGAATGTAAGCTCACCCATTTGGTATTTGTTAACATCGTACCCGCTGACGCTGTAGGTGTACATGAGGTAGGAGCCGCCCTGGAGAGCGGCGGGCGAGCTGCTAAGCGTCAGGTCGTGCTCGGAGCCAGTTGTGGCGAACTATCCTGGAATGGCGCTCACCTTTGTTGTTAACATCGTACCCGCTGACGCTGGCAGGTGTACATGGGGAGTGGGGCCGCCCTGGGAGGCGGCGGGCGGAAGCACTCGGCCACGTCGGGGTCAGTGCTCGGAGCCCCAGTTGTGGCGAACTATCCTGAATGTAGCTCACCTTGTTGTTAACATCGTACCCGCTGACTTGCTGTAGGTGTACATGAGGTAGGAGCCGCCCTGGGAGGCGGCGGGCGAGCACTCGGCCACGTCGGGGTCGTGCTCGGAGCCCCAGTTGTGTCCGAACTCGTGCGCGGTCACCAAGTCCGCCTCGCGCAGTGATCACGCGCTGCCCGTAGTGGTTGCGCGAGCGAAACTCAGACCAGAGTTCAGGTATAGCGTGTAACTCCGTTCTTGAAATATTCTGTCAAATTTATTTATTTACATTTCATTGCACACGTGCATAAGTAAATAAGAGCATTGTCTAACAATCAAAACCTGTAGTTCAATTATTATTTAGTAAGGGTCAAATTTTAAAATACATAATAACAAATGACGAGATTAGCTTTTAAAAATTAATGAACAAAAACAGAAAACAAAACATA